>OY744515.1:217814435-217824435 GCA_963556195.1 Sepiola atlantica | reverse complement strand
ATAACATCAGAGCTTACCAGTAGACATCTGAAGTAACTAATTTTTATTTATATTCTTAGTTAGCATTCCATGTAGTAAGAATTGAACCTCAACTTCTAGAAAACTAACTTAGAACTAGATGTACCTAAACACTTTTATCCGAATTTTCTCATGTCGTCAGATTGCGGTCTTTTATGGACGTTTGCATAGAACGTTGGAGAAACGTGTTGACTTCGCCCGTAACGAGACGGTTGGCCAGTTGTTGAGTAGATGCTAGGTTCTCGCCTTTTCATTGTCACTTTTTTAGCACTATCCGTGCTGATAACATCAACTTTTAATTGGTTCCAACAATTGTGAAGGATTTTAATTATACTTTTTAAAAGTGAAAGGGGAGATAAATCGAGAGTCAAAATCAAGCTCTACAAGAAAGCGACATTTTTATTTCTTAATATATTTTTGAGAGTGTAATTTACCAGTGACGGGTCGACGAAATATTTTAGGTTCTTCCGATTGAACGTTCCTGTCATCTCCACTTGATCTTTTAAGAGTATTTCCTTCAAACGTTTTGCAAATTAAATAAAAAACGTATCATCTCCAATTCCGCTTTTTCGAAAACAAACTTAGCTTGACATACTGAAAAGGAAAAAAAAGGTTTGTATTGTTTTGTTTTACTTGTAATTTTCTTATATCTCACCTTTCGAGGATATATTTTACAACTGATTGTTTTGTTGTTTTGTCTCTTTTCGTTTCGTTTTTTTTTATTTCAAGAGCCAAGCCACGTTTTTGTTTTGACTCTTCTCTCCGTTTTAGCTTTTCGTTTTGTGGTTCCATTATGGATTTTTTAGTTTTTGCGTTGTTTGCTTGCTTTCTTATTTCTCTTTTGACGAGATGAAGCAACCGTTTTTAAAATTCTTACCGTTATCCTTACTATAATGGATATTTCGTGTCTGTAAAATTGTAACAAAACACGGAAGACCATAGAAAAGGAATACGGAGTTAAATAACATCGGTCATTATATTTACAAACATTGTTCCAAAAAAGGAGAATAGCGCGATGTTGACATAGCTGGAGTCTGGTAGCGGGAGCTATGTAAAATAAGCATATAAAGAAGATTTCATTAACAGAGTATAAAAAGACGACATGCAAAGAGATGTTCCGACCAGATAAGAGTTGAGACTGGCATGCCGCTCCTGACAGCTGAAAGACTTGCTCAAAACCATGATACGTGGCGGAATTTTGTTTACAAGCATGTGGCAAGGCGTTCCATAGTATTGCACATAATACAATTATATATAACTACATACGTAACTTAATATATATACGAATGTTATTTATCAACGTTTTATTAAACACAAACAAACTACATAATAATCAATTATTCTGACTTTTGCTGCATTATAATACAACAGAAGTCAGAATAATTAATTATTTACATGTATCAGTGTTGATGCCCCCCTCTGTTTTAACCTCAAGGTGGACTTAAAAATATACCCGCAATTGGAAAATATTACTTTTTCTGAAATATGAAAACACACTAATAAATTTAAATCAAAAAGATCCTGATTCATAGTTATTTTACTTATTCAAGTTATAGTTATAACAGGAGAAGAGAACCCATGATTTATTGATGTTTTTTTTATTTTGACTTTCACATTTTGCTTTATTAATTATCTTGTTGCATTTGAATTATTTGGATTATTCAAACTACTGTTATTCCTCGGTCGATGTAACTCGACCTTCTTCAGGCGAGTCTTGTAGAACATGGGAATCTGTACAGAATCTTGAATATACCTTTTATTTAAGCCATGGGAATAGCTTTCTCACGTCCCGTCAGCTATAACCGGGTAGATGTATTAAGTAATATATATATATATATATATATATATATATATATATATATATATATATATATATATATATATATAATAATATAGCTCGAGCTGTGGATTTAACCTTCAATTTCTAGAAGACTATCGTTTAGAACCGTTTATATTTAGCACCTTTATACGTTGTGCAACAGGTCCTTGATTTCTAATATCCGTACGGAATTCAGAGTTCGACAAGACGCACCTGACGAAGGTCGGTTGTTAAATCGACCGAAACATTTTGAGAATAACAACCAGGGTGAGAACAGTATTTTGAACAATCCAAAAAATACAAATAATCAATCCTTATCTAAAAAAAATACGAAACATAATATCTTTTCACTTTTGATCAAAGTCAATCTATCACTTTCAACCACGTTATTAAAGTGTGTATACGAAACTACGGATACTGATAAGAAAATATAAATCATAGCCATTAACTAAGTTTCAGGCAAAAATATTAACCTAAATTTATGCTTGAAAAACAAAACAAAAACATAATTTTGGTTATTCCTTCTACATTTCTCATCTTGAGTGTTATCATCACAACTTATTAACCGCTGTAACCTCAGGCCTTCCTCAGGTGTATCTCTTCGAACTCTGGAATGTTTCTGTGAAACTCGGAAATCTGAAAGGAATTGCTAGGACCCGTTGCGCAGTAGATATAGTACTAAGTTAAATTCATTTCCAACTGATAGTCATCTGAAGGTGAAGGTTCAATCCTCGGTGCACCCGATACGAAAAATTGCGAATTACTTAGGACTTCAAACCAGTCATGGTTGACGGAACAAGAGCATGCTACCCCCGTGGATTAAATAAAGGGTTCCGTTCGAAATTCCATCCAGGTTCCTGAGTTTTACAGAAATATTCCCGAGTTCGAAGAGATACATCTGAAGAAGGTCGGAGGTTACAGCGGCCGCAACGTTGTGATGAAAACACTCAAGATTAATAATGTAGTCAGAATAACCAAAATTATGCAAATCATCAATCCTCATCTAAAAAATTCAGAAATATAAAACAAAACCATTTTTCTTTCGTAATGCAGTGATTTCTCCTATATCCACTCAACATAACATCTTCCCCTCTTCACCCTCTTCCCGCCATCCTTGTTATTGCTTGAATAATTGTTCTATTATCAAGATGTCTAATGTAACTATTTCCATCTTTCGGGCTTGCCTTTTCTTTCATTCTCTTTTAATACCGTTGTTTTCCTTGTCACCTCTTGATCTCGTAACACCTTACACTGAATCGATTCTTCCTTTTTCTATTCCCACCCATTCTTTATCTTGGCGTTTTCTTGGCGTTTTCGCTGCATTTTCTCACACATCTACGCTTAATATTCGATGGTGTAAACCTTTTGACTGACTCTCAGCCAAACAACCAAAGTTAAAGCGCTGTTCTTGTGATGCCATTTAAAATGGGTGACACAACGCGCATCCGATATCGAAAAAATTTCACATCATATCTCCGTCTGTACCACCAGAAACAGAGCCGGAAAAGTCATGTTGATTAATGTGGCATACAAAACCTAAGTGGAGAAAAGTCAGTATTTCTTCTGCAGTAGATTCTACCCTTTTTGAAGAATTATTTTGTTTTGCTGTCTGTTTCTTGTTTAATGTCATTTCTGTTTCCCAGAAGATTCACATCACAATCTTACAATTATTCATGTGACATGGATTTCATAACATTCCCAAGATGTTACTTTGCCTGTATAAAAGGCTAGTCAGAAGTAAGCGGGCAGTGAAATTGTTTTAGTTCAACCATTTTTACAATCGATCTTTAGTAGATCCTTAGTTTGTGAAAGAATTGACTGCCCGCTTTCTTTAGACTCGCTCTGTATTGCGAACTAAGTGTGAGAAGCCATCACTTAAGAGGATAACTGCATGCCACTTTACTGTCCTCGTTGCACGCGGCCATGTAGTCTGTCATTGGTAGTTGTACCTGGCGGAACTTTCACTCTCCAAGAATATCAGAAGAATGTCGCTAGTAACGCTATTTAATCAATATCTAATCGAAATCTGGGCGTTCCTACTTTTTATAAAAGTATTAGCCAGAAAAAGAAACTGATTATTCAAGCTGTATCTTGAACCCGGCTCGGTAGCGTCATTATCTGAATCTCGAACCACTACCTCAGGCGGAGCGCACCTCGGCTATACTAGATGACGTAAAATAAAAAACTGATTATGATTGGTAGGTAAAATAAAACGTACACTCTTACTCATTTTCTCATCTGTTCTTCAATATGCTTCTATGATTATTATCTACCTATAATTAACAAGTAAATTAATTTTTACGATCTGTGGTATATTCCCTTACTCTTTTTCCACCCACAAGACACGAACAAAATATTATGTGTTATATTCCTAAAAGACGATAAGTCTTTCATTTAAAACACTTAAAACAATAAAAGATTATCGAGATAATCTAAATGAATAAATGCGAAAAGAAATTGCTTCCACTAACGATGAAGTGAAAACTGTCTCTTTCAAGTTTATTTAACTTTACACAATATTTTTTTAATATATATTTGTTATGTATATGCGATACAAACCACAAGCCTAACTAATTTGACTATTAGTTTTTAAAAGGGTATTTTACCAATTAACTCTTATTTCTTATTTTTTAAATGCAATGATTTGTGTTCAAATGTTCCATTCGTTAAAATGGACAGACTTGATTTTCCGCAAGTAGTGATTTATTTCTAACATTGCAAGTTAAAAAGCACATTCATTTTTTTTTCTTTATTTACGGTCACATTAAAAATAAAAATAAATTTGTATCGAAATTTCCAAAATGTCAATGTTTATAGATCTATATGATCACACGAGAAAGATTTAACTTCGTGTTGACAACAAAGTTATGAATGAAATGTTTATTATTTAAAATTAATGCTTCAAGTATTTTCAGTGTAGAACTTGGCGAGGCGATGGCGAGCCGACGAAGCCAGCTAGCGTACATATATATATATATATATATATATATATATAAATCGATATCGATGTTTCATGTTTTAAATAGGTTTATACCCCAAAATATAACATCTATAAGTTCAATAAACCAAACTTCCCTAGGAAAAATTAATCAATTGCAGACTGTTTACTCAAGAAATTTACACATATAAAATAAATTCATCCTAATTAGTTAAACATTTTATCGACACGGGCTGAAGACCTGGGTGTTCCAAGTTCGAATCCAGTCGGTTCCATAGTACCACTTTCATTTAGGGATGTTGGCAACCTTCACGTGGTCCTTCCCGTAAGTACCCGATGTTTTTGCAGAAACATTTCTAATTAGAAAAACATCGGGGAAACTAATGCCAACACCAGAATCATCTGATTCACACGAAAGAAGAAGAAGTTAAACATTTAAAAAGACTATAAACCTCAAGAATCCTTTTACGAATATAAATGGATTCAGCATTAAATAAACCAAAAGGGCTGATACGTCGTAACAAATGTTTTCAATAATCTATTTGTGACACTTAATTACGGACTATTATATTTCCCAGGTTATTCAAGCAAAGGCAGGTGTGTACATTGTAGTAAAAGAACATCGGCATGTAACACGGCACTAAATGTTAAAGTAGTGATCGTTTAAAAAAGAATTGCTTTTTATGATGTGTTAAATGTCAAGTCCCCAACTTCCCACGAATGTTTTCCCAAATAGGGCCATCTTGATGAGCACAACATCCATTAAATTTCCCATCAGTTCTAATGTAATTATATTATTGTTTTATCTTGCTGAAACAATTAACAGAAATAAATATACCCGAACACAAGGTTACAGAATAAACAATATCGCAGTACATTCTTGGTTTCACAAATACAATACTAATTATTCATAGTCGTTTTCGAACTAAGTTCATTATTGTTGTGAGGGGCATTATCAGTCTATAAAATATTTCCTTGTTGAACTTCTTTTTTTTAATAAAGTGTCACTACTTATCAAGGCCCAAATGCCACTCAAGGATAAGGGTTAATCAGTTTGTAAAGTGGACGATGAGACACCACTGTGATGATTGGTAACGACGGTTGAGACTGGGACGAATTTGATTTAAGAGGGCGTCTCAACAATAATTTGCTGACATTAGGCTGAGAAAACGACTATGTTATAGCCAGCTGGGAAGCAGCCCCACAGTATTGTGTTCCACAGACTTCTAGTTATAAGAAAGAAACTTCGTTTTGTTTTAGGTACAAAGAGAGAGAAAGAGAAATTATTGACAGTTGTTGTAGTCAAACGAGTTTTGTTGTGAACATTTTACAGGGGGAACAATCGATAGGATCTCAGTCGATCACCTTCCATAAAAATAACGGTTAAACAGAGAGGTAAGCAACATCTCTTCTGTGAGAATGTTTCTGTAGGGAAACGACGAGGACATCCCCCACTAGATTTTGTAGTCGTTTTTTTACTCTGTCATGACCGGAAATGGTGTTCTAGGTGGCACTTTTCCACATGTGGCAACACTACTCTATCTTAGGACGTATCTGACTCTGATGAAGTTTCACCCGGAAATAATATTTTTGTCTTCTTGGATTACTATCCAACGATGAAGATGGCTGAATGTTATAATTTATTAAGCGTTTTTTTTTACTCCAGAGGACTCGGTACATGAAATAAATATATTATGTTCATAAGTTTTTCTCTACGATGATTTTTGTAGTGTCACGTAATAATCTATTGGGAGTCTTTGCATGAGTTCGTATCTCATCTTCGTCGACAATTTGTTATATCGTAACCCAGCAATAAATAGAGATAAATACAATCAATCACAAGGTTTATTTATCTTTATTATCACTCTCACAGTAGATAATAAATACAATAATACTATTTACTGTCCTGTTTGTTATCACTGTACAACAGTTAGTTTAGTTATACCAACATGTGTTAAAACATATTTTTAGATGTTCTTATCGAAAGTAGATAACAATCTGACGACTGTGAAAGTAATATTTTAAAGATGGCGTCATGTGAAATCATTAAAATGAGCATGTGTTAATTACCCTGAACATTTTTAAGAATGATACTTAGTAATATTAATTATACTTACTGCAATACTGCAGGTCGACAATATGTTAAGCACCGAAAAGTGTCTATCCATTCTCTACTTTTTATTAGAAAGTCTTAATACTTAAAAAAACAACAGCATTAATCTGTTTTATTTTTAGTATAGTCTCCTTTCCGTCTTTTCGGAGTATAACGTAGCAAACATATCAGTTTCTACTTTTTCCTAGAAATAAATCCGATCTTGATTATATATATATATATATATATATATATATATATATATATAAAGATAGATGAAAGAAGAGGGATACGCATGTACGAATGACAAATGTATTTCTATTTCGATTGTTCGATGCAAGGTGTACTCGGTGAAATACATGTTTATTATTCTTTCCTTAAGCCAAGGCTTTTCAAAGATTAAAATCTTATCATCGGAGGAATTACATAGATGAATAAGTTGGCAGTGGAAAAGGAAAATTGAAAAAATATTAAGTACTATATATATATATATATATATATATATATATATATATATATATATATATATTAAATTGTAGTGATTATAAAAAAATAACGAACCGGCTACAGCTAATTAAAAAACACTTCACGCTTTCACTGTTCGGGTAAATAGAAAAGCCTGTCACTAAGTATACAGCCGCAATAAAATTTATAAACAGTTTAACAACTGATAAGTAAGTAAATAACTTTACACTTTTAAGCTATGGTAGCCATAATTTGATACAACGAAACGAATAGTATACACAACTGACACTAAACATTGGAAAATGTAATTGAAAGACAGATAGCAAATCCGTGAATTCGTCAAGCATAAGTTTGAAACAGTTTTTTCAGAGGCGTCAACGAATTTATAAAAGAGGCTTTGTCGATCCGTTGTTCGGTTCGTGAGCTTTCCGTTTAAAATAGAATGTTGATCGTTAAGCGCACAAACTTAATGGACGTATCTTAAAAATAACCATTTATTGTTTTCGGGATGGTAAAGTAGTTCATGTCAGAATTGCCTTTCATGTCGATTGTCTTCCCACCGGCTGACAAAAAAGAGTAGTGAGTTCTTATGTCGCAACCGCCGCATTTTCGTCTCAAAAGCCAAGAGACATTTTTAAGACGAATTTCTTTCTAAGTTTTCGCGGCCAATTTCCGTATTTTTTTTTGTTATTGATTTTGTTGTTTTTCGTTTCTTTCACTCTATTAGCCAACCGGTCTTTGTTTTTTATGCATTTCATCCTCTTAACATATGAGGAGTGGATACTCTTTGAAGGTTTCGCCCTACTTTCCGGAACTTCGTTACTATCTGATGTATCACCGTGAATTGTTCATTAATTTAAGACAAATATATTTTTATTTTAAATAAGTATCGCTTTTCGTTCATATACACGCTTATTTGAGAAAGAAAGAGAGTGAGAGAGAGAGCGAGGGAGAAAGAGAGAAAGAGAGGAAGTGAAGGAGAGAGAGAAAGAGAGAGTGAAAACTGGAGCGAAAGAGATAGAGAGAGAAGAGAGTGAGAAAGAAGGAGAGTGTGATATAGAGGAAGAAAGTGAGATAGAGGAAGATAGTGAGAGAGAGGACGTGAATGAGAGGAAGTGAATGAGAGAGAGAGGAAGTGAATGAGAGAGAGGAAACGGGTGAGGCGTGAGTATTAGTGCAAAACTGTTAAAGTGACAACATGAGAGAGTGACAACATAAGAGGGTGGCAAAATGCGAGGGTGACAAAATGGGAGATTTGTAGAGTTGGAAAGCTACAAAATTGGTGAATGAGAATGTGAGAGTGAGAGTGAGAGAGGGGGAGTAAAAGAGTGAGAGAGTAAAAGAGTGAGAGGGTTTGAGTTGGAGCGTGAGAGAGCAAGACAACTAAGAAAGTGAGAGCGAGAATGTTCGGTACTTCTATCGATCCTGACCCACTTCCCGTGAACTTCGCGTCAGCAACGTTCGGGGATGCTACTTAAACACCGGAGAGATGACGAGCCGAATGGTGGCAGGCGATAACTTCTATACGTTGCTGCGTCGTTTTTTTTTTCAGTTTTACTTTCAAGGAAGATTGCAAAAAAAAAACTACCAAAAAATGAACAAAACAGCGAAATTACTGTTACAAAATAAATTTTTTTTTTCAATTTTCTGTAAAAATACTAAGCGAAACAACTGTTAATAAATACAGTTTTTGTTTGTTTTCTTTTTTCATTTTGAATTTAATAGGAAATAAATAACAACTGTTTGTGTATTTAATCAATTTAAATACTGATTAGAAAAATTGTCGTCTGGTTACTGACAGCTGATTTGCTAATCGCTCGACATTTCTTTGCCACCATTCGGCTCGTTATCTCTCGGATGCTTACGTAGCATGTCCGAACATTGCCGGCGCAAACTTCACGGAAATTGGGTCAGGATCGATAGAAGTACCGAATTTTCTGAGGCGAGGTGAAAATGTCCCTTGGATATTAACAGATCATCCCCCGACAATTCGCCGTTTAACCGTTCCTGTCAGTAATTCCATACGCCCTAAGCGCCAGCTTATTCGGAACATTCATCGCGTGACTATTTCCTTATTCGGATTTTCATTTGTAAAATGTTAACATGTTATTTCCTCTAACATACGATTCTCAGCTTTGCCTCCACATACATAAAGCCTATGAAACTATGTCAGCATTTATCTATCCCTCTCTTTCACTCTCTATCTATCATTATTCTAGGTTTTCTTATTGTATTTAGGCCTGCTTATTTCTTTAACACATTGTGAAGCCTTGCTTGTTCGTTCTTTGTTCAAACGGATAAGCGTCATTTTACAGCTAATTTAATTCACAAGGGAAACAGAAATAAACCTTGCACACATTCTATTTTTTTGAGTAAGCATGAACGTATCTTTCCAAGAAAAAAGGATGCCCGATTCAAGGCTAATTAAAATTCGAGTATATTTGAGTTTAAAATAAAACTTTCTCAAGTAATAGATAATCGTTTTATTAAATGAAGTAAAATATCCGTGAAAAAAAACAAATAAAAGAAACAGAAAAAACAAGAGGAATATAGTGAAGATGCATCTGTTCAATCTTTGCATAGTAAAAACCCAAAGCTGGATAGATTGACTGACGGACACACTAGGCGCATATGATTATATATATATATATATATATATATATATATA
>OY744515.1:217786935-217806935 GCA_963556195.1 Sepiola atlantica | reverse complement strand
GGAAATATTTTTAGCACTACAGCCAAATACAACTGTTGAATTTTCACGGGCCTCGCTGGTTGTTCTAATTAGTCGTGAATGGTAATTAATCAGACAAGTCACCAATCTCTCACCCAGCTATCTATTATTTCTCTCGCCCTTGCACAGTGTGTTAACTTTACCACTCTCTAATACTTTCCAATGCCTCGGTGAGCTTTTAGAGAAACAGTGACTCTGTCTGTCTTGCAAATTCACATAGTTTGTTCATGCACACCGTAAACGCGTATTTAACTTAAATAGCAAACTAATAGGTCACTTAACTCCATATTATCGATAAGGATCATATAGAAGTAACTGTTTTAAGATATGCCATTTAAACAACATGAAAGCAATTAACAGAAATCGTAATGGTTTCTTTGCAGATATACACACATTTCATTGATGGCTAGACAATACGACAGCATCGTACTTAGATATGTGTACCTCCCACGTGACATGGTTCAGGGACATTTTTGTAAAGTCTTGACTAACTATTTAAAAATGAAATTTTAAACATTAGTATTTTATCATTCTATGTGTTAATTTTTATTTAAAGAAAAATGACTAAAAGTTTAAGAAAAATTAACAAAATAAATGTTACTATTTTAATTTTAAATGAGACCAATATGTTGAGATGTAATATTGTGTGTATACTATTAATATATACACCTTCATTATCAGGGCACATACCTTCTATGACATGACCGATTATAGGCACACACCTTTTATTTAAAATAGAGGTTTTATTCGTATGAAAAAGAATATACATTTACTTGAAATTATAGATAGCCAAGAGAAAAATATATTTAACAGAGAGAGAGAGAGAGAGAGGGGGAAAGAGGGAAGAGGGAAAGAGAGAGAGACACACAACATCACTTCATGATGCGCCCTCTCCAACCCGCACCGAGGCTTGAGACCAACTATTGCATTACGCGTTCGATCGCTGTAAAAATTAACTATAGAAGAGATCGCGTTATATTCTGACGGAAATAACGTCAAGCCTCGACTTACATCATCCAATGAGGTCACCCTTACCTCATACATATCAATCACCCAGCAAACTCGTTAGCTATTGTGGGACCTTTTTAACTAATCCGTTTATCTTTCATTCTGGAATAAGAGACTTAGGCCCTCATTTTTGTAACAAATAAAGTCAATATTGACTTTAAAATATCATAATTGATCTTAAAATATAAACATAGCGTCTTGATTCAATTAAAAAAACAATTCTTACTTCGAGATAAAAAAATGATGCCATTAATCTGTTTAATTTAACCTGAATATTTAAGATATTTAAATTAATCATACTACAATTGATCTGCCCCAATAATCTTCACATTAAAGAATTTAAACATAAAGATTTATTAACTAGACATACTCTGATATTTTAATATAATATAAATACAATAAAAAAATAAATAAGCAAACTATATTCTGCTGCTTCAGTAATGAAACATCCTAGAGTTGCGTTCAGTTTTTTAACAACCGTAGTCATTTAGAAAAGTAGATATTATGTAGCGGATAACCTATATTTCTGATTGTCATTCCGCATGCGTTGACTACATTAGTTTATTAGAGTTTGTATTATGGTGTTATCGTCATCATATTAAGCACCTGATATTGTACCTCTTTCACAAGCAATTTTAGCTACCTTCACTGTGTTTACATTATTCTATAAAAAATAAAATCCGCGAAACTAATGTAAACATTTAAATAAAGCAAGTAAAATGATTAATAAATATATTTTATTTTGAAAGCAGACTGTTATTTGTAAAACGCGTAAAGCATATATAGAAAATACTGTTTCAAGTAAACATGCCGTTCTTGTCGCAATAATGACAAACAAATAAATAATGTAAAATCATTATTTTCACTTTAAATATATTTGATAAGATGTCCTTGGCAATATACTCAGCTAATGGAATTCAGTTCTGTTCGCAATCTTGAAATAGTGTCTGTATTGCATGAATTCGCAAATTTGGTATAAATAATACCTACGTTGGTCTATTCTGTAGCAGAAACACAACTGAATAAACACTGATTGGGGAGAAATAAAGAAAGAAGATGAAAGAGGGTCCCAAAATTGTTTTATTCGGCGAGGAAAATACACCATACGTCGCTGTGTATCTTAGTAATTCAATAAAGAAAATGGAGGAGAAGAAGAAGAAGAAGAAGAAGAAGATACACGAAAAGCAGAAACAAGAGTAAAAGAAGCAAAAACAGAATAAGCAACAGCCAAAGAGGAAAAGAAGAAGAAAAAAAAGCGGAAAAGAAGGAGATAAAGTAGAGAGAAAAGAAGAAGCAAGAGAAAAAGAAGAAGCAAACGAAGAAGGAGGATGAGAATTCAAAGAAAGAGAAACAAAAGAAAAAGAACAAGGAGAAGAAGCTAAAGCAAAAGAAACAATAGAAACAAAAGAAAAAAGAGAAGAAAAAGGAGAAAAAGATAAATAAACAAAAAAGTAAAAGAAGCCAAAAAAAAAAAAGAAAAAAGAAAAAGAAAAAGAGGCGTAATAGACGAAGCAACAGAAAAAGATGAAAGAGAAAAATATAAAACAGAGAAAGAAGGAGAAGAACACTAGAAAAAGAAGGAGAAAAACAGAAAAAGAAGGAGAAGAAACATTAGAAAAAGCAGAATAAACAAAAGGAGAACAAAGAAAAAGAAAAAAGAAAAAAATAAGAGGCCGAAAAAAGAAGCAAAGGAGAAAGCAGCAAGAAAAGACGGAGACACAAAAGAAACATAATAAGAGGAAGAAGAAACAAGTTGTTGGCTTCAATAACTTGACAGTTTCTAATGGATCCAACTAACTGAAATCCGGCGCATTTCGTTCAAACGCTATAAACAAGACGGGCAGAGAATCAATACGATGGCGATGTGATTTGATTATTGTGCCTTTTTCCTCCTGCATCTTGTCAAAGTCTTTTATTCGTTAGGAAACCCATCACTTTATCTGTTTTTTTTCTTTCATGATTTTGTCGATTTCTTCTTGGTCTGTTTTTCTATACAATATGCGTATTTTCTTTCAACAGAAATAACTTATACTTATTTATTTATTTATTTAGTCTATGCGATATTTATTTACTTTATAGCGTTTCTGGGATTGCGCTATATTTATTGTCTTACATGTCCTTCCGAATTCAACTTTTGCTATTTTTTACTATAAATAAATTTATTTATTCATAAATAAATAAATAAATAAATAAATTAATCATCATCATCCCCCTCCTCCTTCTCCTCCCTTACCCACTAGGAGTTTTTACCAGAGTCCTTACCAGTGATCGCTCACTGGCAAAAAAGTGTTCCCTTTAGTCTGAGTGATAACACGTCTCCCTAGATTTATAGCACTCCGCCTCTTTCGATAACCACAAGAAATCATTTTTCGTTTTAGAAGCACCCGTTTAGTTTTAATTCTCTGCTGTCAACGACGGTTGGACTTTTGTGGAATTTCAATGGCAATATGCCTCCCCAAGTTTCCAGTATTCCCCTTACGCTCTCAGTCGACATCTGGATAGTGTTCTTCTTTCGCAATCTTTCCATCCTCTTTGATCCTCCACGTTCATTTTGCGTAGAACCGGCCGAAGCCAGTGCTCACGAAATATATGAGTGTGTTTTTCTTTTTTTTTGGGGGGGGGGTGTCAGATAAGAGAAGACACTCAGGACTCAGATGAGAGCGAGCGAACGCGAGATTGAAAGTGAGACTAGTCTTTCCATTTTGTCATGACCCGTTATTCTGTCATATTCGCTAACCTATATTTTGAGTGACCTACTTATCGCAAGTTAAATGTTGCTATAAAACTAATCATCGTTACTCTTTATTTTTATTACTCATTTATTATTATGTAAACTTATTGTTGTTCAGATCGAGGTGAAACGAGGTAAAAAAAAAAACTAAGCTGATTGAGTGACGTCAGCGGGTTGCGAAGGGTTTAATTATTATTGATATTGACTTGTGATTTTCAGATCTGTGCACATTTTTTTAAAGAAATCGAGTGATCTGTGCGTAGAATAAAAGCTGTTTGATTCTTAATGTTTTAATTTGTCCAGAATTATTTGCCTCGCACAGAGAAAAAAGTTATGCACAAATCTTATTTTTGATGTGGAGGAAAATCAACTTCTCAAAAATGGGCAATCTGGACTAGGACAAAAATTAGAATTTGACCTTTGACATAGCAGATACTTCATGTTGATCTTAGCCCGAAAGGGCTGATCATTATTTCTATTACTATCATTATGTGTAACGCTTCGTCTTTAGCGAATTTATTTTTATTAATTTATTTTTTATTTGGATATTTTTCTATTTCATTTATTTAACTTCTTCTCATTATTTCTGTATTATCGCTCTTTAATCTCTCCCCGGACACATATTGAACATTCTTATTTCCTAATGTGATTATTTCTCTGTCTTTAATTTCTTCAATTTTTCTTTCTTTTAGTTTTCGTTTAACTTTTCATTATTCATGTATTGTCTTTCTTTATTCACTTTCAGTCACATATTTAACATTCTTTCTATATTCCCTCATTTATTTATTGTTTTATTCACAAATTTACAGTTTCTTCTTTCTCTTTTAGTCTCCTTTCTTTGCTCGTGCCGCTTCTTAATTTATACATTTCCTTCGTTATTTAGTTAACACTCTGCTTCCCCTTCTTCATTTTCCAATTCCTTATTTCTTTATGGTTTTAACGATGTCTTTCGTTGACCCAGCACACATGACACAATAGTCTTTCAAACTAATTGGATTGAAATAATATCACGACGGTTGGCTCACTGGAGACACCTAGACTCAGATCTAATGTGTTTATGTCTGAAATACGAACCACGACACATTTATCTACACCAAAGCCATCAACTTGAAAAGAAAAGAAAGCGAGAAAAAGTTGCAATTTGAATGATTCGCTCACAACCAGCGTGGTTTCGAAATGTGACGTTTTGCACCGACGTTATCATGTGTATTTCCCCTAATGTCTCGGAACGCACGCAGCGTCTAGACGCATAAAACAAGTGTCTGATGTATATTCAAATCACTTTGATGTGCAAGATCGACAGAAGTTGCAAGGTTAGCTATGGCGTAGGACAAACAATCACAATGCAATGCACACAGGACTAAGTAAAGGTTAACTTACTTTCTGTTAATTTGAGACAGATTATGTGTTCGAAGTTACAAGTAAAACGTAATGGCTTTTCGCATCACGACAATAACACATACTGACCTTTTAATTTAACCTCGAATCTGAGTAGAAGAAGCTGTCGCATTTATCATGAAAAATGTAATTTATTTGCATAATGTTCGATGTGTATTATGCACAGAAACACAGATATAAGTTTACTTAAAAACGTAAGAAAATATGTTGAAGACTACATTTATTAAGAACATATATATATATATATATATATATATATATATATATATATATATATATATATAAATAAAAGAAAGAGATTGTCTCGGTTGTTGCATATGAGCCAATTAATTTGGCCCTACGCCTGAACTTGACTCGTTTCTCGTCTGATGACGGTAGTGGTGATGATGGCCTCTTAATCCGCTATGTTTTATTAGTAAGGAGTTCTCAAACGAAAGCACGTGACAACACTGATACGATCCACTAGTTTATTTGGCGCTCTCCAGAAAATAAATCGTAGTTAATCATTATTGTTCGAGTTCTCCTGGGGAAGGAAGGCGTCTCTAGCAGGCTAGAGACAATTTGCTGGCTGACATGCCTGATTTTGACGAAGTCCAGGTTTCAAAAAGAAATTAGTGAACAAAGCAGAAACGAGAAATCACCTTACTCACTTTCGGTTATTGCGTCACCTCTCCTTACACTATACTTACTTACCTCTCGCAGTCGATCATCTAGTCATTTCGCTCAGTATTTTCTACAGAAGGTTATAATATACGGTAGACACAACACGGAGATCTTACGTTGTTTAACTTTTATTGTTGAACCGCACACTCATTTATATATGTTCAGCGAGCCTCCTATGACTTCCGCTGTGAGAACAAATCACATGACAGCCTCGCATTTCGAAACTGAGTAAGCGCTTCTCCTGGTTTCTGATCAGCTAACCGTATTTATTAAAAATACGCTTTATTTATTTATTTTATTTACTAAAGAGTCACCACTTACCAAGACACTCTAGAATAAGGGTCAATGAGTGTCAGAGTAAGGGTTAGATAGCACCGTGATGATTGTTAATGATGGACATTGAGCAGAATTTGATTATTTAAGATATCGGCTCAAACAGAATCTGTTTACATTGGACTTGAGAACGACAATGTTGTAGTTAGCTGGGAAGCAGCGCGCAGTATTGTGTCCACAGACGTATGTTCTAGCACAGTAACTCTGCTCATGGAAGCTTCGTTTAGTTTTATGCAGAGAGAGAGAGAGAGAGAGAGAGAGAGAGAGAGAGAGAGAGAGAGAGAGAGAGGAATTATTGACAGTGGTTGTAGGTAGACGAGTTTTTGTTGTGAGAATTTTACAGAGGGCATAGATTTAAGCTCAGTCGAGCATCTGAAAATAACGATAGAGTAGAGAAAGACTAGCAACGCCCTCTCTGTGATACATTCTTTTCTCCACTACAAACACAAATGATTATTTAATAATTCACCTACCTAATGTCCTAAATCTAAACCTGTCAAACCATTCCAGCCTTGCATTCCGGAGGCAGCCAAATCTTACTCAACACATTCGCTTTATTATTTAGCTATCTGTATTTATATGGTTGTCCGGTAGTGCTATTTATTTTTTATAATTTTTGCACCATGTTTTTTTTTATTTACAAAATATTATTTTTTCTGTTTTTAGATATAATTGTAGAAGTTTAAGCTAATTAATCTTTTAAAGGGTTATAAAGAACTTCATTTTGTAAATTAATGACAAAATAACTAACTTTCTGACGTACAAAAAAAAAATGCTATTGGTGTTAGCAATTGCCGCTCTTGTATTTTGATTTAAATAAATTATGTATTAATAGCAAATAACAGATCTCCAGCAATTAAGAAAAATAAAGCTGAAGCCGAGATCCGTGATTGAACCATGAACCCCGGGATCTTATGTCTGAGGCGCAACCACCGATTTAGAGTGGCCATATTTATTGTTATGCTAACCATTTTCTGACTTCACTGACTTAATGATTAACAACTGCTTCTGGTATCCAGTTAAAATTAGTCTATTTGAAAAATATTCGTACGCTGATGAAATCTATTTTAAAAGAAATTGAATCGAAATATATTTCTTTGATATAAAATATCGAGACGTATAACAAACAAACAACCTGACGAATCAGAATCAAATATGTATTTTGTAAAAAGAAGGCTATTCATCATCTAGAAAGAGACTAGCTTTACTTTATTCTATAGATACGTTTCCTTTTTTATTTTCATTTTGATGTCATATTCGGTATATTTTGGACTTGTTCGGAAAAATAATTACACGCTCCAACATTTAGTATTTGTTAAACTACATTTCTACAACGTTGACTAAGTGTAAAGCCACCACAAGTATACATCGAACTGAAAGCGAATAACTATCGTATATCAAACATATATTTTTTATAGAAAATTAACATTGTAAAAGAATTCACTTCATTAACTAAAGAGTTCGAATACAAAACGCGATGAATAATATCTCCTTAAATTGAGATATTGAGAACTAAAACGACGAATATATCATTTTAGACATCGACTGAAACCTTATTTTAATTGAGACAAACATATCATGCCGATATCATTAATTAAAAAGGGATTTCAGAATGTGATACAGGGTCGAATGCAACCCATTTTTGTAGTGATGTCTTCGCAATTTTTAAAATGACGTTTATCGTGTTTTGCATTTAAACTTTTCAAATATTCTCATACTTTTCGGAAACTGTTTGATTGAATATGTCTGCAGAGAAATTAATCAAAATATTTCGATTCGCACCAATATTTGTTTAATCATCTTGCCACGATACATATTGGTACTTACATGGCGAATCTCGTGATTGCTTGAGATTCCAAGGGAAATGCTTTCATTAAGCATTGTTGATTATTTCATTTGATTAAGTGTTCGATTTTAAATAAGGAAAGTGAGTAAAATTTCAATTTAAGCCAACTGAATTTTTCTTCAGGGAAATGAAAATACATTCTCTCTTAGAAGACGCTTAAACTTATTACGTGACAAACAGAAAATAATTTGAATTCAGTTTTCCACTTATTTGATTATAGAAAAATCAATTATTTCCCATTCAAACAAATGCGTCTGTTTATATATGTATGAAGAGATTGAATGCAAAACGCGATAAATGCAATTTTAAAAAGTGCGAAACTACCACTAGAAAAGTGTATACAACACTTTTGTAGTGATAGTTTATCATACCACAACATCAGATTTTACACAATGTTATAACGACATACTTTTTATCAATAAGCTTTTAGTCGAAGTCTTTATTTGATATTTCGCCCTTTTATTGTTTATTTTCTCAATTTAAATAAATTGGATTTATCGCGATTTGCATTTCAACTCTTCATATATATATATATATATATATATATATATATATATATAGATATAGATATATATATGAGTTAACTATGACTGTCTTATTGGAGTTCGAACCGTGAGACCGACATGGATTGTCTCCTTCAGTACTGATGATTGTAGGTTTTTGTATGAAACGTGTATATAGGTTAATTTGAAATATATATATATATATATATATATATATATATATATATATATATATATATATATAGCATAATATGAAATGAAATAATAAAATAAGGTGCAAATCAAATTTTATTAGAATTCAAAATTCAGGCAAAGTATCTCAACGTCCTTAACTCATGAGTTTTCAAAGATAATTCTTCTCCTCAGAGGACCATTCCCGCAGTGACGTTACTGCACGTGATACAATTAAACTTTGAAAATATATAAAAATATATACAAAAATACATACGGTTTTACGTAGACACTGGAAAATCAGACCGCGGTACAAAAAGACACCAAATGAATCAATTCTTCATTCGATGGGCATAGCGTTTTTAAAAAATAATATATATATATATATATTCATATATATTTAGAAGAATGTTAGGTATATATATATATATATATATATATATATATATATATATATATATAGCATAATATGAAATGAAATAATAAAATAAGGTGCAAATCAAATTTTATTAGAATTCAAAATTCAGGCAAAGTATCTCAACGTCCTTAACTCATGAGTTTTCAAAGATAATTCTTCTCCTCAGAGGACCATTCCCGCAGTGACGTTACTGCACGTGATACAATTAAACTTTGAAAATATATAAAAATATATACAAAAATACATACGGTTTTACGTAGACACTGGAAAATCAGACCGCGGTACAAAAAGACACCAAATGAATCAATTCTTCATTCGATGGGCATAGCGTTTTTAAAAAATAATATATATATATATATATTCATATATATTTAGAAGAATGTTAGGTATATATATATATATATATATATATATATATATATATATATATATACACACATTAAAATTTAGATCAAATAACAAACCCCTTTTTAGTAAAGCACAAATATCAATCATCAACTTGCAAGCACCGGTTACTTAGTATTTATTGAGAAATAGAAGAAATATGTGTTTCTGACAATTCAAATCATTTTTAAATATTGATAAGAACTAAAATAGTAAAATCAATAAACTGATCGAAAGTAACATATTCATTATGAAAACGCGGACCAATGTGTACTCTATCTGCCTAATAAAACAGATTGGTAATAAAAAAAATATCGAGTATCAATGTAGAGAATGACTTTTCTTTATATTGTCGATATCATAGAAAATGCCATGGGACTAGTTAATTTAAAGGGGTATATAAAAAAGTAGTATTAGAAAGTGATCTGTAAAACAATCGAGAATTTCAGACGTATTCAATAAAGAAAATGATTCTTTCATTTGTTCTATTACAACCCGGAAATTTAATTTTTATGATGTCTTTAAGAGCAGGGGCGGGGGTCTTTGTTTACATACGAAATTTAAATGTTGGCTGATGTTAAATATCTTTTAAATTATTTTATAGTAATTGTTGTGAAGTTGTTCCACAGTAAATAATAAATAAAGGAAGTCAAGTCGAGGGTTGGTTTAACAAGTGTATTAACAAAGTAAGAAAGTGACTAGCTCTTGGCTAGACAGTTACAAGGTGGTGCTTTGTCCTCAGTGTCTCTGGTGACTCGCACTATTTATAGTGACCACCGGTGTAGTTTCTCCTGTGTAAGAACGGCCGGTGTAACAGTAATATACATTCTTTTTATTTGAAAGGAATGTTTTTATATGATGAAATTACTGAATTTCTACTTTAAAAAGACACGCGTATTTTGACAAATTTACTTCTATTTGAGTGATTTATATAATATATATATATATATATATATATATATATATATAAGTGTCTTCGTGTCTTTAATGTTACTTTCTTCCGTGACCTTTGTCACGTTTTAGTGATTTTTGTCTGCTGATCTTCTGGACTCTGTCTGACAAAGAACGTAATCTCTGAACTTATCTTCATGACAAACAGTTTCTGTCTATCTTGAGACTCATGGCAAACGGATTTCAAACAAATTGTGATCATCTCAGGAGACACAGAGTAACAATAAATGCGGTGTGATGTCGTAGGCTGAAAGGTATGATGGAAAGTAGTTTTTGTTTTATTTCGAGATCAGATCGGTGAATTACGTGAGACAGCTATGCTTTCAGAAACGCAGAATGTGTGTTCTGCGGTTTGACAATGGCCGATTCAGCAGGATGGTTATCAGTGTGAACTATTTATATCGAGGCGACGTACTTAAAACAAAAACAAAGATACAGAGCTGGCGCGGAAATCCACTAAAATCTCCGTGGTGGCACAAGCCTGCTGGATGCGAGTACAAGTACAGGTTTGAACATCACTCTAGGGAGTTTGTTAATTTAAATGTTTGACCGTTTACTTTAAATATTCTCGATTGAATATATACATACTAGTAACAGTAAAAACGTATTAAATTACACCTCATGTATGTAAATGCTGTCCAAACTTTTCTTCCGTGGGTTCTTCAGTCTTTAGAATAGTTATGAAGTTACATTTTAAAACATTTATTCATTATATATATACAGGGTGGGCAAAAATACGGGTCCTATTTTTAAAAATTCATAACTTTTTTTATTTATTGATTTAAAAAAATTTTTTTTTTAGAATAAGTAAAGGACCCCTTCCGAAGCAAGCATGAGCCGTATTAGCCCTAAGGAACGTACCCTCATTTAGAAAACATTATTTTTGCTTAAAAAACTCAAAACAGTGTAAAAAACAATACTTTAGTTTTTGTAAGTTTTAAGTGTTTTTCGGCTAAAATTGGTTTTGTTTATTTCAAAAAATCTCGGAAGAGTCAGTCTACACACACATAAAGTTTGGTGAGTTTAACTTTTATTTTGTGGAAGTTATTCAAATTCAAGTTATTCAAATTTAAAGATAGGACCCTTATTTTGGCCCACCCTGTATATGTATATATATATATATATATATATATATATATATATATATATATGAAAAAGGAAAGCCAAAAACTATATTATTTATCTATTCATCAACGTTTCATCTTTATTGAAAGACTTCCTCAGGATGAGCAAACAATGTAAGAAAATCATACAAGTATTAATTTTTAATTGCCAGAAGATTTTCCGACTTTCGGCATTGCTGTGGATGTGAAACAAGTGAAAAATTAAAACCACGATTCTGGTAGGTCCGTTAGCATCAGTAGTCTGTATCTTTCAAGGCTGAAAACAATTATTCTCGTCGGCTAGGAAAGGCCACTTAATAATATTTTTATAGCGACTGTAATATTTTTTATAGCAACTGAGTGTTCAGCCACTTTCACAAGTGTATTTCTGTAAGGTTAATTAATTATTTATATTCAAGATCTCTAATTTACGACCCAAAATGCCTGGCTCCGAAAGATAAGATAAGCTAATGAAATCACTTCTCTTATCTGCTATTAATAATCAGCCAATCAGAATCGGGTTTACGAAAAAAACAAAAACAAGATGACGATCTCTGGTGCAACAACACGATATATATATATATATGGGAATAGAACAGAAGCATTGTGTCATGTACGCGTTTAACTCGTAAAATAACACAACTGTATGATTTTTGCTGAAAATATGGACTTGTTTCTTAAAATAAGTGGATAAATAGAAGAATCTGGAAAATCTACAAACAATAACCGCGAAAAATTACGCAGCACTTCTAACGTCTTGGGTTGCTGAACATTAATCAGTTTTTCAATTAACATATTATCTGCAACAAAGATACATTTCGAAATCTAAACATGAAATAAGTATTTTAAATAACTTCGCTAATATTTGATTGTTTGGTATCATTCTATCCCTGCAATCTATGCTAGTTCAAAAACAGAAAGATAAATCAGAGGCTACATTTGGGGAGGAGAGTTACACGTAAACAGCCTGAAAGACTTGGCGGTAAAAACAAATAACAAATTATTGTAGAATAGAGACAATTAAACAAAATAACGTGAAATGATCAGCCACTTCCGGATCAGATTGCGTTTTTAAGGACATGTTAACATTTAAAAAATCTTGGTCATTTTCTTAATTTCTTGGAAATCAAGTGTGTGTTTGGGGGAGTGTCCTTTAAGTATACATTCTTTAAATATTATTTTTATCGGCAATTTTTACCTGCTGTTTACAGTTCTGAACGCTTATATTTCCATACAAGAAAAGCAACAAATTTGAGGACAATAGACTTGAAAACGATAGAAGGTTGAATTGGATATGATATCAACCAATCAGTGATTGGCCTACATTGTTTCACTGGATGTGATAGTGGCAGGGTCTTCTTTGGAAAAAAAAGAGCTCTTAATTCCTCTATTTAAAGAGAAATACTTTTGTAATGCCATCAGAAATCTTAGAGGAGAATTTCATGTGCAACCCATAACATCAGCAGCTCTTGAACTGTTTGTAGGTTGTATGGGTACTTATACACAAACTTGTTTTTCTTAATGAACTGGTATTTGGACATACATGTTTATTTGTTTAATTTATTCTAAGAAATTTTATCTTGGCAATAGATTATGAAATGAAATCACCGATGAAAATTGGCATGAAGCCACTTGATGTTATTAGCTGAACCCAAATTACTTTTTAAAAGATAATAGCAATTGTATACTGATAGAATATGATTTTAAGCTTCCTGTTTATGGATATAACAGACATAAATATAGCAGACACATTTTGGGGAAGCTGACCAAATATTTTAATGATCCATAAATGTTTATTCTCACGAAGAATTAAATCTCCATTAATTAGACAGAAACAATACAGCACACATATACTTGCAAAATTCTTGGGTATCTATCACTATGTTTTTATCTTCAAGTTGAAATATCTGGCAGATATAAATGTATGACTCATCTTGTTAGAAAGCTCATATATCCTGTCACAGAGTTACCAGACATTTAGAATTTTGTTGCTTTTTTTAAACACACATTTTACACTTTTACGCATGCTGTGATGAAATAAACTTTTCAAGAATATAAAATCGCAAAGGGACCATAGTGGAAACATGACTTGCCGGATGACAAACATGCAATACTAAACTGATGCAATTTATTTTGTTTTTAGAATATAAGTGTAGCTACATGACAAATACAAAAATGCTAAAAAAATGTGTGGATTCATTTTAGTAAGAAACTATATGATATATGTATCTAAAAATTACGTTTTTAAATGTGTTCCCCCCCCCCCACTTTCTCGATCCTGAAGCAGATTATGGATATAAAATGTAATATAGCTTAGACCACAGGATGCAAAGTGTAACTAAAAATAAAATGAGCCTATCTATATGTTTCTTTGTATTAGTAGTAAGGTTTAAATAAGCTATCATATTTTATTTTAAAATCGGCGGCTGTCTTTAAAGATGACCGCCGTTTTCACAACTGAACCACACGTAGGCTTGTGACAAATAGTCCGATATTATTAAGTGTATATGGCTTCCATTAGCCTTTTTTATTTTTCAGTGGTCTGCCAAAGTCGACAAAATAAAATAAGAATATCTAGAGGGCTTCTGGAGTCTGGGACAACATTATATTAATCGCTATTAACAGGAAATAACTTTTGCCAAAGTAAATAAGTATCAAATGTTTTCCTAGAAGCCCACCTAAACTAAAAATTTCCAATAGATACAAATTAGATAATAATGTTCGTTTTTCACATTGACATCTTCTAAAACTGTTTAATTGACAAATATTCAAAAAGTTGTTCTTTAAAAAGTAGAAATAAATTTTAGCAAAATAATATAACTTTTTTGTAATGAATGTACGAAATTAAAAAGATAATATATAACAGTTTGAAATATGAACCTAACAAGTTATATACATATTTTTCATGAAATTCATTTTTGTCACTCGTTATTATAAATTAACCCAATTGTCAAAACAAAAATAACACCGGCGATTAGGTTATTCCCCTCATGGTTTCCGTTATAAGTCTGTCACTGATCACTCAAGGCGCACCCAGCGGATGATATTTACTGGTCAGATGCGGACAATATTTATGGATACTTCTACCTGTCCTTAGTACCCCTTTCGTGCTCATGCACTATCGCAGATTAATCTCGATTTTATGTAACACCCGGTGGTCGTTGAAGGATTTATAATTCCGAGTCAGCTGTGCAAGAGCGTCACTATCCAACAGTCTACACGCTTCGGCAGATGTCCTCTTTAGATACTAGCTGGAGTAAAGGAAACACCTATCACCTTACATATGATACTCCACGTATACATACTGACATGCAATCTGAACGCAAGTACTCACACATCCTACGTTGCTCACTAGTTTTATCGCCTCTACAAACAAAGGAAAGCGACTAAACATTCGGAACTTACACACAACCACAAATTAACAATTGGCAGTCTACACAAGCCGACCCATCCAAATGCCTGAAGACTAGAACTATTTTATATCTTCATATAAAGATGCACGTTTATAAAACTTATGTTCAGTCAATCTGTTCGCAGTGTATTTTTGGGCAAGTATCATTCTCATCGCCGATTGTATTTTGTGTTGTTACATATGTTAGTGTCACGACACTTGGATTCAACTTTTCCACCTATCACTAAGGGAGAGGGTACCGTATATTTGTTTAAACTATATTGGCATTGCCCTATGACGCTCTTTTAAATTAATGTTTGTTTGAATAATGCATGTAATATTATCTATCTACCTCGCCATGAGGGGAAAAAGGGACATCGAATCGTTTCAGAGTTTTGGAAAAATGCAACGGTTAAAATGAATGATTTTCTAAATAGCCCTGACGCAATCTGACAAATCTCCCAAGGCGACAATAATAATGTGTCTCTAAAACTATCAGAAATACTGCCTGGGTAGACTTTCTTACGGAACAGTATCAGATCAGGTAAGTATATAGGTTGATCTTATTTCTGAAAAGTTAAGGTTGCCCTATTCATTTTTTGATTCGGTAAACCTGCTATTGCTGATAGCGTGTATACTTTTCATTTTAGAATACGGTTTCTTTATTTATTATACTCAATTAATATTTACTATATGTTTGTTTCTTAGAAAGTTACACGTATAAAAGAGGGGAGAAAACAAAAACAAATAGCAAAGCGAAAACACAAAAAACGACACTTCTAAAAATGCAACAATGAAATCAACTAAATATTATATATCCTCGCAAAACTCTCTCCGTGTGTAAATATAAATATTTGATGTTGGAATGACCATGAAGCCTTATAGGTTTACTCTATTTGAAACCACTGTGAGGCCTTTTAGCAATATATTCGCGCCTATCTGCATATTTCCCAGGATCTGCGATCAAAGAAACTCTGGGCTATTATACACCTTGTCTTAATTTCCAATACGTGCACCACCGTCTGTAAACAAGCGAGGCAGATACTGAAAAGTGTTCCAATTCACTGCAAGTCTGAGGACTGTTCTTCGAAGCAATATTAACATGTTCTAACATGAAAGCTACCTTCAATGGAACGACAGAAAGCGAAGAGAAACTAAATATCTACATATTCTTAACACAATTGGTTTAGCAAGCCAACTAAAATTGTTTTTTTAAATGTGAAATCATGATACGCTGTGCTCTCCCTCTCTGATTTTAAATTTATATATATATATATATATATATATATATATATATATATATATATTAGAGAGAGAGAGAAAGAGAGAGAGATAGGGAAGAGATAGAGGGGGAGAAGCTGTAAAATAATATCCCAAACAACTTTTATATAGTTCAGATCGATTCGAACAGAGAATACGTTTCCAAATTCAAAAAAAAGAACTTCAATATTTAGAATATTCAATAAAGCTTAGAATAAATAAAATGTTAAATTAAAGATTATACTCTTCTATAATTTAATAATTTCGGAACAAAAAATTGTTTTACACATGTTTTTCGAAGAGTTGGAGATACAGACAGGAACTCTGGGTTGCTTACTTTAAAATAATGATACCCCTTCATTAGAAAATAGAATAAAAACTCATTATTAGTTTCGACATTGTCATTAAATTATAGAATTGCATATTTATGAATTTCATACTTATACACACACACACATATATATATATATATATATATATATATATATATATATATATATATATATATATATTTTATAAAATGGATACATAGGCGAGAGAAAATTACCTTTTTGATTTAGATTTAATAATTACGAATTTACTAGTTGAAAAAACCCAGCCTACTTTCAACTCGCAAAAGATTTCAAGTAAAGAGACCATACACTGCATAAAATAAAACGCATTTTAATAGAAGCCGCATTCCCGTCTACATATGCCCGTAAACAAAAAGAAACAGAATTGCTTTGTAAAACTAAACACACAAATCAAGTCTAGACTCTGATATCGGTCGTTTTAATAAGCATATTTTTTACGGACTTCGTTTTGAAATGAAACTTTATGGGCTGAACGAATTGTTAGCTTTTAACAGCAATTCAAAACTAGATAAACGCGCGTATGTCGACTTAAAAAAAAACTACGGGCTTCTTTCCAATTCATTGGGAAAATTTGCGCAAACCGACTTGTGCCTTGATACAAAGAATGAACGTTTCATGAAGTAAAAATGTCAACTTTATTCAATTTTTATCAAAAAATACATTTCTTTGATAAAATATTAACATTCTAATTACATTATCACTTATAATTTACATGTCTTTGTTTTCCACAAGGTTATTCGTTATTTGTCTGATGTGAAAAATTTCATCTTTTTTAGCCGAGAAACCCACTTGTCGGATTGTCACAACTGGTGGTAACTGATGTCCGGTGTACGAATCTCGGGGCTGATCTCATCACTGCGTCTAGCCACACTGATTAATGCAATTTTCTTTACAATATTTAAACGAATTCAACTATTTATAACGAAATTTTTGTACCTAAATGCCAGGTGGAAACAATGTTTACCTGCACCAATGTGATGCCCCAAAATGGGGAGCGTATATATTTTAAAACTGTAATTATCCACGGACACGCGTTTCGTCGTCCTGCGACTTATCAGCGTGGCTAAGTTAAATGCCCTTTTCCGTATAAATAGTTGAATTTGTTCAAGTATCGCAAATAAGATAAACAAAAAAATACATATATAAAAGCAATACATTTATTCCACAAACAGGGTTTAGCTCAATAGTAGAGTGCCGGGCACTTATGTTTCGAATCTCGCTTGGTTTAGCCATGCTTACTATTCGTACGACCACGAAATACATGTATGTGGATAATTATATTTTTAAATATATACGCTCCCCAACAGTCCTACGAATACCTAGCAAAAGTAGGCATGCCATTTTCTGATTAAATGACGTTCTGAAAAACACATACGAATCTTCAATTGCAAGACATTTTATTAAAACCTCGGCATGCGCAATGAATTTTAGCATTGACTCATTAACCATTTTACGCGTACTTACTCGTTATTCTATCTCAAAATCTTAGAGATGATCTACGTTCGTTAAAAGACAGCCCTACACTGCTGTAAACAGCGGAAGTGTTTGCTACGATTAATCGTGATAAGTGTCGAATACACATATATCATTGTATATAAAACAACGAATTTTTATTTTAAATATATGCAATTTTTTCCTCCTTTGAAAATCACTCGATTCTGCTCTGTGGTGTGCGGGATAAACAGGTCGGCTGTTTTTATTCTTTTCTCACTTTAAATCATGAACATACAAAGGTTTTCGTTACATAATTGTAGTAATAAAATTATTTACCTCCAAAAACAGTATTATATACGGGGTGGGCAAAAATAAGGGTCCTATTTTTAAAAATTCATAACTTTTTTATTTATTGATTTTTTTTTTTTTTAGAATAAGTAAAGGACCCCTTCCGAAGCAAGCATGAGCCGTATTAGCCCTAAGGAACGTACCCTCATTTAGAAAACATTATTTTTGCTTAAAAAACTCAAAACAGTGTAAAAAACAATACTTTAGTTTTTGTAAGTTTTAAGAAGTGTTTTTCGGCTAAAATTTGTTTTGTTTATTTCAAAAAATATCGGAAGGGTCAGTCTACACACACATAAAGTTTGGTGAGTTTAACTTTTATTTTGTGGAAGTTATTCAAATTCAAGTTATTCAAATTAAAAGATAGGACCCTTATTTTGGCCCACCCTATATATATTTTAAAAATATAATTATAGTTATAATTATTATATCAAGAGTATCAGAAGATACAGTTTCTCAGATACCAAAGCGAACCCTAATATAATTGGGGATGCTTGATATTACAAAAAGAGCATAATTACAGTTCAGAAACATATAAAAAATATATTAAAAAAAAAACAGAAATATTATTCGAGTTTACATCTAGGTCTGTCTATATTAGATGTTTATTAGATGATTTCCTGCTCGTCTAATGAAAACTCCCCCACTAAAAAGGTCCGGATATAAGGGCTGTAAACTTTTCTAGGGGATATCTAAAATAAACAAATATGTTAAAACTTAAATAACATTTTTGTTAGTTTTTTATACATACACACACACATATATATATATATATATATATATATATATATATATATATATATAATGCTTCCAGGGAATAATTTAAATACCTTCAAGACACTGTTCTCGAGTGTCTAAAGTCTCTTCCTATAGGGGTTTGTCAGGATAACCTGGCATGAGGATACTTCAGCCTATAACTAAACCCTGACCAAATATTAAAAATAACATAGTATTCGAATCCCAAATAAGATCCCTTCGGTATGGCTACATTGGCTCATACAAGGAATGGTGCATCTTCAAGTGTTGTTCCCTTTAGTAGCAGAACCAGCCTGGATACTCCACCAGACCAGATTAATTCTTGTCCTGGAATCCGGTAAGACCAATGGGCCACAAATATGTATACTATAAAATAGTTAACTTGTCACTTGGGGGAGAGGAGAATCAGTGTTATTCACACCTTTATTGAGCAAACTTTTGAGAAATAAGGGAAAACTATAATAGAACACTCTAATGTCTATGTATTTAATATAGGGATAAAATGTTAGCCCCAAGAAAGGGTCTTCTTCATTTCTGAGAACTTACAGTGATGTACAATAAAATTATAATATATATATATACATATATATATTAGAGATTGTTCCTCAATGTAAGAGTTGGGTAATTTGAATTTGTAAGTTTTAGAAGCCAACATAACGTTAAATCAATTTTTTTAATTAATATTTATTTATTTAAAATCACCTTAGTTTCGGCGATACAGCATTTCTTCTGGACTAGAAACATTTTCTGTTTTTTTCCTTCCCCGTGACATGTTTTCACTAGAAACAGTCCATGTGGTCTTGCAACGGTTATTTCTTTTTTTAATGTTTTAATCAGGAAGATCGTGTTCGCGCGCATGAAACGTATTAGAAATTGTTTTCCGATGTAAGCGTTGGGTAATTTGAATTTGTAAATTTTAGAAGCAAAAAGCAAC
>OY744515.1:217734435-217781935 GCA_963556195.1 Sepiola atlantica | reverse complement strand
ACATCTATAGATATATATATCTATATATATATAGACATCTATAGATATATATATCTATATATATATAGACATCTATAGATATATATATCTATATATATATAGACATCTATAGATATATATATCTATATATATATAGACATCTATAGATATATATATCTCTATATATATAGACATCTATAGATATATATATCTATATATATATAGACATCTATAGATATATATATCTATATATATATAGACATCTATAGATATATATATCTATATATATAGACATCTATAGATATATATATCTATATATATAGACATCTATAGATATATATATCTATATATATAGACATCTATAGATATATATATCTATATATATATAGACATCTATAGATATATATATCTATATATATATAGACATCTATAGATATATATATCTATATATATATAGACATCTATAGATATATATATCTATATATATATAGACATCTATAGATATATATATCTATATATATATAGACATCTATAGATATATATATCTATATATATATAGACATCTATAGATATATATATCTATATATATATAGACATCTATAGATATATATATCTATATATATATAGACATCTATAGATATATATATCTATATATATATAGACATCTATAGATATATATATCTATATATATATAGACATCTATAGATATATATATCTATATATATATAGACATCTATAGATATATATATCTATATATATATAGACATCTATAGATATCTATATCTATATATATACAGACATCTATAGATATATATATCTATATATATACAGACATCTATAGATATATATATCTATATATATACAGACATCTATAGATATATATATCTATATATATACAGACATCTATAGATATATATATCTATATATATACATCTATAGATATATATATCTATATATATACATCTATAGATATCTATCTATATATATATATATACATCTATAGATATATATCTATATATATATATACATCTATAGATATATATCTATATATATATATACATCTATAGATATATATCTATATATATATATACATCTATAGATCTATATCTATATATATATACATCTATATATCTATATCTATATATATATACATCTATAGATATATATATATATATACATCTATAGATATATATCTATATATATATATACATCTATAGATATATATCTATATATATATACATCTATAGATATATATCTATATATATATACATCTATAGATATATATCTATATATATATACATCTATAGATATATATCTATATATATATACATCTATAGATATATATCTATATATATATAGACATCTATCTCTATAGATATATAGACATCTATAGATATATATCTATAGATATATAGACATCTATAGATATATATCTATAGATATATAGACATCTATATATATATAAACATCTATATATCTATATACACCTATAGATATATATCTATAGACATCTATAGATATATAGACATCTATAGATATATAGACATCTATAGATATATAGACATCTATAGATATATATCTATAGATATATATCTATATATCTATAGATATATATCTATATATATAGATATACATCTATAGACATATATCTATATATAGATATACATCTATAGACATATATCTATATATAGATATACATCTATAGATATATATATCTATATATAGATATATATCTATATATAGATATATATCTATAGATATATATCTATATATAGATATACATCTATATATAGATATACATCTATATATAGATATACATCTATATATAGATATACATCTATAGATATATATCTATATATAGATATACATCTATAGATATATATCTATATATAGATATACATCTATAGATATACATCTATAGATATATATCTATATATAGATATACATCTATAAATATATATCTATATATAGATATACATCTATAGATATATATCTATATATAGATATACATCTATAGATATATATCTATATATAGATATACATCTATAGATATATATCTATATATAGATATACATCTATAGATATATATCTATAGATATATATCTATACATAGATATACATCTATAGATATATATCTATATATAGATATACATCTATAGATATATATCTATATATAGATATACATCTATATATAGATATACATCTATAGATATATATCTATATATAGATATACATCTATATATATATATTTATATATAGATATACATCTATATATATATATATAGATATAATTATATAGATATATATCTATATATATATATATATATATCTATATAGATATATATCTAGATATATATATATATATATTTATATAGATATATATCTATATATATATTTATATAGATATATATCTATATATATATATATAGATATAATTATATAGATATATATCTATATATATATATATATATATCTATATAGATATATATCTAGATATATATATATATATATTTATATAGATATATATCTATATATATATTTATATAGATATATATCTCTATATATATATATCTAGATATATATATATATATATATATATATATCTATATATATATATCTAGATATATATCTAGATATATATATATCTAGATATATATATATATGTATATATATATATCTAGATATATCTATATATATATATATATAGATATATCTATATATATATATATCTAGATATATATATATATATCTATATATATATATTTATCTAGATATATCTATATATATATATATAGATATATATATATATATCTATATATATATATTTATCTAGATATATATATATATATATCTAGATATATATATTTATCTAGATATATATATATATATCTAGATATATATATATATCTAGATATATATATATATATATCTAGATATATATATATATATCTATATATATATCTAGATATATATATATATATAGATATATATATATATATATATATATATCTAGATATATATATATCTAGATATATATATATATATATCTAGCTATATATATATCTAGATATATATATATATATATCTATATATCTAGATATATATATATCTAGATATATATATATATATCTATATATATATATATATATATCTATATATATATATATATATATATATATATATATATAGATATATATATATATATATAGATATATAGATATCTAAAGTAGGTATTATTTTTACCGGCATGAACCGTGAAAGATATCGAAAAATTACAAAAAAAGATTCATGGTTTGGGGGTCAAATGATCACTATTGTTCATTTTATCTTGCGCACATGACGTTATAGTGATAGGTATATATCGTCATAGTTATAGGTTTGGATAATACTTTTATGTCATCGTCACGATATTTTTCTTTATTTTCATCACGTTTATCTTCCAGCCATTGTCCTTATCAAAGGAAGAGGGAATCAGAAAGAGTGATTTTAGTAGAGCTCTGTAGGCCTCCTTGATTACTTAATAAATTACTTGGTGTTGTCCGGGAGAAACGTTCTATTGACATTTTTATTCTTCGTAGGGAGAAGTTAAGCAACGCACATCTTGGTCAATACTAAATGGCTGACGTTTCTGGATAACAGGTTGTAAAATTGAAGTTAACCAACGCATAGTATGGCTACTACTAAATGGGTGCTGTACAATCGAAGTTAAAAAACGCGTAGCCTGAGCACTAACTTTATCTACAAATCAATCGTATACAAATACATGTACATTTTAGGCATCAGAGGAAGTAACACCACGCATATACTGGGCACTTCGGCGTTGTCGGAATAATACTAATACTACTACTACTACTAATAATAATACACAAATACATATATTATGGCAAAAGTGCTCGACACAATAGATAGAGCAAGTGTGTCTAGATTAGGGTTTGCCCGGGATAAATTACTTTGCACTCTTATTACTGGTGTTAATCAAACAAAAAACAAAACAACTACATTATATTTTAGGCCGGATGATAATTTGTTTTCAATAGTTTTTTTTTAATGGTTAAATAGATGATATCCACTTGCCTATGGCCTCACTATCTGAAATCAGAAATTGCAAACCGGTGTAAATCAAAAGTAAAATCATATATTATATTTTAGGCGGGACTTTTTTCCCGCAAATAATTTGTTTTCAATAATTTGTGTAATGGTAAAATAGAAAATATAAACTTGCCCATGGCCGACATAGCTGAAATTGGAATATTAAAACCAATGTTAATAATGAAAGAAATCCCACATTTGCATAATTGTTTTTTGTTATACTATTCTATATAAGAACATCTATTCGGCGTTGTCAGGGAGTCATAATAGTAACACAAAAGTATTGATTTACTCCTCTCCAAGAGTTAGGCACAAGGCCAGTTTTTATCTTACTCCCACAGGTAAGATGTGACCCAATGTCGGGTCGGGAAGGTGGGGTTTAAAAATTGCCTGGGCAGCCCCGTCGCTATTCCCCGGTAGGGGCGCCTGAGGAACTTACTCCTCCCCAAAGAGGGGAGGCGAAGCCTGGGAGGGTGGACCTCCTAGAACTGCACAGGACAGACCCATAGAACGGCAGAATCAAGCCCCGAAGGCCAAGACAATACAAGTCTATGGGGTACAGTATCCATCGGAACAGATACTACACTTTGATCTTAGCCAAAAGGCCAACATATGTAAAGTTGTTATTTATCTACCTCCCACAAGGTAAGATGTGACACAAGGTCGGGAAAGTGGGATTAGATAAGCCAGCGTCCGAGAGGTGAGCACTCTGGCCATTTAAAAATTGCTTGGGCAGCCCCGCCGGCATTCCCCGGTAGGGGCGCCTCAGGCAGTAAGCAATAAACTTACTCCTCCCCAAAGAGGGGAGGCGAAGCCTTGGAGGGTGGACCTCCTAGAACTGCACAGGACAGACCCATAGACCGGCGTAAATCAAGCCCCGAAGTCCAATACAATACCAGTCAATAGGGTGCAGTATCCATCGGAACACATACTACACTTTGATCTTAGCCAAAAGGCCAACATTTTATTTACTCCGCTACAGGAGTTAGGCACAAGGCCAGTTTTATCTTATTCCTACAAGTAAGATGTGACCCTAGCTCGGGTCTGGAAAGTGGGGTTTGAAAAGCCAGCGCCCGAGAGAGTGAGCACTCTGGCCATTAAAAATTGCCTGAGCAGCCCCGTCGGCATTCCCCTGTAGGGGCGCCTCATGCTATAAGTAATAAACTTACTCCTCCCCAAAGAGGGGAGGCGAAGCATTAGAGGGTGGACCTCCTAGAACTGCACAGGACAGACCCATAGACCGGCGGAATAAAGCCCCGAAGGCCAAGACAATACCGGTCTATAGGGTGCAGTATCCATCGGAACAGATACTACACTTTGATCTTAGACAAAAGTCCAACATGTTATTAATCTACCTCCCACAAGGTAAGATGTGACACAAGGTCGGGAAAGTTGGATTAGATAAGCCAGCGCTCGAGAGGTGAGCACTCTGGCCATTTAAAAATTGCCCGGGAAGCCCCGTCGGCATTACCCGGTAGGGGCGCCTCAGGCAGTAAGCAATAAACTTACTCCTCTCCAAAGAGGGGAGGCGAAGCCTTGGAAGGTGGACCCCCTAGAACTGCAGAAGGCAGACCCATAGACCGGTGTAAATCAAGCCCCGAAGGCCAAGCCAATACCAGTTTATGGGGTGTAGTATCCATCGGAACAGATACTACACTTTGATCTTAGCCAAAAGGTCAACATATTTAAAGTTGTGTATCGTAATGTAAAAACTGTTCAATATTCTAGATAGAACAGGTGCGTTCAAACGGGGTTAAACACAGAAATGTAAAACTAATGTAAACATACATCTCACTGCACAGCTCATAATTTAAGTTGACCCCCTCCTCAAAAAAATATTACACCCTTTTTCTCAGTAGTCCCTCAGGTTTACAGTGGCGGCCTGTCTTGTTTGGGGTGAACTATGTTAAAAGAAAAAAAATATCATGATTAGAGTAGGTTGTAACTCAAAAGCACTCACAAATGCTCACTATCCTAGGTAGAGCAGGTCTGTTTAAACGCAGTGTTACCCGGGATAAAACACTTATGTCTTTACGGGAGCCATAATTCAACGTGATAAATATTCTGGATAGGATGGGAGGAGGGCAAAAACATAGTTTTAGTAGTGTTCTGTAGGCCTCCTACTTTCTTATTTCTCTTCATTTTCTTTTTTATTCTTTCTTTCTTTTTCTTCTTTCTTCGCATTTTATTTGCTTGTTCTTCTTAATTAGTACTCTGGAGGCTTCCTTAGTTTTATTGCAATGTTTCAGTGGCGCTCTGGAGGCATCCTGAGTTTTATTTTCTCTATTCCTAACTTATATAAAAAAGAGAATTTCTGTATAAAATATAGCGGGGAGAGACACTTGGTTTTAGTAGTAGTGTTGAGGCCTCTTTGATTTTTAAACTGTCCATGATGCAAGATAGAGCCGGTGTGTTTAAACGAGGTGCTAAATAGTTAGGTGCTCGATAGAGCAGGTAGTAACGAAAAATGCCTAAAACCGTGCGTAATACCTTAGATAGAGCAAGAATATGTAAACGCAGTGTTACCTAAGATATAGAATTTCTGTCTTTTTCATAATGTTGTTGCACGGAAGCTATACTCAAAAGTGCACAATATCCTCAATAGAGCAAGTAGTTACGCAAAAGTGCTAAATATTATGGGTAGAGCAAACATGTTTAAAGGTTCCGTTACCCGGAAAAACGAACTATGTTTTGTTACACTATTTACTACAAGAAAATCTACTCAGCATTTGCCGGGAGTTATTGTCAAGTGGTAGAAGTTAGCTAATCAAAAATGCTCAATAATCTGGATAGAGCAAGTATGTTTAAAGGCTACACTGCCGGGAAAAATGACACCATTGTTTTTTTGTTATATTATTTTATACAAGAGAATCTATTTGGCGTTGCCCGGGTATCACAATAGTAACATTACAGTATTTCATATAGGATGTTGTTTATAGTCATGCAAAATGTGCTAAATATCCTAAATAGAGCGAGTGTGTTTTAACACAGCGTTGTCGAGAGAAAGAACGTATTTATTTTAGTTATTATGTTGTATACTAGACAAAGTACATAGTGTTGCCCTGAAGCCATACTATTAACAGCACATCATAATATCCAGTAAGTCGTATAAGTTAGTCAATCCAAAGTACTCAATATCCTTTAATAAGCAAGTTGCTCAATCGATACCCGAACCTCTTTAGCACCATTTCTTCAAAACATGAGTATTTAGTGAACGAGTCAGAATCAGAGGTTTGGGAAGGAGTCATTTTTCATTCAATTTCATTTTCATTCATACATTTTGTTCATTCATTGATTTAAAAAAATTCAATTTACATTCTTTTATGCTTTTACATTAATTCATTTATTCATTCTTTTTTTCATTTAGTTTATAACTTTTTGCATTGTAAGGTTACAGTATAACTTTTGGTAACTTGTATATATTACATTTTTATAGCCTATTGTCTTCATCAAAATAATTTATTTTTATATTATTCTGAAATGGGGAAGACAAGAAATTAGGAAGATACCGAGGCTATGTGATGTACTAGGCATTATCCGGGATCAATAATCATTGTTAACATTTTTTCTTTTTATACTTTGATTTTAACGGTATTTTGGCAGTTCTATGAAAGCACCCTTATTAACATTACACTATTTAAAGAGAAAGGCAGAAAGATAAAGAGACGACTAGAGTAAAAGAGAGGGGAGATAGATTGGAGTTTTAATATAAAGATGTTACACCCATTTAATTCCGTTTTGTTAATTCATGGCCAAGGGCAACGCCAGGTAGCTCTGCGACAATATATATATATATATATATATATATATATATATATATATATATATATATATATGTGTGTGTGTGTGTGTGTGTGTGAGAGAGAATGTAAGGAAGAGAGTTAAAAATTTGAGAATGACAAATATATTTCATCTTCGGTTTTTTAATGCAAGGTGTACTCGACAAAAACATGTGTATGTTTTCAAATTTTGAATATTACCCTGCCAACTTATCCATCTATATAATTCATCTGATAAGATATTAATCTGTGAAAAGACTGGCTTAAGGAAAAAAAAACAGGTTTTTACTGGGTACACCTTGTATTGAACAACCGAAGATGAAATAGATTTGTCATTCGCACATTTTTAACTCTCTTCTTTCATTTATCTACATAATTGCTCTATCCCGTATATTGAGCTTCAATTCTCTATACTTTTAGTCTAATACTATATATATACATTATATATATATATATATATATATATATATATATATATATGTATATATAGTTAGATAGATAAACATGTTTTGTTCGTAGCCGGGTGTGCACATTAAAAGCCACATGGAGAATTGTTGGGTAATCTCTAATCAATAACTAGATCCAGAATCGGATACCTTGCAAATGCAAAATGTAAGTCTGCAGTAAACACGTTCACGATGATCCAATTAGTTTTCATGTGCAGTTGCTTGTGACAAACTCTCTGCCTCGATAGGTTTTCTTTTCTTACAAGCTTCACTTACCACACATTGAGAATACAATATCTGTTACAAGAACGCGTTTCCTTGTCGGGGTTTATTAAAACCTTCAAAAGGTGCAATATCCTCACGTATAGCGGAAATAAGGGAAAGACACAGCAATAACCGCTTTTGAGTTTCCGTTTTTTTAGTTGGAATTACTTGCTAAGCCTCTAGTTGTACACATTTCTGAGATCGGACATGTTTTTGAATATCCTACTATCATATGAATATATAGGATTCTATACTTCAGACTGTAGGTTTGCACATATGGCATGCTATAGTGTCACCTATACTCGGCGTTCGTTAACACTTTATTTATTAATCGGTTTTTCTTTATGCAGACAAAAAGACTAAGGACTACATCACTATCTGAGCAATTCGTAAACACTTTCACAGTGTAAAGCGCTCCTGTCAGCATGTTGAACATTTTATTTACCGGAATTCTATAGTTTTAGACTAAACTTCAGATTTCATTTGCTTTCAGTGAAAATAGTTTTCATTTTTTTTGTGAATAGTTTAAAAAGCTAACTTACATTTTATATAATCATAAGTATGGCTAATTCGCCGACCATTTAGGTATGACATAGCTATCTCCATCATGCTTGGTACATACTTATCACACCAGTCATCGAAATAGAGCTATTAGTTAAGTGAACGTACATTAATTTCTCGGTTATCTAGTTGTTTCACATATGAATTGACATAAAAGTAAATATAAAATCATAAAAATATAGTGAAAAAATAATAGAAAATAAGAAAAAAACATGACAAGAACATAATCATCTTGCTTATGGTATAATATTCCTAGTAAAGTGAATTTTTCTCTTGTACCGTTGAGAGGTATACATTTCCAACCAAAAGTTACATATACAGATCTTCTTCGTCAGTAATTTATCTAATTATTCTTACGTTTTTGCAAAAATAATAACAATGATTTAATTCTAATTCATATAATTTTATACTTATTCCGATTCGCAGTTTTCATTTTGATTACAAATTTCAAAGACTAAATAGGGGTGAGTACCCCCCCCCCCCCTAGAGTACGAACTCCTCATCCGTCAACCTATTACACCGTAATAAAATGCGGGAAAAATCAAATTAGATGAAAAATTTCTTATTTCGCTGGACGTTCATTTACTTCATATTAATCACTACACCTACTACAAATTATACTACTAATAAAAGAATACTTTTGACAGTTCTAATTCGACAAATTTAATTTTAACAAATTGGTTTTCTCAATCTTAATATTTCCGTTATAAAACATTGTACTCTGTTAAACAATCGTTTAACCCACAATTCGGTAATCAGCTTACTTTCATCACTCTTCATGAAAACCAGAAGTACACTTTAGATTTTAATTTCACCTCAACGCAACCTCCCTGATAAACCAGGACTTAACCTACATTTATCGCCACAAAACTAAACGACCACGTTCATATTTTAATTTCATTTTCTTAGACACTGTTTACGGGCCCGCCCCAGAACATCTCAAACCAGACATTTCGAGGTTTGAAGATGTTTTCTTATCTATTTCTCATGCTAACGAGTTAGCCAATGGTTATAAATGACTTTTCTGAAAAATGTAATCATTTACAGTTAGAATTTCACAGCAGAGCACATATGTTATTCATTATCTCTTCATTGTGACTGATCTTTGTCAAGTAGATATCTTAAGAGCCACGATGGTAAACGTTTGTTATTTTGAATTCTCTTAATATTAATACCATTTTATTGGCAAAGATTTTAGTTCGGATCTCAAGTATTTGTTTTTAAAATATAATTTCTCTTATTATTTGAGGGTGTCATACATCACGCACAGTAATAGTTGTGTTTTTATGTTTTTAACGTACATTGTTATGTATATTACGAACCCTGGATCAGACACACTACTATTACTATGTTACCTGTTTACAATTCTGCTATCATCTATGCCACCTACGTTCTTTATAGCATGGAAGTATGCATTATTTAAATACTGCATTCAGAACAAGTTTGTGATTAAATCAATTAAAGAGAAATCAAATTCAGCGTATTAGTCTAAATCTAACATGCTCACTTCTTTTGAGAAATGCTATAGCTAACGCCTGTGACTTATCTAGAAGCGAATAACTGTCACATGTAATATCATATTCAAAGCTAAAATCATCCAGTTCTCATTGGTGGTGCATAAGGGAACACCTGCAGTACATTTATTCTCAAGATAAACTTGACATGCCAAAGACAATGACCGATTAATATTTCATTGTTGAGTTAGATAGGCTCTAATATAGAGTACTGCTGTAATATTTGGGGAGGTACCGCTCAAAGCACTCTTTCCCGTCTTGACAGTATACAAAATCTACTTCGCAATCTAGTCGGGTATCTCTTCTCTTTAACACCGAAAAGATGTTGCTAGCCTCTCTCTACTGTATCAGCATGTTCATAGGTGTTCGACTGAGCTCTAATACCTGCGCCCCCGCCTCTTTAGAATATTTACAGCAAGTACTCGTCTACCTACAACCAATGTAAAATACCTTTCCTTTTACCCTCTCTTTACCAAAAAAACAAACAAACAAAACTTTTATGGGCAGACTTTCTTTCCTCTGAATATCCCGCCTGTTGAATAAGTTACCACGAGCCTGATTTCCAGCTGACTATAACAGGTAGTCTACAAGTCTAATGTGAACAAATATTTGTTGAGCCGTCCTATTGTTATAGTTGTATCCTGCTAATCACCCCACGTCTTATGGAGGCGATCATCGTCCAACTAACGATTTATTTAACCCTTATCCATGATTTTCTCAGGGTCTTGATAAGTGGGGGTCTCATTAGTAAAAACAAAAGAATGGTAAATCTCTATTCATATCAAGTAGGTTATGTGTATATATTTATATATTTTATATACAGAATTAACTCCTAAACAAATTAACTTAGTATAAATTTTGGAACACTGTTGGTAGGCGTAAGAGTATAGTGTGGGCTATATTTAGTTTAATTTTGTTGAATTTAAATGGGATAAAAAGGAGTGGAAAACCTTCGTGAAAATTCAGATACATACAATTTTTGTAAAAGACGTCAAGTAATAAGTACTCTGCAAATTTCGTTTTCTTCGGGGTATTTTAAAGGAGGTTTAGGGGCATAATATGGACACAGCCTCCCCATTTAAAAATTCGAAGATTTACGATTTGCGTTAAATTATATGCATTCTCCATAGACATCAATTAATCCAGATTCCATTAATTCAAATCTCTTAATACCCCTTAAACCTACGCCTTACATTTTAGACCTTTTATCGAATAAAAATTGTATAATGGATTTTTATCAAAATTAGAATAAGCATTCTAGACATACGGTTTAATAGCATTATATCACGCTTTTAATCTTCGTAAGTAGACATAAAAGTGATGCAAAAATGTTTCTGCTCGGGGAAGTAATTAAACCGGCCCGGCGATGAGTAATTTTCTAGTGCATATACAAGCACACCTATTTAAGGAAATACACTTAATATATAGGAATGATACAAATATGATTAAATAAATATATCATAAATTTGGGCAAGCATCTTTGAATTTTAATATAAAGATAGAGGCAAAATGCCTTCACTGAGAAAACCATGTGTTAGATGCAGATAATTTATTAAATCAAAATCAAAAAAATAAAAACATTTTTTTTCATCCTGATTTATATAACTGATATTTCGCTTGATAAACAAGCCTCTTCGGAGTTTAGACAAGTAAAAGGTATTAACCTGTTTTTGTTTTGTTGTAATAATCCTTCCTGGTCTTGTAGAAGGTGTCCGATGTTCTGGACTAACGGTGCAAATGTCTGTTTGAACTTAAAATCGCGCATGGTCGCCTGTAGTTATAAATTTAGGCAAGTTCATTTTCTTTAGCATCTTTTTGAATTTTAATATAAAGATAGAGGCAAAATACCTTCACTGAGAAAACCATGTGTTAGATGCAGATAATTTATTAAATCAAAATAAAAAAATAAAAACATTTCATATATTACTTTACTCCTACTATTTCACATGCGTTTCATTTACATATATATTGTTCTGATTGTGTGGAATAAAAAAAATGACTGTTGCAAAACGACGTGTCGGACAATGCCAGGAATTTAATTAGTCGAAATATTTTCGTGAACATCGTATAAAGAATGGATTGTATTAACAGTATTGTCGCCTTTCTCATTAGATATTAAAAGAATCTGAATTTATTGGAATTTATAATAATGTGTTAAAGAAAAAGTAAAAACATTTTTTTAGATTCTTTATTAGAAATGTTTTTATAAACCCCAAACAAGGCATATTGCCACTGGGATCTAACAGCTACTGTGATTAGAGGGTCAGATTTATAAAGGACATCATCAGTGGGAAGTTATACAGCTAGATGTTTGTTCACATTATATTTAAATGCCTGTATATTTATACAGTTAGAGAAACAGGGAGCAGGGAAGGAATTCTACGGTCAAGCGGCCAGAGAAAAGAAGCTATTAGAGTTAAAATTTTGCCGGCATCAGGAGAACTATACAGTGAAGGAGTTGGATGTTGCTGCTTCTTGGGTTATGTGTGTTTATTTACGTTTGGGGGGTTCAAGATCAGTAAGTTTGTAGGAAGAAATTCCGTAGAAGTATTTATACAAAAGCATATCGCACTTGTAAAACAAGCATATTGAAAATATATTCAATTTTTTTTATTATTTAACTAAAATTGAAATAGAATTTGGCTTTTAATCATAGTGTTTTTACTGAAATGTCCATATAAAACAAAATAATCAATTAAAAATAATAAATTTTGATACAATAATTATGGCCATCAAAATATCATTGTTATTGTTTAACTTTGAAAACTAAAATGAATAAACCGCATTACTAAATACTTAAATGATACGTTCTAAATAGGAATACATGCTTTTATTGAAGGGGTAATTTAGTTGTAATGCTTCACACTTAACAGAAGAGTTATTTCATTTACTCAGTTAACTTTACGTCATAATCAGATTGGTTTTACAAGTCAGCAATCAGATATTCTTAGCACATCCTGAAAACCAACGTACTAAAACACGGGTAATACAACACAGGCTTATGTACACACTAGCTGAAGTACATGTCTATACTGGGTTTCTCAAATCTTCTTGAGGTTTATAGCCAAGAGTAGAAGCAACGACATCTACTAAATATATTTCATTGAATTTTTATTAAAATAAATAATCAGGTGGATAATGATCGATATCGTCTAAGAAAATAACTGAAACGCTATCGCAAAATAACAACGATTGTCTCGTGTAAGATTCGAAACCACAATGGAAAAAAATATTGTTACTGAAGATAAACGCTTTATCCATTTCACCACCGACCCAACGAAAATATGTTGTCTTTTAAACCCACTTTAGATCTAAACCAAATAAAGACACATCAATATAAAATTAAAAGTTAACATTTATCATATCTTTTTATTCATTTTTAAAAAGGATAAATGTTTTCTCTTCAAAGTAAACAATACGTCAAATAATACCATGGTTTTACATGAAAAGTAGTTGTTTAGTCGGCAAAGAGGGAACGCTAAAAATGCCGGAATATTTGTTTTTAATGTTTATTTTACGTACTCTTAATTTTGAATGATGAGTTTTTAAAAAGGCTTAATAACTTTTTACATCAAGAAAGATATCGGATCGAATTAACCGATTCCAAATCTGCGATTAGTTTGGCTCTTAGATCAATCGTGTAACTGTGATGCGGCAACACACATAAACACGATGTTGCTTATATATATATATATATATATATATATATATACATACATATATATATATATATATATATATATATATATGCAGGAATTATTGGTTACTTAAAATCCTTTTTATTAGAAGAAACAGGTAGAGTATCTGTTCAATGTTTACATTGATTTTTCAAGTAAGTGTAAAATTGTCCGGTATTCCAATAAGATTCGTATAGAGATGTGATCTAACACAATGTATAAAAACTAAATTGTAAAGAAAAATACCCGGACAATATAGAAGGCAGAGTCAACTCAGAAACATTAGTTGACTAATATTTCGTTTCTTTATTGATATTTACTTTATCAAATTGACTAGAGGATATATTTTCGACCAATTTTGTCAGAGAGATGGTTATAAGTAAGAAGGGAAAATGGAAGATGGAAGCGTGATAAAGAGAAACAGACAATTATTTTCGAGTAGAACGTAGGGGGACGGAAGTCGGAAGAAACAGATATGCTCTCGATGTATACGAAAATCATTTTGATGAAGTTTCTATTAACCAATTCGTATCCAAAACTGTTTCTTTAACTTGTTACCAGACATTCTTTGTAAATACAATATCATTTAACAAAAGATATCTTTAAACGATTTACTCAACAAGCGTCCAGTTATATTATGTATACATGTGGGTTGGTAATAAAGACTACTTATAAAAGTTTTTTTTATTCAATAATAGCTAAACTGAGTGTAGCCTTCCTCTTCAGATTCTTATAGTATACTGAGTTTTTGAGACATCACTATTGCCAATATACATAATACAGTAAGTGTTATATGAGGTCGACACTCCTATCTTTATAACTGAATATAGATATCTCTGAAAAATCCAGATGCTGCTGAAACATCGTTAATTGTCTTTCTTATTCTAAACGAAGGATCATGGGCGCAATGGTTCATAAAAACAAAATATTATTTTATTAATGTTTTCGATTTGAACCTGTATTCTATATTATGCGGTGGTGCCACCTTTTTATCTATATCAAACATTAGGATGGAATAATTTCGACGTATATACCTTGACACACCTTGTCAATGTGCCAAAGGTTGCAGTGACGAGGCGTTTTCTGTACTGTGCAGAGAACTGTCTAAACATTATCTAAAATATCAGAAGCAGTAGTTATTAATACGCGACGACAGTCTTTGTGTTGGCAGAAAGAATATTCCCACAACCTCGATTTAATGAGAAGTTATATATATATATATATAACTATATATATATATATACATATATATATATATATATATCGAGTATGTATTTACATTACCTTTTATGGCCATTTCAAGTTACGAAGTCCAAAGTAAAAAAGGGAAGACTTACCTAGAAAAATAAAAGAAAATAATTGTGTTTTAATATTAATACAGAAACATCTTTCAAATTGCTTATTTTCAAATTTAAAAAGAATATTCAAAATAATCACAAGAGATGTGATTTCTCAAAATAAAGTTCCTTTTTGCAATAGAAGATACTTTATCATTTTTTTAAATTTAATCTCTGCGAATAAACGTGCACCGTTGTAGAGTTCTACGCGAGACCTTATTGATGTCAGCCCTCTGAGTAGCGGCTGTTATCCACAAATGACGTATCAAGTTAATCCTTCTAGACATTTATGTGAGGGTGTTGGCCTCATCTTCTAAAACCTTTATTTTTAACAATCAAAATAAAATAGCAGAAGCATAATGACAGAAGTAGAAGTAGAGAGTACAAACCGTCTATTTTGATTGGAAGATATTGCGTGACGTCATTTATTCTTATCCCACTGATTTGCCACGTTTTGCTGTGGACACATGAGTTAAGGTGTATTTCAATAAATAAAACAAATAAAAAGTGTAATAATATAAACCCAAACAAAGAGGTAAACGTACGAAGGATTTCCGCGCAGATATGCACACGAAGCAAGATTATTCTCTTCGGGTTTTAGAGCTTTCATGGCTAATTTTTATGTGCCACTGAGGTAAACCGTCTTTCGTCCATAAAATAAAAACATTATTTTCACGTTTATTCCTTTTCGAAGTATTTCTCTCAAAAAACCCTGTAAATATTATTAAGTTGAAAATATGTCTTTTCTTTTTCTTGCGATGGTTTCGTTCTCGTCAAAACAACTTTAAGTTACTTTTACAGAAACGCATCACTTTCGTAGCAGACTTTCATCTTGTTTAAAACAAAGAAACAATATCAAAAAACAAATCTACAAGAAAAATGATTTTGTACAAAAACTGAAAACAGTTCGACAAAAGCAAAAAAAAAACACTTTACTATCTCAAAGGAAAATGTTTTTTGTCACAATTTCCTGCTTCAGACTGCTTTGTTTCTGAAAGCAATGGCATTTTTTTTTGTTTATCCCTCGATAAGAATGTGCATATACAGAAAATATGGCTGAAAAAAACATTACATGGCCGAAGTCTTTCCTTCTTTTTTCTCTAATTTTTTTTATTTCGAACACTGTTTCACACTTACATCTAATGCCATATTTGGATGTATAGCAAACAGTATTATTTTATTAACACACACACCTATATATATATATATATATATATATATATATATATATATATATATGCAAACATTGTTAAAATAACAGAATTCGTCGGTGTAGCTATACTATATATCTATATATATATATATATATATATATGCAAACATTGTTAAAAATAGGATAATTCGTCGCTTTAATTATACCTATTTAATTTTTAAATTTTTGTGATTGTCTTTTTTGTATTAAAATAAAAAGAATGTCTCCTAGATTTCACGAACGTTCACGATACTTCGTCAAATAATCAAAACAAAATTAACAAAAAAGCTGGAGAAAGGAAATACATTTTAAAAAGAGTGCGGAGAAAAGCGCAGAGACAGTTTTTTGCATTGTTCCAAGAAATACGTTGACGATTTAAATTCAGCGATGCCGGAAATGCATCATAGAATAAAATCGCACTACGTTAAGCATTTTAAAATGTTGCCACTTGTTTCATATGTGATGCAAGTAATTGTAGGTTGTTGCGTTTTTATGTAGATAGTTTCCAGTATTTTTTAAAAATTGATTTCGGAATGTATTATTTTAGTGTTATTTACAAGAAGTTGTCTTAAATCAGATGGAGGGCAGTTATGTTTTGGTATGTCTTGGTAAATTGAACTAGCGTTTACAAGATGCGTTGTGAGGCGGCCGGATATTTTAAACAATATTTGCATAAATAAGATAATGCTGCCTAAATACACACAAATATATATATATATATATATATATATATACATATATATATATATATATATATATATATATATATATATATAGTCTCGGAAGTATCTCAACCATTAAAACTATATAAGGAAAAAAAAACAAAAAAAAACCTTAAGTCCGATGTTGTTTAGTGGAAAATCACTCGTGTAAGTCAATTTAATTTTTACACTTATTATATTAGTTTGCTTCTAACATTATTCAAGGGATCATCAGTTGTTTACCATGAAAAACTGTTTCGGGAATTTAAATTTAATTATATATATATATATATATATATATATATATATATATATATATATATATATATATATATATACTAGAAGAACAGATTTGCACGATTTTATGAACCTTACAAAGATTGAATTCAAGATATGATACTAAACCTTATATCCATAATCTTTTTTCTTATTTTGCTCAAAATACATGACACGATCTTGATTTCAGAAAATGCTTGAAATTAAAAGCTTAAGCGTAGGCTTAAGGTGTCTGAACAAGAAATTCAGAGAATCTTGCTGAATTAGTGTCTAATAACTATGGAAAACATTCAATGCAAATCTTATAATTTAAATTATCAAATTGGAGGTTGTTTCCATTTTATGCTCCACCCTAAAACATCCTTTAAACTTAAATTTTGTTAATATTTAGTAATTGATGTCTAATAAATATTGTTAAGATTCACAAAAGTCGGAGGTATTTGAATTTTTATGAAGGGCTCTAACTTTACTTATTTTGCATCAAACTATATTAAACTAAATATAACCAACATTAGGACTTCTTACGCTTAAAAGATGTGTTCCAAAGTTTTTAATAATTTGTTAATTAGTTTAGGAGTGAATCCTGTAGATACAAATGTATTAAAATATACACATAGATAACGTTATAAAAATTTACCAATGATCGTACCAGCTTTGGCCCGCCTTGACATCATTCTGGTTACTTAGGAGCTGACTTGATCCACTAGACCACTATGACGAAAAAAGACATGAATCTATTTAGTTTCAGGAGGTGCACCCTCCAAGACATTACCTTCTATCTTCGAGGGGGGATATTGCCGGTCGTATAAGGTACCTTACAAGGGAATGCTAACAGGTTCGCTCTCGATTATTTTTGCAATCGAGCAGAATTCTACGTAGATGCCGGTTTTTTCTACCTTTTTTTTTTATCTATCTGCCCTGGCATTACGGACACCCTGGCGGGGAAGATGATGATTTTCACTTAGCGTAAAAGAAATACTTTCCATACTAAGAATTGAGTACTTTCAGTTATAAATATCGTAAAAAAAGCAAATAAATGTTTCATTTAAACACAATATAATTTCTTCCATTTCCTTAAGTAGTTTTCTGTTCTCAGTCGGTAGAACACCGAATACCAACCACTGGGGTCTGGTTTTGAATTTCGCTATATCTAGCCATACTGATGAGACGTAGAGACAATGAAAGAAGTGTCTAAAAGTAACGATTATATATATATATATATATATAGAGAGAGATAGAAGAAAAAAGATTGATAAATATGCGACGATTGTCCAAATTTATTTCAAATTTCAATTGTTCAATGCAAGGTTGTCAGTAATAAACTAGTGTTTATTTTCCTTTCCTTAAGCCAAGGCTTTTCAAAGATCGAAATCTTATCATCAGAGGAGAAATACAGATGGATAAGTTGGCTTTCGAAAAAACCAAAGTTCAAATATTTGAAAAATATGAGAATTATTTTTAAAAATTATTAAAATAATTTTTGTCAAAAAACGTACTGAATGAAAAGAAAATTTCGTGAAAAAGAAATACAATTGTCCGGGTGGTGAGTTTCCGTTGAAAAGGTTCGGTGAAATTGTAGAAAGTGAATAAAAACACTTTGCATGGGAGCAGGTTGGAAAAGGTGCTCAAAAGTAGATAAGTCCAGATGTACTTAAAAGAGGCTTTGAAGAGGAAAACAGGCCATTTTTTGATTTTCTTCCGGGCCTAGAAAAAACGGTAGGATCTCATACAAGGATTAACTCAGAATGAGAGAAAGCCAAAGTTGATGACAGTTTCAGATTTGGGGTCAGGATGGGAGGGGGGGTTAGGAGGTGCGGGGTAGTTTAAAAAGTCGCTTTGTGAATTTGGGGGAAAAATAAAAGTAGGACGGGTTGGCATGGGGATGTAGATAAAGTGACAGGTGGGTTAAGGGTGCGGGCTAGCGGTAGGGTGTAGGTTTTGGGGGTGGGGTTAATCTTAAATGGTGAATAGGTATGGAAAAAGTTGATTCTAAAAATAGAAGTAAAATGTGAGCTTCCAAATATATCAGGCGGCTAAGGGCAGATTAAATTGTAGTTATCAGATATGTTTAAGGAATAAAGTAGAATCATTGAATATAGGAATGTGAGAGAGTGGATGATTAAAATTAAAAATTAAAAGATTAAATTTAAATTTAAAAAGCTAGGGAATAGTTAATAAAGAATTTATTTATTTATTTTTAATTTAAAACCAAATTAAGGGTTAGATGAATAATTTGGAGGGACATTAAATGGCCAAAGAGATAAGGGGGGGGGGAAATAAGGGGGGGGGGAAATAATGGGGAGGGGGAAATAAATTAATGGGAAAAGGGTTAGTGAAATTTAAAGGTCAAGTCTGTTCTACTCAGGTACATTGAAATTTAGGAGAGGGGAACAATGTAAGGGATAAGGAAAGATTGTTAGAAACAATTTGTTTCGATTTCTAGTAATAGGGGTGGAGTTGGGTTGGTTCAATCGAAAATTTGAGTGCAGTGTCAATTTTATAATCTGTGGTTTAAATGGTGAGTGAGTCGTAACAGGGTAACAATTACCAGTTACAGTTTAAATTTAATTAGATATATAAAGGAAACTTGCAAGGGGTTTCCAAGTAGTATGAACATATGATTTGGGGGGTGGGTGAAATTGGTCCAAGATAAGATAAGTTGAACAAAGAGAGAATGGGCCGATAGAAAGTGGCTCGCGAGTATTTAGAGGGATTAGGATTATTCAAGAATAGGCCAAAATAAGTAGTTATGTAACTAGCTCGAATCAATCAAAATAGTTAAAAAGATTACACAAAGGGGGTTATGGAGGCTATTAAGGAGGTAGAGCAGAAGTGCTAGTAACAGTTTATATAATATAAGTGTTATGGGCCAGGGTTAGATTGAAAAATTAAGCAGACCTGCGTTTTGAAGCTAGTGAGTTAGAGAGCTGATGAGAATTATAGGGGGGTATTAATGGACCCAATTGGAGGGGAATTCAAATGTCGTAGTTAAAATGATAACAAAAAGAAGTTACAGGGGAATATGTTGCAAATAGGAAGAGTCTAAATATAAGGACGATATAGTGGAAGTGTAGGGGATAATAAGGGGGGAAAGAGAGGCCAAGAGTGAGTTTGTAGGTGGGATTACGGATAGGAGAAACAATGAGATAAATATAAGGGGTTAGGTGTGGAGCTGAAGCAAAAGGATAAAAAGGAGCTATATTGCAGGAGAGGTATATAAGTCTAGATATTAGGTATGTTAATGATCGGTGGAAAGTTGGAGGAGTAATGTTAGTTCAATCTACTGATAGTTTTCCGGGTAAATGTGGTTATTAGGTGTAATGGTGATGAAGAATTTATTGGGAGGGTTAATTAGTGAGAATAGGGTTGTTAAGAATGGAAGTTACAAGGTTCCCCTGGGATATAGTTTAGAGATTTGTCAGATGTTAAAGAATGGGGGGAGTTATTGGTTGGGAGGAGGAGTGTCAGAGGGAGTGGTGAAATTAATGTATTTAAATTTTCGTTTGTGTCTGCAATTTGAAATAAGTTCATTTTTGGAGTTAATGACATTTAAGTTCTTGTGTGCTGTAGCTATCATATAAGTTTCCAAGGTACATAGTTGGCAGAATGCAGAACCAGGAGTATATGAGTTTGACTTTTTTAATATAGACCAACTTAGGGAGTAGGGGGTATTTTTGATGTGAAAGTTTTTTATTAGGTTGGAAAGAGAGGTGCTAGTGGTACCATTACTATTGTGTTTAAAAGAGTAGATATGGTTAGAGATTCGAGTCTTTATGGGGAAAGCACTGGCACCAATATAGGTATGAATTTTATGGGGGGTTATTGTTGTATTATTTGAGTTGTTTATATTATTAGGGGTGCTTACGGTTTGTATGCTTGGATTCAAGTCAACGTTTAAGTTAGGGTTATTAGTTGGGGACGGTAGGGTGTCTTGGGGAATGAGATCGGATCCATTATTAGTTGGTGGTAGTTGTTGGTCAGTGTGGAGAGTATTATTTAGTGGAGGGGGTTGTTGATGGGGATTGTTGAGGGGAAAAGTGGGAGATTGTGTGTTGGCATTATTTTGCATATTGGTATTAATCTGTGTAGTGGTGTATTGTTTAACAGTACAGGAATATATGACGTTACTTTGTATGCAATCACCGTTTAATGGGCATTCTCTGGATTTTTGGCAGTTACAGTTATTAGTGGGGTGTATGGTGGGTGCTGTTTGTTGGGCAGATTTAATTTTTTTGTTGTTAGATGTGATGATGGTTTGTGCTATATTGGGCATTGTGGAGTAAGAAATTTTAATAGAGTTCTTGTTTAAAATAGTGCTGTATTTATGTGGGTGCTTGAACGAGTTATCTAAAATTTTGAAAAATTCCCTAGCTATGTTAGTTTTTACATTGCAATTATAGGGTGGATTAAACCAAATGTTATCTTTTCTTCTAGTTTTTTTATTTTTATTTTCACTGTGTTCTTGGGGGTTAGCTGTTTTAACTATATTAATAGTTTTAGTATGTCCATTAGCATATTTCTTGGGTTTCTTGGGTATCGTGGTGCTAGTTCTTTGTCTATCTTGTGTAGCCATTTTGTAGGTAACGACATTTAAAGGTTTATTCCCCTGGAGGGGGGGATTATTTTCATATTTAATTTTATCAGTGTATCCCGAGTTAAGAAGTGCGTTATTATAGAAACTAGAATTTTGATCGAAGATAGGTTTATTAGCTGAAAGTCTCGAAATTCTATTTGAGATTGAAGGGACTATTGAGTTAATGATGGATTTAGGGTGGTTAGAGTGCTTATGTACGTAAAATAAGGTTAGATTAGGTTTGTGGTAAGGGCTAAATGATTCGGAGTTAAGGTCTAGTGTTAGGTCAAGGAAATTAGATATTCTTTTCTCGGGTTCTATGGTTATGGTTAATCCGAAGTTTTTAAAGAACTTGTGTAGGTTTTTTTTGGTGTTGTTGTATTGTCTGGGTCTCTCTCTAGATATAAAGAGCGCATCGTCTCTGTAGAGTCCACCGTGTAAGTGTCCGAATTCAAGCTTTAATTGTCTCAATAAATATAATCCTACTAGGTCAGTAACTTGGGCTGAGTCTGAAGCTCCCATGGTGATATCAAAGTTGTTGGGGCTATCTTTCCTAATCCAAAATTTATTGTCAAATTCTAAAAGGGATCTCCTGGCTAAAATTATTAGATTTTTTTCAGAGTCTGTGATATCTGAATTATTCTTAGCGAAAATAAGAGCTTTGTTTAGTAGGATAGGAGAGATAGACTGATAATAGTTGTCAATGTCGAAAGTGATGAAGTTCAAGTTAGAATTAGATTTATCTTTAAGGTTTAAGAACCATTTGGAAACCTCTCCAGATGATTGCCAAAGGGAGTATGTAATTTTAGCTTTTAATGTAGGAATGATTCTATCTAGGATATTTTTGCTTATAATGCCTATGTCCGATTTGGAAGGGCATATTAGTCTAATGGAGGGGTTTTCATGAAAATTTATTTTGTGGTCTTTTAAAGTACATCTGGGTGTAGCAGGAGTGAAGATTTCAGCGTAATTCAGGATGTTAAAAGAAGTTAACATGGATTTAGCTTCATTGTTAATGCTATTTAAAATGTTGTCAGAAGAGGTTTTATATGATTTGTTCAATTCTTTGTAGATTAAATCTTTGTAATCAGAATATTTCAATTTGTAGTAGTTTTTAGTTTTATCTGCTGGGACTATAATATCAGGGAGCTTTTTGATCTTGTTAGTGAAATTGTTAATTTTTTTGATGAACGGGTTATGATGTTTATTGTGCTTTTTGAATTTTATGTGTCTAATTAAGTTGAATAAATCATTTTCAAAGTTATTGAGAAGATCATTTTGCTTGGGGAAAGGAGATGTTTTTAGGCCGTACCTGGATGCAGTTAGACGTCCCAATCTTTTTATTTCCCTGGAGGAGTTCATGGGGAGTGTAAATCCTTTGAGTTCTGGAGAAGAAATGGTATTTCCGTCATTTTTCCGGTTTTTATTTTTTGAGTTTAGGTCATGATGGAAGGCTCTCCATCTTACGTTTGTAATGAACTTTTTCATGGATTGTATGAGTTTGCGAATGTAGGCTTCATTTGAAGGGATCGGAATGTTTTTTGCTGAGAGTGGAAGGAATTCCTTGCTGAACATTTCACAAAATAGGAGAAATAAGCTCAACTTGGTAGGAGCTTTAAGTAGGATCAAAATAAACCAAAGTGAAAACTTTTAGTAGATGGAACCTATTGTGAAAAGGATAAGCTCAATATACGAGATAGAGCAATAGTAGAGATAGAAGAAAAAAGATTGATAAATATGCGACGATTGTCCAAATTTATTTCAAATTTCAATTGTTCAATGCAAGGTTGTCAGTAATAAACTAGTGTTTATTTTCCTTTCCTTAAGCCAAGGCTTTTCAAAGATCGAAATCTTATCATCAGAGGAGAAATACAGATGGATAAGTTGGCTTTCGAAAAAACCAAAGTTCAAATATTTGAAAAATATGAGAATTATTTTTAAAAATTATTAAAATAATTTTTGTCAAAAAACGTACTGAATGAAAAGAAAATTTCGTGAAAAAGAAATACAATTGTCCGGGTGGTGAGTTTCCGTTGAAAAGGTTCGGTGAAATTGTAGAAAGTGAATAAAAACACTTTGCATGGGAGCAGGTTGGAAAAGGTGCTCAAAAGTAGATAAGTCCAGATGTACTTAAAAGAGGCTTTGAAGAGGAAAACAGGCCATTTTTTGATTTTCTTCCGGGCCTAGAAAAAACGGTAGGATCTCATACAAGGATTAACTCAGAATGAGAGAAAGCCAAAGTTGATGACAGTTTCAGATTTGGGGTCAGGATGGGAGGGGGGGTTAGGAGGTGCGGGGTAGTTTAAAAAGTCGCTTTGTGAATTTGGGGGAAAAATAAAAGTAGGACGGGTTGGCATGGGGATGTAGATAAAGTGACAGGTGGGTTAAGGGTGCGGGCTAGCGGTAGGGTGTAGGTTTTGGGGGTGGGGTTAATCTTAAATGGTGAATAGGTATGGAAAAAGTTGATTCTAAAAATAGAAGTAAAATGTGAGCTTCCAAATATATCAGGCGGCTAAGGGCAGATTAAATTGTAGTTATCAGATATGTTTAAGGAATAAAGTAGAATCATTGAATATAGGAATGTGAGAGAGTGGATGATTAAAATTAAAAATTAAAAGATTAAATTTAAATTTAAAAAGCTAGGGAATAGTTAATAAAGAATTTATTTATTTATTTTTAATTTAAAACCAAATTAAGGGTTAGATGAATAATTTGGAGGGACATTAAATGGCCAAAGAGATAAGGGGGGGGGAAATAATGGGGGGGGAAATAATGGGGAGGGGGAAATAAATTAATGGGAAAAGGGTTAGTGAAATTTAAAGGTCAAGTCTGTTCTACTCAGGTACATTGAAATTTAGGAGAGGGGAACAATGTAAGGGATAAGGAAAGATTGTTAGAAACAATTTGTTTCGATTTCTAGTAATATAAATCTTTTTTCTTCTATCTCTACTATTGCTCTATCTCGTATATTGAGCTTATCCTTTTCACAATAGGTTCCATCTACTAAAAGTTTTCACTTTGGTTTATTTTGATCCTATATATATCTATATATATATATATATATATATATATTGGATTTTCTTATTGGTGACCATTTTTGTTGTACGTTCTTAAGTGCATATATCCTTGAAGATCGTCGCTTCAGGTAGTAAGTATCTTCACGAAGATGGGCTACAACGATTTAAATCTTAACTATATTTCCTTAACTTAACTAATTGATATTTTTTGCTTGTAACGTGAGGGAAATCGTAGGATCTAAACGGCCCTCTCTACCAGGATCTTAGAGTACATTTTTTTGTGTCGCGACTTAAATCCTACTTCAAATGGCTCCCTATACCACAATATTTTAATTAAAAAAACTATTTATGTTTCCCACCTTCAAGCCACAGCGTTCATGATGTGTGTATGTACCTTAACCTTCATATCTAGAATCGAGACAAATTGTTTAATGGATATATCAAAATAAATAAAACTAAAAATATAAGTATATAGAAATATCATTTGCTTAATTTTTTTATTAACGAATAATAATTATAGAAATAAATAATTAAAATAATATTTTAAAATTAAAGAATTTTAGATCAATATGGTCGAGAGGCAATGGCGGACAACAAACGAGAGCTAGCGTATGAGAAAGTACCTGACTCCTGATGCAATGCTCTGCTTATATAAGAGTCAGATACGTCCTAAGATGGAGTACTGTTATCACATCTGGGTAGGCGCTGCTTAAGCTGCTCTTCGTGGCTTAGACTAATCAAAGATGATCTCTCCTCTTTTCTTACATAAGACGCGTTGCTAATCTTTCTTGGATCTATTGTTATTTCCATGCAAGAATCTCAACTTAGTTCCAATCTCCGGTTCCTCGTTGTAAAACACCTAGAGGAAGAGCTCGCTTTTTCACCAGAATGAAAAAAAAAGTGTCCTATCTTCCTCCGCGTGCTTAACTTTTACGGTCAAAGTTTCTTCGCAAGGGCTACCCGTCTGTGAAACACGTGACCACGGGACTTCCTACCTGCAGATTACAACATTGTCGTCTTAAAAGCTTATGTCGAGAGATTCTTGTTATGAACCGTTCCTTCAAGTAATTCAAGTCCGGTCCATCTAATCAATCTTTCCAAATCTTCTAAAGGTTCTTCATCTCTTAACTGACAATCATTCCATCTCAGTAACCTTATCCTCGAGTGGCCTTTGCCTTGATAAGTAGTGATCCTTTTAGTAAAAAAGGAGAAAAAGTTTACAATATTCTCTTGAATTACCCGTGAAATTTCAACAGGGCGAACTTGTATAAATGATAAGGTAAGCCGGGGTGAAAATGGCCGCCGGGGTGAAATGTGTCACGAGTGATTATCCCTATTTTCTTCCCAACTTGGCTTTTCCCAGATTTTGATGCTTACCTTATGGATTGCATCAGGCATTTTCTTTATGATATGCTTATTGAAACTATCATTCTTTCTACTCTGCACTGATGAAGAAGAAAGTGTGAATGCCAATGTATACACGTATTCACTTTATAATAACACTTTTTGCTGAATTCTATTTACATCACTTTGGAACTCTTGCAGTGAGTAGCAACAAAAGTATAATTGCAAAGTCGTTTCTAAATTGAAAAAAAAACTTTATCTAATATACATATGTTGATGTAAAAAATACGTAATGCTCTCCTTTACGATGATTTTTAATCTCTTAATGAAGGTGGCCCTATTAACCTCAGCAACTTTTATTTCACAATACGTAAAGTACCTCATAAAACATGGTACATTTTAATACTATAGGGGACATTACCATGTATTATATTCATTGGACTGAATGTCGAGAACCCATCTGCTACCCTGAGCACATTTTCCCTTTCATGTATGCAGTTTTGAAGAAGTTATGTCAAACAAAGGAAACACCAAAAAGTGGCCCATTTTACCGCGATTTACTCTACACCGTGCGAATAAAGAAACGTTGTTCTTAAGAAGTATCGATAAATATCGAAAAACAATGTAACATTGAATTACGTGTAATGATAGATGGAATAATACCTATGCATCTCGTTGATATGACATAATTTAATCAATATTTATCTCCCGGCAAACACTAGCTTCCTTATCTTTAATAAACGTGTCTATCTCATTTATTATTGATATTTTTACTTTGTTAGCCAAGAGGAAAATGCAACAATCACTGGTCGCCCATATCATGCCGCCAGCCATTAGAAAGAGCATAGTTCAGTCAGGCGTTTAAACACGAACGACGCAGGTGTATGTGAAACGTATATAGACGGGTATATCCGCGGGGAGATCTCTAAAGATATCATGTCGGTCTCGAAGCATGAAAGAAAAAGATGATATTCAATCGAATGATAATAGTCACGCATAAGTTAAAGCATATAATTATGACCACGACTCTTTCTATGCGGAACGGGCTTGGCTTAAAGATGAGTGCATTTATTGTGTGACTCTTTCTGTCTAGAGAAAGATTAAATTGTTCATAAAATGGCGTGGATGAAAGTCAATTGTAACACTAATAATAACAACTACAATCGACTGGTAAACAGTAATATACTACTATATCAAAACTACTACTACTACGACTACTAATAATAATAATGATACAAAACAAAAATAACCTTATTTTATATCAGCAGATCTTTCAAATTGAGAAATTTGCCGATATGGAACGTGTGGTTTGGTTCTAAAAATTCCCCTTGTGAATGTCTTAATTATTTTGACTGAGTTTACCCTGATTTCCGAAAAGTTGATTTGGTGAGACTTCTTGGTAGGCATCTGAATTTGTTTCTGGACATTTGACTTTTGATGTTATTCTCATGAATCAAGTCTGACTTCTATCACCTATATATCGTCATTAACGTATCTGATACTTATCTGAAGGCTTTGTACATGGATTTTCACATGGATGTTGTGTGGTTTTTATCTGGCAAATGTCTTTGAGGACGGAGGATGTTCATATGATCACATGATTTCTTTAAGTATGCTCTGAATTGTTCTTTAAACACACGTATGAGATTTCTATTGCTTCGAAATTGACATTAAATCACAGTATAATATGACCGAATATTCTATCATATATATATATATATATATATATTATATATATATATATACAGTAAACCAAAATAAAGTTTTTGTTTGTGAAATGGGGTGAATCTGTTCTCCCTAACATTTGACGTGTTTTAAATTAAATATAAATACTTTATAGCATTACTCTAGTCTCACACTATTGAGTAATTACAATTTTTTATGTTATAACATTTATATTTTAAATATAAATATTTAAATATAAATACATATATATATATACATATATACACATATACATATATAGACACATATACATACATACATATATATATACATATATATATATATATATATATATATATATATATATATATATACATAGCAGCATTTACCTGGTGTTGCCCGTATGCATATATATTACTAGTCGGAAATTATTTAAAATATAGTGAGGTTTACAATTTTAAAAGGAAAGTTAATATCTTAAATATTAAGTAAAGTAATTAAAATCTGTTAGCGCGGTGGTGTTTTCGAAACACATGCTATTATTGACGCTGCGTTTCTTATTGACAGGTGTAAAACGGCAAATAACGTTAAGGATTAAAACAAATTAAATTATTTTAAATCGTAAAAAATATTGAAACTTTAATTTTCATATATTCTGCGCCGGGATATTTTTAGTTTCATAAAACAAAATAAGTAAACAAATAAAATCTATCCCAAAAATTAATTAATTTTTTATGTTTAATACGTTTAGGATATTTGATGGACCTTACCAATAATTGCCCCTAGTGTCTTCAGATCGAATCTGAAGAAAATTTCAATGTTGTCTTTAGATTCTGTGAAAAGTTTAACCTTTTTAAAAACTTATTTGAATATTCTAACTCTTAACATAGCGATTCCTATAACACATATATATATATATATATATATATATAAATATATGTATGTATATATATATATATATATATATATATATATATATGGGAAGAGAAGGATGAAAGTAATCCGACGTGATGTACACATAAAAACATCCATTTTTTGGTTTTCCTGTTTCATTTTCCCATATATATATATATATATATATGAATGTTCCGCCTTTATTTATAATCTATGTGCATCTCTGCCTCCGAAAACATAAAAGATTAAAACCTTTCGGGATTTTGAGATGCGAAAAGATAAGAAAGAATTTTTCCATAACCCCAGAATGATGATCGATCTTAAATCCAACGAAGACAAAATCAATCCTAAACAAATAAATGCGTTCATAAAGATGGTGCATTTTCGTTTGCTATGAGTTCACAACTCAAGGGATAGAATATCAATATTTAACCCTTTTCTCATCATAAATAAGTCCCGCATACAATCATCTGTTTTCCATTGTTATCTATTATATGGTCAACATCTACGTCTTTTTAAACCCGCATAACAAATAATAAAGTTAGAAAGCTGTAGGTTAATCATTATGCAACGGAATCTTTGTTTCATTATCGATAAAGAGTGAAAATAATAACGTAAAAATTATTTTAACAAATCTATATTTAAATGTTAAACTTTTTAAAAACATTTTCTGTTCCCCAAAACATTGAAAACGCGTCACAAGGTTATAAAGTAAAATTGAAATCCAACAAAATCAACTGCTTATTTTAGTTACCTCCCTTGCAGGAGGACAAATGTAATTTTCAAAAGTCAACGAACTGGAATACGCACACTCGTCTACAAAAATGCCTGAGCAACCCCGCCGGTATTCCCGATTAGGGCGCCTCAGCACATTAGTAATAAACTAACACATTTTTAGAGAAAAAGTAAAGTCTGGAAAAATAGACCTCTTCGAATTAAACAGCACCATACCCCAGCCCGACAGTAACAAATCCACTGCCGGATTGATTGTTAAGGATGTACACTCGACTAATAAACTTCAGCTGTGCCACTAAAATATGAACTGTGTATACAAAAATAAGATGGTCTAAACATATATTTTAATTCTTTTACCTACCTACCTATAATTTACTACCTATGTAAAAAATAATAATAAATAAGCGGACGTCTTTATTTTTATTCACTCAAAGATAATGTAATGAAAGAACTAAACTTCTCATTATTCATCAACCATGTAAAATCAAATATGGCGGATCTATTTTGTAACAATATAATTGACAAATGTAATAAATTATTTTTTCTCTAATAATTCGATTAATCTGAAAATCTAAGCTTTTTATGTGATTAGTACTGCTGTTTTAAATACGTTAGTTTAGATTAAACAATCTGCTTTAGATGTCATTCCCACCACTATGGAGTAAATTACCCGGTTATTTAATATTACCCACGAAAACATTACAAAAGAAAAGCAGAGTAATGGCTAATATGCATTTCAGTGTTAAAACAAACCAAGTTCACTGTATGCGCTCGATTGATGCATCAAGGAGATTATGGTTACAGTTCTAGTAAAAACAGATTTATCACAAAACCTGAATAATGAGAAAGTTGTATAATTTCAGCTTTCTCTAGCCGTTTGCCTCGTTAGTTTAGCAGTCTAAAACGACATCAGCGTTAGGTGACCCCTCTTCTGAAGCATTGGTCCGAATCTAGTCTTTGTTTATTTCCAGCCCTGTGGACTAAAAGAATCGTTTATGTAATATTACCCAGGAAAACATTAGCATATACAAAAAGAGCAGCATTAACATAATATAGAAAATCATTATGTGTCAGAAAATAAATCTTAATTATAAATATAAAAACGATCATATATCGAATAGCCTGAAGAATGTTATCTGTAATATTTCGTTATATATACTAGCAAATATATGCTACCTCCGGTCGCATATTTTTGCTAGGCTGTCGCGTCAGAAATTAACGCTGACGTGTAAACCGATGGAGCCTCAGTCATATTTCTCTGGTGGTTAGACGTTAATATTCTTTGTTTATGACCAAAAATATTTTTAGATGAAACTAAAGAAAAAAAAATTCGACCCCACACCGATGTTTGTATTAATCTTCCCAATAAATAGAAATATTTTTAGTTTAGAAAATTCACAGTTGGGAAAAATAATTTAATTCTTAACGATTGAAAAATGTCTTCCTGCTGCTGAGAATTTTACATCGAAATAACTAGATGTGGGTTTCGAGTCTTTTTCTTTCACTCTACAGAGTGACAGAACACGCACTTGTGCCGGATTACTTCCTGCTTTTCACCAACAACAGAGAAAACGTTCACTCTTAATATCAGCAGCAGTACTTCTTTCTTCTCTTCGCGAATAAAAGATAAACTGACAACAGTCCAAATCACACGCGAACGACGTGGCGTCTAAAAAAACTTCTCTTTCAGCAAAAATATGACTCATTTTATTCAGCTATTTTAAACTGCCAACAGCGCCTATTTTTTCATAATCACGACCCTCGCCTCGAAATCAAACGGTCCCGGGTTAGCTTCCGCATGCATCCACCGTTTCCTTGCAGTGAGGTCGTGCTGGTCGTGGCAGATTATCCCTTGGTCTCTGTGCATCTTCATGCGCTTATGAGAGCAGGATGCAGTTTATCTTGATATAATGTCTGCAATTTCTGTAAGAAGTATATAACATCTCAGAGTAATTAATGGAGTTAATCGTTGTCCTTTTTAACCGTAGAGATGTTGAACTTTTCTTCTTCAATCTCTTGGTAATAGAAGCTCATATTTTAGCCAAAAAGAAAAGAAACTTAAACATCTCCACGACTGTTGCATTACCACTACGGCCAGCTTTACCACTAGACGTGACAAACTACTTTAGAGAGACACACATCTGGTTCGGTCGACGAAAAAGATATATGGGGGATCGAAAAATTCCACCATACTATGCTACATTTATTGGAGCTTCGTTTGATAGCTCGGTCTCTCACGCGTCATTTTGAAATAGCAAAGGCGAAGATTAAACAGACAGTTCTGAAGAATAAGTGTTTTGATTTTTCTTTCTACTGAGTTTGAGGGATTCTCTCACCCTATACTAACAGTCGGTATGCGAAAAATGTTATTTTTCTGTAAAATACCCCAGAGTCGTTTGTCCAGATCAGATTACAAGATCAGTGATACCATCGTAAGTTTAAAGAGCGGAAAAAACATTACGTCAGAAACGACCGATTCCGTTATATAGCGATCATTTATATCCATGCGTAACATGAGCCATAGTAGAGTAGGAAGGCGTGGAATGTAGCTTAATGGTTACTGACGCGTTCTACTGGACCGTAGCATATACGTTATTTATTAACACCTAAGAAGGTTGTACAAAAAGCGATCTTAGTTCTATGCTGCTCTTTCTATACGTTAGATCACCTAAGATAAGCAACGTTAATCCAAGGCAGTAATTGATGGGTGACCATTTTAGAATACCAAGCGCTGTATGGGAAAGGATGGCGACATCTACCTGCAAGAACAAATGTCGTACAAAATCGGATTGAGGCAGACAGCCGCAAAGTAGTGGTATTATTTACCTCTTCTGCAGGGGGTTAGATACAAGATAAGGTTGGTGTTTGAAAAGCCAGCGAATAAGGTGAAGTGAAGTCTGACCTACAAAATAAATACCTGAGCAGCCCAATTATCATTCCCCGATATTGGCGCCGCATGCGATTAGCAATAAACTAACCTCCTCTTCAGAGAAAAGGTAAAGCCTGGGAAGTGGTTTCCCTCGGACTAAACAGAACCATACGTCATCTCGACAGCAACTAAGCCACTGTCAGACTAAAAATGTAGTATCAGAAGATATACTACACTTTGCTCCTAGCCAAACTGCAGAATAGAGTTATCTTTTATATTATGTCTATATTGAGGGTGTCAGAAACAAGGCGCTGTAGTGCATAATGCATATGTATAAAAAGAAATTTCTTAACCAGTGTTTTTCGTGATTTATTCTAAGGACCGTATGATAACGAGTATGCACCTAGAATGTGCAGGTATGAGTGTTTATATGCGCGAGGGGGGATGAAAAATCATCCAGATAAGAGCAGAGCAGAGTAAAATGTTCATTAGGACGGGTACTACTTTGTCTATTAAACCCAACTACAATACGCTTCACTCCTAGAACTGATATCTCTATTTACATAGTTTGACGCTTGTAATATACAGAGGAGGGTAAACGTAAATATACAGTTATGACAACAGAAAACACATAGAATACCCAATGCATTTATTAAACAAACAAATGAATGTTGCAAATACATATAACAAGCGCATTGTTAATCCCTTGTGTACTCAATCTGGTTTGAGTCTGCCTTTGTTGAGAGGGTGTAAATAGGTTCACATTTAGACCCAAGGTAAGTTGTTAATATAGAAAAATTCAGCTCCCCATAAAAGAATATTCTTGATAGGTACACAAATAAAATTTGACTCAGTCTCGAAGGACCCCACACCTCTCAGGGAGCGAGGACAGAAAAGATGAAGTGCAGCACCAGAACAAACACCGCATCTTTCCCAGATTCGCACACTTTTGTAATCGATAGTGGACACTCATCCACCACTCCAAACACACAGGACTGTATCAGCATCAATTTCTTGATAATAATGTAGTATACACTGAGCGTGGCGTGTGTGCAAAAAAGATATCTGGTTAAAGGAAGCCCACAGTTTTCTCATGTTAAATAGAGCCAACTGATTCAATATGTTAATAATTTTAAATAACTAAGTATCATGAAACTAATATAATACTACAATACTAATGTACGCCATTCGTCAACAATTATGCTTCGCCAGTGTTTGCACTCGCTATTTATCTAGACATATTATTAACATATTCATATAAAAATCGTAGAATTACATCAGTAATTTAATTTTTAATGTATGAATTATCATCATTTCTCATGATTAAAAGAGAAAAATATCCATCGTTGACTTTTTAATATAGTGGAGGATTTCGCTCCGAATTCATTTCAAGCGGCGGGGTAAGTCTGAGATGGTTGTTTGACTTACTATTTGCTTACCCACTTCCCAATAAACACTTAGAATGGTTTCTTACAGGGGCTAGATAATAACTAGTGTTATACTCGCTAACTATCATGTGGCGCGACAAAAGTGCATACATTTATTTGCAACATGCAATTTATCATTCAGCATAAAAACAGCACACATATATAACCTTAGAAGCAGAAACTAATTCAAATCAACCGTTTGCACGCATGACTTAACAATGTATATAAAAGTATATAATACACGTGCATTATATATATATATATATATATATATATATATATATATATATATATATATATATATATATATATATATATATATATATATATATACACGTTTCATGTAAAGTGTCAGACAGCAGGTGGGCTAGCAATTGAGGACTAAAAGCACTTCGCGTGATTTCTTGATAAACATCAAGGTCAAAGAAGACTTGTTTTGATCAAGTTGCAGAGCTCTCAAATGGACAGACCTGCGAATATGCCGCTCCTTAAGAGAAATATATTTAGAAAGCCTGTGCTGCACGAATGGCTTTGAACAGACAGGCTTCCTGATGTTTACATTCGACACCTGAGTTATGCCGCCTTGTCGTATATTAACCTGAATACTTATATCGCCAGAAAGAGTCTATCTCACAACTTGGTACAGTTTTTCTCAATATGATGTGCTCTTACGTATTACTTAGCAGTAATATATATTTTAAAGTTAAGTGTATATGCTATTTACCAGGTGCTTGGAGTTATGCATAATTGGCGGGTTGTATTCTTTGTTGGGTTGTAGAACTACGGTGTATCAGTTATTGTTCCCAGAAGATTATCCGGACTGAAACTCTTCACGTCAACAGCTGGAGTCTTGTTGCATACATAACCCGTAGCAGTAGTTTGTTACTTTTATTTCGTTTCCATAAACAACTACCGTGTGTCTGTCGTGATGCATGTTAATTTCAGTCTTTTTTAAAGATTTGTTGTACACGTTATAAATAATAACACAAAATCATTTTGCGTTTAATTATGTTTTCGGGTATTATTCGTATCACTCAAGCTAGCTTTCTAATCGTGGATATTATTATCACAACGTTTGGGCCGACTTTACCATCGACCTCCATCAGGTGCGTCTTGTTGAACTCGGGAATCTGAACAGAATTTCGAACGGAACCCTTCTATTAACTTTACGGGGTAGATTACTCTTGTTCCGTTAGCCATTACCGAGTATACATCTTAAGTAATTCTTAATTATATTCATATTATCCCTTGTACTAAGGATTGAAACATCAACCTTCATAAAGACTGTCACTTAACATTTATTATTATTCAGCACTTTATCCGTTGCGCTACAGGTCGATGTGAGAATACACACAAGATGAAAACAGTAGTCCTAATAAACAAAATAATTCGAAATATTAATCCTCAGCTAAAAAATTCTGAAACAATTCTGTCAGAGTTTTTTCTCCTTTTACAACATATAGTATATACACATACATAATACCACGTGGCTCTTTCCCCAACTCAACTCAGATAGGGGTAGCTGTAAAAACTCTACCGCTCTACTTACCGATTCAGAAAGAAGAAAAAGATTTTATCAGCTTATCTGCTGTGTCACTGAAGACTTCCTGTCTGTAACGCAACATCATGAACACGTAGTTCAATTCTTATATTTAACTTCTAATGCAGTATCTGATTATTCTGTTTTCACACTATTTTAAACCACTTACATCTAATATTGCTATAGGGTTAGTCGTGACTAAATATGCAAGAATTCATCTAATTTATTCCTGCTAAAGTTTTGAAGTGGTATTGACAGTATATTACAAGCTTTTATTAAAGCAACCCACATTTTAAGATCCTGATATATATATATATATAGGTACTAAACTTCATATGGGGGAGTGTACAGCCAGAATCAACTCCCAGTTAAGGAAATATATATATATATATATATATATATATATATATATATATATATATATATATCAAATAGTTAAGTAAACCACATATTTAAAGTTAAATTAGTTGTCACATTCTTCAATAACAGAATATCTTAAAATTTCCTATCACTCTTACTATTGGGCGAGTAAACTCACTAGTATATTTATTGGTTAGTTGAAAATAACAGAATATGAAAGTTCAGTTGGAGACAACTTGTTGAACTCGAGGTTAGATTTACTAGAGCGTGGAAATTGATAGAAACAGATATAACGCCATATGGCTGTGAGAGAGAGAGAGTGAGAGAGAGAGAGAGAGTGAGAGAGAGAGGAGTCTTCAGTTCATTCGAAGCTCTACAATTGTGAACATGTTATGTCAAAATGCGCTGATCAAATAGAATTAACCAGTGATTGCCGATCTATCTTTGTCTAACCCTAACCCCCACCATCCCAATGGATCAAGGCGAATAAATCTACCCTGTCCATCAAAAGTGTTTTCTTGACTTGCCCCTTTTTGCAAGTATAAATAAGGAGTTTGTATAATTTGAATTATTCTGACTACTGTTCTCATCTTGAGTGTCATTCTGACATCGTTGCGACTCTTGTAACTTCCGCAATGACCTGTGGCGCAGTGGATATAGTACTAACTAAAATTCAGTTCTAAGTCATGGCTATCTGAAGGCTAAGGTTTAATTCTCGGTGCGAGCGATAGGAAGAATTTCGAATTACTGAAGATTTCTCCTAGTCATGGCTGACAGAACGAGAGCATGTTATCCCGTGGATTAAATAAAGGGTTCTGTTCGAAATTCTGTCTTAATTTCTAGGTTTTACAGAAATATTCCCGAGTTCGAAAAGATACATCTGAAAAGGGTCGGAGGTTACAGCGACTGACACGTTGTGAGAATAAAACTCAAGATGAGAACGAATAATCCAAATTATACTAATTATTAATTTTCATCTAAAAAAAATCAGAAACATAAATAAGCAGCTTTGATTTCATGCAGCAAGTCCTCTGCAGGGAGCATCACCACAGAAGCGCGTACAGGATGAACGATCGGCAATCAAGGTATGAATACAAATTTCGAACTTTAATCTTTCTGTAACGATTGCGACAATTTAGTTCTCTGCACGTATGACAAAGTTAAAATGCAACATGCCAAGATAACATCATACTCCCACGAACACACTGGCTGCTAGTATACGACAACATATCCGCTTAATAGAGAGTAGGCAACAAAGAAACGCACATGCATTTCAATCGCCGCAAAGATTTAGCTTAAAAATGGATACAATTATTTGGACTAATAGATGTAGGTGCTAAAATGTGTTCAATGAATACAAAAACACAGCTCTAAACAAAAACATAAGTCTCTCGTGAATCTGCATGCCTCAACATGACAACATAAGGATGAGACAAAGTCTGTAAAAATATGTAGCCTGTGGAAATGATAAGATACTTAATCGTGCGGGTAAATAATATAGTTGAATTCTTTTGATGTTCGACACCAAAAAAATCGATTAAAGTGACTAGCGCGTATGTATAATGTCTTTTCTAGTAGCCACACACGTGAGAAAAAGTGCATTATCATGATAAGATAACTGACACTTCGTACGTATTTAAGAACATAATACTTTGATGTTCACAGGCGGCCGTGTCGTCGTAGTGACACTTATCTATTGAAGTTTATATGGATATACACACACGCATATGTATACATATGTATAGTTTACATATATATATGTATACACATATATCAAGTACATGATTATATATATATATATATATATATATATATATATATATATATATATATATATATATATATATATATATATATATCATGTTAAATCAACGTGTTCGTTATCGAATTAATTTACGTCAACATCCCCCGGACTTTGACAAATTAAGTTAATTTTACAAATGTGTCTCTTGAAAAAAGGGAGATAAATCAATTAACTTTATTCATGTTATAATCTAGTTCTAACATTTTCTTTCTTCGTGATATAATAAAAACATTGGCAACTACTTAAGATAAAAGACCACTAAGATAATCCTATTAAGCAGCTGGACATGACTTGTACCGAGAGTCTTATTGATTATCTATTCTGATCTCTTCATTAGGAATCAAGGATTAGATACGAATTGACTTGGAAAAACAACGTTTCGCATCTATAATCGAAAAAAAAAAACCGGGAAAATTTAGAGTAAAAACATTACTATATCTTTAGTAGAATTGTTATGTCCACACGTTAATAAAAATAGGAAGTTTTTCTGTTAATCATAGTGATACAGACTGTCTACGCAGAATGAGATGCGTTATGAATTAGATACACAACGAGATAATTAACCTTTTACAGATAACGAATTATACTTTAAGCATCTATTCTAAACTAAAATGGTTACCCAGTGTTGTCCACGTAAAATAATAACAAAATACAAGTTCGGATTATTGTAACATATCTGGCTAAAATAAAATATTCATCACCGTGAATAAGAAGTGTTAGGGTGCATAGAGTAAGGCAGTATCAAAAGAATAAATGAAAAAAAATCTATCAATAAAAATAATTACCTGTAAGACATCGAAAAGTACAGAGCTCGATCAGAAATTAGAGTTCAAACTGCTCAACGAACTTTTTAGGTGAGAGAAGTTGTTTTATCTATAAGGAGAAATTGAGCATACATGTTCATTTCGGCTGGCACCGTGTGTATAAATGATATATGTATGCCAATCTGTGTATATTAGCGGTTCTATTTTGTTAGTGAGAGTGTGTGTGTTGGAACCTTTGTGTACGTCCGTTCGGTAAGCTTCGCTGGCTGTATACACGGTAGCTTACTCTGAACCAGCAGAAAGTACCTGAATAGTCGCATCGGCATTCCCCGGTAGTTGATCCTCTCAAGGCGAGAGGTTAAAGCATAGAAGGATGAAACTCCTAGGACTATACCTTTGCTCGAAAAAAGAAAGGTCACTGCTGTCACAGTCACCCATAGTCTTTCGGACTGATTGTCGAAGACGTATCCTCGACTGATTTGCATAGCGTCTGAAAGTAGCTCTTTGCTTCTTGAGTATATTACAAGTCAAAGTATTCACATAATAATCGGAAGAGTCTATTGTGTCTCTAAAAAAAGGAATGATACCATCTTAATAAGAAGACATAAATGTCGCACAAGGATATGGAAGGTCATCAAAAAGAAAATATAACTGAAATGAGCGCCTTGATTCAGGCATGTGTACTCTAATATGAACCATGATAATATAATATTTAGATTTAGGCAAACATTATGTACTTAGATACGACTTTCATAATTTTCCACAATATAAACCAAGTAATAGAGATAGATGAATGAATATAGAAATCAGATAGAGAAAAAATCCATAAACCTACATTTCATGAGAAAATATGCCTGACTTAATTGCACAAAGTAATGGATTTTACCGTTTGGAGTTTACCGTTACATCATCTTCAATCAGAGAATAGAGTGGTCACAGACACAACCCCCTTGGTTTAATATCCCATTTTGTCAGCAAAGTACGTCTGAAGTTTGGGTAGACTGTCTCCGATGTCGTGCAGCTGATCAGGGAACACACTTTAGACATATTATATAAGATTTGTCTCTTACTGTTCTCACAATAATTCTGTTATTAATAACTGTTCTAGATTCCCATTAGTTACTTATGTATTTGTAAACTAATTCTGCTAGATGTCCTTATTGTTTCCTGTGAGGAAGCTTGTACTTTTTCAAATTCTTGAATTATTTAAAGAATATGTTGACTAATTATCTTTAAATGCGTGCGTAATTGCTAGCTTTGTCCTTTTATACTCGATGGGTCGATATTTTCTAGTTTTTTCCTGACTTTCCATTTCTGTCCCTAAATCGATCAATAAATAAAAGCACGCCTCATCGCTCGATGTGTGTCGAAAACCACTTGTGAATTCCAAAAATGTTTTTATCCGCCGATACGGCTGAAGATCTCTGATACATTCATTTTTAATGGCCTTTCCCTATCGAAAACCAGATGCCAACCCATGCGATTTTCGCCGCTAAAAATGCCAGAAGTGTCACGTGACAGGCCATCTGCCATTATGAATCGGTGACGTTGCGAAAGAAGAGCATTATCGGATTTCCCGGGTCAGGATTTGTGATCCCTTTTCTTTTGTGCGAGATAAAAGAGTTTGAGTAAAATTGAAAAATAAATTCAAAGTGAAAGACGCACACAGTAAAAAACGAAAAGAAATAGTGGAATATCCCTCGGCTGTACAACGGCCAGAACAACAGACGCCCGTCACGAAATTAATGGCCAAGAGTGGCTCGATTCGTAAAATAAAATAAAAATAAATAAATTCGACGCGTTGAGTAATGTTTTTTTAGGAGAAAATGAAATAGCGAGTTCTAAGCGCGCACTTTATGTGATTGAGTGCCTTTGTCAGGTCATGTGTTGCGACGAGTGGGTCTGAGTGCAACGGGGTAATCGTGAACAAGTCTTGCTAAATAGTTTACAGGAATATAAAAGAAATAAAAAAGACACGCCGTCCGTCGGGTGAGAAAGGAGATATTAATTTATATCTTACTATTTTTAAACCGAACGGAAATAAAGTTTCACGACATTTTCTTTTGAAAAAAGTGATGGATTGATCGCTTGTTTCTCATCGAAATCTTCTTTTCGATGATGATTCAGAAGAATTGGATGAGAGAACCAAAGTGATTATAGTAATTTGGGTTGTTTTTTCACCAATTTCATTTTACTTATATATATACATTATATATATATATATATACATTATACACATATATAAACATATACACATAGATAATTTATATAAACATATATATATATACATTATACATTATACATATATATATATATATATATATATATACATTATACATATATATATATATATACATTATACATATATATATATATATACATTATACATATATATATATATATACATTATACATATATATATATATATACATTATACATATATATATATATATATATATATATATATATATATATATATATATATATATATATACACCCACACATATACTAGAAGAATACTCAGACAAGGACGGGTAAAATTAATTGCCCAAACAGCACATATTTTCATATTTTCACCACTTTTATATCAGCTTACGAAAATTAAAATAAAGAGGTACTGATACTAAGCCTTATGTCTAGAATATATATTCCGATTTTGATCAACATCCATTACATGATTTGTATTTTTAAAAAGATGTGTAAAATGAAAGGCTAAAACTTAAGGGGTCTTAATAAGAAATTGAAGTTAAGGGAATCTTGCTTAATTGTTCTCTGATGTATATGGATCAAGTTTAATGAAAATGGGAGGTTGTGCCCATATTAATGCACCCTAAACTCTTTTTTAAATACTACAAAGAAATTAAAATTTAGGGAAGATTTATTAACATTTGATATTTACTGTTGAAATAAAAAAAATCAGATGTACTTGAATTTTCACGATGGGCTTCCAAACCCTCGTTGCCTCTTTTCATGAAACTAAAATAAACAAGATATAGCTATGTTCTAAAATTGATAACAATTGGTTCATTAGTTTAGGAGTGAATCATTACATAGGAATATATAAACATATACACTTAGATAATTTATATAAACATATATAGTCTATGTTACACGTCTCGATAATGTAATGACTGCTTCTACATTTATAAGAATAAGCATTAGTTGGGAATTTTCTTCAAATATATACATATCCATTTTCCTGTCGGCAAGGTACTTAAAAATAGGAGGTGACGGTTGTTAAGTAGTAAAACGACGCAGACTTACGACCTGGGTGTGCCAAGTTCGAATCCAGTTGGTTCCACAAATTCACTTTCACTTAGGGATGTTGCCAAGCATTACGTGGTCCCTCCTGAAAAACTGCTAACGACAGAATTTAACCGGTCCAAAAAATTGGATCATGTTGATTCATACGAATTTACATTACTTTTTACCTAACAAAATATGGTTCTACGACTCGTGATTCTCTTTAGATTAAATCCAACACGCAGCCAGATATAGAAGTGTTTATACAAAATCTCACGTTCCTATGTTTAATAGAATAAATACACACACACACACACACATACACCCTCTGTAAAGTATCGTTTGTCAGTAGGACGTGTCCGTGTGCGTTTGCGAACTATATAACTAATAATACATAAAAACATTACTTGACACATCAAGCTGAGCAACTTTTATATATTCGGCTGCCGTTTCGTTCGTGCAGAAATAGAAATCTCTCAGAGCGAATCACTTGGTATGGACTTGAAGCAACAGACTTAGTGCCAATAGTGTAGCAGATGGTCAGTTGTAAAGAAAACAGATTTTGGCTACTGATTGGATGGTCAAGGATTTTGTTCTCACTTGATTCTAGAGTATAATGACTGAAACATTTGCAAGCAGATGTTTTCATTCGAAACGGTGAAGTATCAGCTCTTGTTCTGGGTTAAATTTGGATATTGGACGAACGAAAAAAAGATGGCAAATATAGAGAATTAGAACACGGAGAACGTAGAGCGCGGCAAATGGTTCGAGTGGACGAGAAATGTAAAGGCGGAACAATTCATAACATTTTAATTCAACGTGACTTTAAAAGAATATATTTATATATATATATATATATATATTCACACACAGCTTTTAAAAAGGTATATATATACAACTTTTTAAAAAGGTATATTTATATATATATATATACACACCTTTTTAAAAAAGGTATATATATATATATACCTTTTTAAAAAAGGTATATACATACACCTTTTTAAAATGTATATATATATAAAACTTAAAAAAGGTATATATATATACACCTTTTTAAAAAGGTATATTTACACACCTTTTAAAAAAGGTATATATATATATATAGCTTTTTTCAAAAGGAAGTTTATCTACGTTATATATGTGTGCATCGTTGTAGAGCAGCTGCTTTAAAAGGTGTTTAACACAGAAAGTCTCAGAGATATGTATTGAAAAAGATGATTTTATTCATTAAGAAAATATATCAGAAATCATAACATCTTTTGGTTTCTAAATTCTCCAATCACCTTTAAAAATGTTTACTAAAAGACGTGGCACCCTATATATATATATATATATATATATATATATAAATTTACTAGTCATCATAAACATAAAGGAAGAGAAACCCCCACGCACACATATATATATATATATATATATATATATATATATATATATATATATATATATATATATATATGTATTCATCATTAATAATAAAACAGTTTATTTAGACTATACAGAGAAAACGCCAGCCACAAGAGTACATATATACACACACATATATATATATATGCATGCTTATATATTCATATATTGTGCGTACGCTTGGAAACTTTACTGGTCGTTTATAACATTTCCTATCAGATGCGTTATGACATCAATGCAAAGTTATTTGGTTCATAATTTTATTAATAATATAAAGAACATCCTTTGACAGAAAAAAACACAATTCTTGTCGGTGATTATTTTATTTTCTCTTTGTAATTAGAGTTTATGTACGTAATTGAACAACCGAATTCTATGTACTGAATACTGCGCTTAGAACTAATTAGTTATGAAAAATCTAATTTGCTTTGACACGGAAATAAATCGAATTGAAAACAAGACGCAATTAAGCGATGCGTTGGCTTGCAGAGAAACATTCGAAACATGGACATTGTTGGCTTTCGTGACCCGTATTTTATGATTATAGAAAACGGTTCAAAAGATGAAACCATTGCTATAAACGATAATCGATCATTGACTGAATCTATCATCGATTGTTTCACATATTTACACTGCTATTTGATTCTTCTCTCCCCCCCACACTCTTTGAAAGGATTCACCAACTTAGTGGAATTTTATGTATTTTTATTTGTTCAAGATAAATTTCCCGCTCGATTCCCAAATTGTTTTCAACACAACTTCGTCTCTGTGCGGAAGTCTCAATGTAGCCATATCTACATGAACTCTGTTTGGCGGACAAATAACTGCTTAATTTGATTAAAATGTCAATAAGTTGTTCATATATTGGATAGCGATTCATTTATGTGTTTTACGTAGACCACTCTCTGGTGTATTGAATGAACATGCACTGAATACCCGAGATTGCACGCAATTTTAATCCATTTCACTAGATATTTTAAAAATAATTTTAAGGTCGATATTATTAGCAATCATTTGTTTATATCTGGATCTTTGCCTTCCAAAAAATAATTACTAGAAAATTGTGACCTGTTGAGTCATCCATTGTGAATTCGTAAAACCAGTGAAATATTAGAAAAACTAAGACAACATCCAAAATAAGTCGTTTTCTCTCCTGTCAGCTGCGAGTTAAATCGTATTACTACTTACGGAGTTATTCCCTTTGTTTATAATGAACTATTCCAATCTTTTGATTCTCCATTTTCTTCATTACGTCCGACTGTTCATAAACACAGAGAAAGATATATATAGAGAGAGCGAGTGAGAGAGAGAGAGAGAGAGAGAGAGCTACGGGGTCGAGAATTGTATAGAACGTATAAAATAGGAGTTAGAGTTTAAACAAGATACAGGAAGAAACTGAGAGATGGGTCACATGGTGAGGTAATGGCAAATTACGGTTATTTAAACAAATTCAATTTTATTAATTACAAATATAATCCTCAAACTGAGGAATATTTTAGCATGCATATTTTTTCCTAAGGCTTTCTCCCTATATTTTAATCACACAAACGTGGATTAACTCAGAGTTAGTATAAAACTAGCTTTCTGTAAACATAGACTCTAATCATATCAATTGGCTTTCGCTAGGTTTACGAATATGAGTGAATATATAGAACGCATAATTATGTTTGACTCTACAAACCTAACTACTTTGAAAATATTTGTCAATGGTAATGCTACTTATGAATAAATATTTATAAACAAATCAGATTAGAAATAAACATAACATAAATATTTATTAAACTTTAGATTAAACACGGTATCTGCAAATTAAATATCACGATTTTCATGTAAAACTTTAAGTTCTTGGATTTATTGAAAGCTTTTAATTTGTGAAAGTAACAAAGAACGATTCAAAACGAGTTAAAATAATTGGCAGTTTTGTTATACGATGGAGAACAGAAACAACATGTCTCCCTTTGCTATTCATAATGGCGGAGGTATGTTTTTTTATTAAACTAAACTAGAATAATACACGCCCCACGAAGGGTAAAATAAATTCTTCGAACAGAACAGTTGTGCGGTGTTTTTATGCCTCTACCCTACGAATATTAAAATCAAGATATAATGTTCTTCTTAAACGGGTAATACAACTTTTTTATTGTATTTGTCCATCGTTGGACATTCCGCCTTCCACTGAAAGTGGAAGTTTGTGGGAGATACATATTCACATGCCGTCCCCAATCAGCATGGGTATGATGACATACAGCGCCTAGTATTTCCAAATACCCACCCATCTTGTACTGGCCAGGCTGAACGTCGCTTAACTTTGGTGATCTAATGGGAACCGGTGTGTCAACGTGATTATGTCTGAGACTGAAGTATAATGATAGTAAACTCTATATCTAGAATCTTAATTCTAATTTTGATGAATATCGAAAACTTAAGGCTTAAGCTTAAACTGTTTCAAGAGATTTTAATGTAGAAAATCTTGTTTACTTTGCGTATGAATCAAATTTACTGCAAAACTGAATTTTTTTTAAAATGGTCATATTATGTATGTAAAATACTCAAGAGAAACTAAAATTTGGGAAATATTGTTAAAATTGAACAAACATCGGAGGTATATTAACTTTCACTAAGTGCTTCATACCACTCTGTACGCCCTCTGTATAAAAGTAAATTAAGCTAAGTGTAGCCCACACTACTCCTCTTACGCAGATGTATTCCAAAATTCATAATGAATGGTTCATTATTTTATGAGTAAATCCTATGCATACACACATAACCATATAAACATACCTAACTTTATATAGAGATATATATAATCGGGAGAATTGAAATGATACAAATTATTAATCCTTATCTCCAAGATTCCGAAACATTTATTTTTGTTAAAAAAATTGTCCGTTTCTACTGCACACAGTTTTAGGTTATTGGATGTAAAAGCACAATAACTACAGCACTCTAGTCATTGTAATCGTTACTTGAACACACGTTACTATTTTATTCATGGCTGATTCATTTCAAGTTCACACCTTCCGTAGAGTATTATAGCACGACGACCGCTAGATTTCTTAGCTAGACCGAACCGATTTTATCGTTCGCGGCGGAGTCCACATCGTCAATTACGACCCTCCAATTATTACATTTTAGATTAATATTTTATACACAAGTAGAGCTATAATGGAAACACTTCTTACGAGAACTAGGATGACAATTGAAGTAATTTCGTCATATTTTTTCTGATGGGTCGGTGTTTATCATGGAGAATATTCATACTCCTCCAACAAGATACAACAACTGATCTAAATAACTACATTAAAATCTGGCAAAATGATGGATAAATATGGGACTTTTGAAAGGAATCGTACCAGGAATACCCTTCGTTTATTCCCCCATTTGACACTCTGTTTTTATATTTCGCCTCAAGTTTATGTCATGGGTTTTAGGGTTACATGAAAGGTAAATCTCATTATTATATATATATATATATATATATATATATATATATATATATATATATATACCCAGTAATTTTACACGTCTGCTATATTAGATAGCTCCTAAGTACCTTAGGATACCGAAAAAAAGCAAAACCTTATCCAATCTTTAATAAATTTGGGTAGAAAGAAAAAGAAAAGTAACATAAATTGTGCAAAGAAAAGAGGATTCAATGGAAAACAAAACTTGCATTAACTTGTTAGCCAATAGAACAACATACAGAGGAACGACATTATCATTACTCGTTTAAAATCAACTTATCAACACTTATCATTTTCACTTAAAAAAACAAACCACTCATACCATTTGATGGCTGGAAATATAAACGTTACTATTATATTTATTTATTTCGAAATTAAAGATGACATTTATTTTCAACACACTTAAAAGCCGCGCTTCACGTGTTCACGTGAACGTTAAAGGAGCCCATATAATTCAGAGTTCAGGCTAATAGAAACTAATTTTGATGAGGAAATAAATTATTAGCTATAAAATAAAATTATATATAGGATAAGTTAAAACGCATAACTATGTACTATGTTTAGTATATATTAGTGCCA
>OY744515.1:217726935-217729435 GCA_963556195.1 Sepiola atlantica | reverse complement strand
ATATATAAGAGCAAGTTTTGTTTAACCAGATCGACAGTTTTTGTATATATAACATGTTGACAATTCTTTACATATTATATACTCAATTTACGCAAGTGAAACCGTCTAATTAATTTTAATTATCAAAATTCCATGTTGTCATACTGAACTCTTTATTTTTCCGAACTGCCTCGACTATTCTAATAATTCTAGTGACCGTTAAAGAAACCATAACTTAAAATTGGTCGAGTGACGTAATTCATTTCGGATAGACACATCATGCTCCACGATTCCTTAAAAATGATCCACTTCTATATTTTTGGTGAAAATGTAACGACCATCTCTTGTATCTGTAGTTAACACTGCTTATCATACTATATCGGCATTTTTACAAGTAAAGACACCGCCATTCAAAGCAGTGCACATCATACCTATCAAATTGTTATGCAGTCGGCAAAATATGTTTAGTCTGAAATATTAGCAGATGATTATATTCGAATTGTGTGCTCACATAATTGCAGCTATTTGAAGTTAGACGACATAGAAAGAATCGATTAAAGTGACCAGTCAACTCGAAGTAACCAATCATGCGTGAAGGTTAATATAAACACTGTAAATATCTCGCCACATTACACTTTGATCGTCTGACACGGTTGACTCAACAGTGCCACTGTCTGATTAAATATATACACTCTACCCGTGATACGTCGGGTTACAAACACTACACCTATTTTTTTCTTAATTCTACGATTCATAAATTGGGTACATTTCTTAACACATTCATCTTGAATAACTAAAACCACAAGTCCTTTAGTTATATATTATTAACATATAGAAGTATAATTATTCTTACATTGAAGTAAAGAGACTTACTGTTTTCCATCTAGTTTACAGGTGTTTCTAGTGTGTAAGGATACACGTATGTCGACAATATGACAACGCTGATAAAGAGACCCTCCCCCATTTCCCTAAATACTAATTAGGACATTATAATTATTAGAGGGCGCTTGACTAAAAATAGAGTGAGAAGGCTGGAGATAAATAGATAATCTAAGAGAAAGATGAAAAACTTGTTCAGTTAATTATAACTTACGGCTGATTAGAACAATCAAAGGAATCTCTTTTAGAAATATAACTCAAACCCAGGACTAAAATATATTTAACATGTAGTTTGAGTTATTGAAGTATATAGGAAATAGCCCTAGGAACACAGGTTCATCAGGTCACAGTTAGCATACTAATATTACTACTAATAGGTATACTATATTAGAAATGCGTTTCGATTCCTTAGACACATAATTTTGTCGGAAAGGCGATATGCTCTAGCTGAAAAATTGTATTCGTTTTTTAGATTCTGACATTTTTAGATTCTGACATGGTTTTTAGATCAGATGAATAAAAAAAATAATGAAGTTATATTAAAATAAATGTTGCGAACATACATGAATTATGTTGTGAAACTAATATTTTTTATAAATATTTTAATTATTTTAAATAACTTATATTTATATAACTTTTTTTGTTTAACCTTTTCTTCGTTCCTATTTTTATATCGACTACCGTTTATATTGGATCTATACTAGTATATCGGCTAATTTAGTAATTCATAAACTGCATTTTGTCTATTTAATACGTAATATTACATTAATTTTGATGCTTATACATTATATAGAAAAAAACAATTTTCGTTAAGAGAAAAATGCATGAAAAAAATAACATCTGCTTTAGTAATAACAGTAAACTATTAACTCGTATAGTACAACTGGGTTAATCAACGTTTGTTAAGACTTTATCTATATATTTGAATCATACAAAATACATGCTGATCTATATTTCTTAGTTTTGAGATTGAGCTATATTTGAAAAAAACAATTTATTGTTCTAAATAACCACAGTTGGAATTTAAACTCACCAACTTTCTATCTCTTACTAGGGTTCGTGCCATTCACTCTCTTCCTCTCTCACTATACGTTGTTTAGAGACCCCATTGTTCTATCATTCTTTCCTCATTAAAGTTGATTAAGAGTCAAATGCAATGAAGAAAATAAGGATTTCAAAGGACGGAATAGTCCACTTTTAGGAAGAAAGTGTAGTATCTGTTCTGTGGCTACACTTAGTCTATTCTGTCCTTGGCTTATTAAGGAGAACTCTTTTTAAACTGAGGCTATTGCAATTTTTGTTGAAATCCAGAGTGTCCTCTTTTAGGGGAGTTGGATTGCTCCACATTAAAAACCGATCGTGTGTCTAACTCTTCGCTGGTGGCGAGGCAAGTATAAAAGAATAACGCAGGCCGTGATACGATTTAACTCGTAGCTGAGAGGGGAAGAGGTATTAACGAGAGAGAGAGAGAGAGAGAGAGAGAGAGAAAGAGAGAGAGAGAAAGACACAATGATATAGCGAGGCAAGCTACTAACTTGAGATTTTGTTATTTTTATATTCAACTGTCTTTGCCATCTAAATTTTACTTTATTCAATCAATCTAACCCTATCCGATTCAATGACCCATCGGGTCACCTTTTTC
>OY744515.1:217696935-217719435 GCA_963556195.1 Sepiola atlantica | reverse complement strand
ACACCTTGAAGCTGTGTTCTAAAATTTATAATGATCGGTTAATTAGTTTCGAAGCAAAGCATGTACATAGAAATATATTAAATGATACACAATAGTGTTAGGGCGATTAATCAGAATTGGAATCAGGACTGAAAATTCGGAAAAATTTGTGCCTAATTCCCGATGTCAAAAACTATTCTTTTAATTGTTTTTGTTTAAAACTTACTTTTCCGTGACTGGTATTAAGAATAAATATTTATTGATTTCAAACTACCAGTCAAACTTAAAGTTATAGATCACCCCCCCCCCGTAAGTGTATTTTTGCGGTTTCAAAAATATATACACATATTACATGGGTTATTTACAGTAATCCGAAAATAAAACAAAACAACTCTATAGCTAAATTTCATAGGAATCGGAATCGGTAATTGTATGAGAATCGGGAAAATATTAGAAATCGTCCCATCACTAATATATACGTCTTCTAATATCACATAGTGAGAGTGAGGATGAGTAAAGTGCTGTTAGTGTGCCACCATAGTCCATGGTGGGTGAGTTATCGTTTGCTTGTGTCACGAGCGATGTGAACGTATGGAAATAGAAACCAGGAATTACTTACGAGCGAAAGCGAAGCAACAGCCGAGCCAGTTATGTAGGGGCGAGGGAAAGGTAGGTCAGCACATAGGAACATCCTAAAAGAAACACCATTTCCATCGAACGAGCAGAGTCGGATCATGAAGGGGGGAGGAGAGATGAAGACGTATGTATGAAAACCTTACATTCGGTCTCCTTATATCGTACTAGGAACAATAATAACAACGGCCGTGCTACATTAGTCTCGCGAAATACGGCAAGGAACAGATCAACAAACGAGCTTAAAATCAATAAGAAACTAACAAAACAAAAACATTTATTTATTTTTGACAACACTCATTGTTTGACCTTTATTTCATAAGAGATGGACGGATACTTTAAAATAATGGTATATTTGTCTAACCTTACTGAACACACTTTTCTTTGAATGACCGAAATGTCTCTCTTTCTCTCTCATTATATATATATATATATATATATATATATATATATATATATATATATATATGTGTGTGTGTGTGTGTGTGTGTGTGTGTGTGTGTGTATGTGCGTGGGTGCGTGTAAGGTATTAAGAAGGCTGAAAGCAGTCCAGAAAGCCGGATTTATGTCGAAATCATTTGATATTTCGAGAGACGCCACCCCTTTTAAAAAGTAAATGCAAAAGTAAAGTTCGACTGTCGGAAATTCGGCAAGATACATTCCGGAGAGTACAGGATTAATCTCGCCTCCGAAATTCGGAATAATCTTTTAGTATATGCAAACTGTGTCTGTCCTAGGCAAAGTGTTAATAGCGAATGGTAGTTAGATTGAAGCATTGCTGGGAAGTTTTCATATACAAAAATATTATTCCACCTTAAGAAGCCGGGACTGATCCTGTACTCTCCGGCATCAATCTTGCCGAATTCCCGCCAGTTGATTTTGTCTTTTGTGTCTATTTTGGACAAAGAGAGGCGTCCCCCGAAATATCAAATGATTTCCACATCAATCCGGCTCTCGACATTGCCTTCAGCCTACAGGATAATCTCGTAAACTAAGGAACGCCATTATTATAAATTTTGGAATATATATTGTAAGCAAGACGGGGAATAACATAGTACATTTTTTTCTCAATTTTAACATATATATAAAGTAAGGTAATATATTTCGTGGTACAAGATAAACTTATAAACTAAGAAAGCAATCACTAGGAATTTCTTAATATACATTCGCGGAAAACTGGTGAGTACCATGGTCAGATTATTCTTTCTCTTACTTCATCATTAATCAAAGGGCATCCTCTGCCACGAAATACTTTTAATAATTTAGATACAAAAAAGGAATATGAAAAAAGAATTGCTCTACACCAAATTTTTAGTTATATTAAGTAATATATTTTTAAGAGGATCAGTGTACGCAGAAGATCGTCAATAATATGTATGTACTTGATAAAATCATTACTATTAAGTTTACTATAATGAATTATGGAATATGTATTTCAGTCAACAGGTTACGTAACGTAAAGAACATTATTAATATATTTGTAAGCTTTACCGTTTAAACGAATGTCACTTCAACCATACTCCCTCCCACCAAGAGAGCGAATAACATTAAAATTAAACATTAGTATATTTATTGCTCATACTGGTCCTGGGACGGGTATTCTACTAGCATTTCTCTCTCTCATGTATGTATATATATATATATATATATATATATATACTTCTATGTATAGGATTTACTCTTAAACTTATAAACCGACCATTATGTATTATAAATACTCTAGGCCACACGACAAGTAACGTAGACATTATTATCCTTGTAAACTTTGCAATTTAGTATTGTGCCCCCCTCCACGTACTCGTGTCCTCCGCACGAAAAAAATGAAGAACGCAATATCGATGTCTATTCATGCAAAACATATATCATAATAAATGCTGTTAGTGGGAGGTGACGGCACGGACTGAAGACCTGGGTGTTCCAAGTGGAAAACCAGTCGGTTTGGCAACCTTCTCGTGGTCCTTCCCGTAAGTACCCGATGTCTTTTCAGAAAAATTTCTAACTAGAAAAACATCGGGGAAACTAATGCCAACACCAGAATCATCTGATTCACACGAAAGAGGAAGAATGCTTTTAGTTGGCTAAGCGTCTAATGGAACCTAATAAACATTTTATACAGTTAATACAATACTTAATTAACTTTTTGAAAATAAATTTGTCAGAAAAATTTCAATTCCGTTTAGTTATGTATGCAGAATATTATAAATAACGGTTATTTCTGTGATTAGCAAAAATCATCAACACTAATTTCTGTAAGCATACAATGATTAATAACGTTCACTTACGTAAGCAGACAAAAATAAATTACTTTTTGGAGGCACTTATGGGATCAGTTGAGTACATATGTATCACGTATATTTCTCTAAGTATACAAACGTTTAGCTCAAACCGTTATACATACTGCTTATTCCTTTCTCTCCTGCGACGAGTATGCTGCTACTATATATATATATATATATATATATATATATATATATATATATAAGAAGAAATCCAACCCAGAAAACTACGATTGCTTTATATGATACTGATGCGTGAGAAAACTACGTTGCTTTATATGATACTGATGCGTGAGAAAACTACGTTGCTTTATATGATACTGATGCGTGAGAAAACTACGTTGCTTTATATGATACTGATGCGTAAGAAAACTACGTTGCTTTATATGATACTGATGCGTGAGAAAACTACGATTGTTTTATATGATACTGATGCGTGAGAAAACTACGTTGCTTTATATGATACTGATGCGTGAGAAAACTACGTTGCTTTATATGATACTGATGCGTAAGAAAACTACGTTGCTTTATATGATACTGATGCGTGAGAAAACTACGATTGCTTTATATGATACTGATGCGTGAGAAAACTACGTTGCTTTATATGATACTGATGCGTGAGAAAACTACGTTGCTTTATATGATACTGATGCGTGAGAAAACTACGTTGCTTTATATGATACTGATGCGTGAGAAAACTACGATTGCTTTATATGATACTGATGCGTGAGAAAACTACGTTGCTTTATATGATACTGATGCGTAAGAAAACTACGTTGCTTTATATGATACTGATGCGTGAGAAAACTACGATTGCTTCTGCTTTATGGGAACACATGAACTCTAATTCTTTCACCTCTGGCTTCAAACATTCATCAGCCAGAAATTACGCCCTTTCCAGAAGTGCAAACGTTTAGCATAATAATATGAAGTTTCGCTACATAGTAAGCAATTTGATAATATCCATTTATTATTGAGAGATTTACTAAAATGGTATGTGTCTTTTTAAGATTAGCTAATTAGTTTTATGTTGTAAAACGCACAAATGGAATGCACTTTCTGACATGAATAAAAGTTTAAAGCAAGGTTAAGTATTATGGTAAATTTGTGTACCTAAAATAAAGAAAAACAAATTTTCTCACGCACCGTTCTAATATCAAAGAACACATAACTCGTTTCCATCGTCTAAGTGAAAATCTCCCTCATTTCTGATTAACGTCAAAGATGATCGGTAGCATTGATATTTCTTAAAAGAACAGAGTGCGTCAGAAAAAGCATTTTCCGACATTTTTTCCCAGCACAACAAAAAGACCGATTTAATGTATTGCCCATTGGCTTGATGGCTGGAACGCGTTTACAGAATTGTAACCATAGAAACAGGACGACAGGCTGATTTTCTTTCGTTCAGGGAACTGACCTTTACGAACAGATCACTCACATTTGCAGCGATTGCGACACGCTTTGAATATTCAGGCGGCGCCATTTCCGCTCAAATAAAAACGGAAGTGCTTCAAGATGTCCTGCTGGTCTTAACGAGGCGGGAAATTAAGGTTACTGACTGACGTAAAATAAAATACGGAAGCAATACAAAAGAAATCACTTACAAACCCGAAGCACACATATAAACAGATAAATATAGCGACTCACACATGTTTAGCATAAGTATATTTTTATACAGAATTCGATGTGAAATTTGGAGTTACCATATGTAATGAAACTGAAAGAAATGCGACCCGTTGGGTCACACATTTAACTCGGGTGTGCTTGTCTGAATCAGGAAAAGGTAGTGTGCAAATCCGGTTAAAAATATAAAACAAATAAGAGTCAACATCTAAAATTATTTCCACTCTCTATAGCCTCCTCTCTCTGTAGATATAAGATTACTAACCGTTTTGTTTAGTGTAGACTTTTCTAATTTGTTTATTCTTTACTTTCTTGATTACTTTTGACTGTTCAGAAACACACACAGAGAGAGAGAGAGAGAGAGAGAGAGAGAGAAAGAGAGAGAGAGAGAGAAAGTGATAGATACAACCGTAGTAAAAATTCGGTCACTTGATCAGTTAATTGCATATTATGGCTTGTTAGACGAATTAAAAAGAATTATCTCAAACTCGAATTTGAACGTACGGAATATTCTAGTACGTGTTTACTGTGATTATAATATATAGGAAAAAGTCTTAGGAAAACAAACGTTGATTAAATCAACTATCGTAAACTAATAGATTATTATAAAGTTGTCATTCCTCTACTAACGTTTCGCATACGTATACATACATGTACAAAGCTGCCCATGAGTCTCGTTGAAGATAATCAACTACACATGCGTACTTAACACATCCTATAGGATATCATCAATAAATGTTTCTTTGATTACTTTTGTTATTTTCATATCTGTTCTGGGGCAGATCAAACGTTTAGGAGTTTAGTAAATTCTGATACAATGACTATTAGAAAAAAGTAATATGTAAAAAAGTGTATGTAATTAAATGGATACAAGTTTGTATTATACTCATAATTAAGGGGTAATTTCCATTCTGAATAGCCATTTTATTTTGTTGAACGTGTGTTCATATTTTTAAGAAAATTAAAATGTAATTCAAGTTAATTTCTTCCAGAAAATAATATAATCGCTGTATTTTATTTTCGTTAAGCCGCCATTTTTTAAAGGGAGGTTTATCTGAATTCGTCCAATACAGACCAAATTATCGTTGTTTTGAAGAGAAAAATAATATTTTTTATAAAAAACTAACCTAACTGTTTCGGCTGTTAAATACTTTACCCTCTTTTCGTTAACGCAAACATGAGAATTAAGAATAACAAAGAGTATAACTTACAAAATAATTTAAAAAAAACAATATATATTGTCAGTAAATAGATGACCAGACAACGCCGGGTAAATGCAGCTGGTAATCAATCACAATTTTCCGTAGTTATTTTTTATTTACATATGCAATTAATTGTTTCTTTAGTGATATTACCCGCGGAACAGCTTGGGGTTTTGACTAGAAACAAACTGTAGTATCTGCTCTGGTGCTACACTTAGTTTATTCGGTTCCTGCTCACTGACGGAGAAGTCCTTCTAGACTGAGGTAGTTTTTATTCTTGTTCGAATTTAGAGCTTTCTTACGTCTAACTTTGCCTGCGTGCGGAGGCTATTAAATAGGAGCATAAGCATAAAAAAGAAGCATAGTAAATAATACAGTCGGAAATAAATTCAAATTATAAAACATGTCATCAAGTAATTATCCTTGGCGAAATCTTTGGCCACTGTATATGCATGCAGTGTAGGTACATTTATTCGGAGCTATTTCAAACTAGTGGGATCTAATAGACTCGCATACTTATACGTTGACTGTATCTATGGGTTTGTTGACATGAACGTGTGTGTAGGTATAGCTAATATTATAGTTTTCATAGTATGTAATAGATTCAGACCACTTTTCAGCAACTTTTATGTACGCAGATGCCCTTTACCGATTTCCATAAGTACACATTACATATGTCTTATATAAGTTCAGTTGTTATTTTTTTCTTAATCCTGAATATATATTTTACTTTAACTATGCATTTTTGATTATCATTCTTATCGTAATCCATTCGGACTGGCAATCTATAACACCGAGTAATCAGCTCAGGTCAGGAGCAATGCACGACGCTGATCAAGGCTCTGATACGTATTGATAGAGCAGGATTTATTGATAACAACCAGTGTTTTCCTTACATCAGTTAAGACAAGAATATAAAACCTCATTCCGCATTGGACTTGCTATCGGATTTGAAGCCAAGAAGAGGTTTCTTGACGCTAACCAATTACGAAATAGCAACGAGATAGATATGCTGCCTAAGTTGGTATGAACTTGTACGCAGCACGAGGAAATAAAGGATATAACACGGCGGTACTTGTAATAAATGGGATTTAACTGCTTACCGATTCAGTCCCAAATATTGACGGAGAATTTTGAGTGCGTGCAAGAATATGGCCAAATTAGTTAACGATTTGAAACCCGCAAATAAAGTAAAAAGGCAGACGACACTAAGCATGTGAAGAGTTAATTTAGGATCATGTTGGAGTTCGGGTTAATGTTAACAATTAGCACTTCAAAAAAAAAGTTTAAAAACTTCTAAAAATCGAAGAGAATTAGGCTTTCAGATTGTAAACTTCTTCGCATATTCCCGTCAATACTCGGAACTGACTCGATAAGTACTGACATCCTTTGGATACCCATTTATTACAAGTAACAACAATACAAAAGTAGAATAAGTGTAGCATAGACTGAGGCTTTTTTGATCTCCATAATTCTCTTTCTTCGACAGAAATATCTGTTCGTCACTCTTTCACATAATAAAGTAGATGGCCAATGGATAGTGACATCTAGAAAGTGATAACACACCACGGCGATGACGTATACTGTTAACAGCTGAAACTTTCCTTGGTGTAATGATAGCAGCAGCTGGTTTCCACTTTTTCCTGATAGTAGTAATAATAGATTGAAACAGAATAAAACACGAACGCATTTGCTCAATAGCATCATGCGTTTAGATGTTTTATTCTGTTTTTACATTACGGGAGCTTCTCTACGCCGTTCGCCGTCAGAGAACAGCCAGTTGACAGGACAAAAAAAAAACCAACAATTTTTTCTCTTCTTGGTAACATTTACATTTCGGACTTCCTGTCAGTGAGGTCATATCCTGCCACGCACTCCTAATTCGAAAAAGTTGAACTTTTAAAAGAATTATCCACTTTCCTATTTAATTTTAACCTTAAAATGAAAATTTCCGATTCTAAATTAACTTTTACATACTAACATCTTAATATTGCTACAAAAGTACCTGAGCATGGCTTCTGCTGGCGTTTTCTACCTGTGATTGGCATAATGCCGTGTTGACTACTAAAAGGAAGGGGGTAAAGTTTCAAGAATCGTTACTTGAACGATAAAACGCCTGGTGTACTGAAACCGAACCAAATAAAGCACTCTCGAGTTGCAGCCTTACTTTGTATGGTCGATCCCGAATAGGAATAGCAATGACGTAACACCGTGCGAACATCCAAATGGAAAGATATATCCAGAAGCGCTTAAGTTCAACAGGTGCAGCCACTTGGTTTACTCTGAGACGTTTGATCTTCTTCAGTTATTGGAAATTCCCAACAAAAAATGATGAAATAATTTGCCTTCGGCATCTAATTGCGTACCAGATATCTGGATTTTTCTGATATAATGATATCGTTCCACGCAGTAAATGTATGTGACCGCTAAAGCTTCTATTTTAATGTTTTTTTACGAAATTTGACTAATTTTTCCAGCAAAGTCCAGTAGCAAAATGATTAAACCAAATATATATGAAGGGATTATTTTCTTTAAAAAAAAGTGTTATCTTTACTCACTATGTTTACACGTTTTTTTATTATGAAAAATGTTTTCGAATATTTATATCATTTTATTCATTAATAAACAGCCATTTTTAAACAGCTGATTTAAAATTAGAACAATACATTTATGTTTGCTTTTGCTGAACACAAAAAGCAGGCACTATAAAATACAATATTTTTAGATTTGTTTCATTAGGTCTGAAATCATGTCATGGTTTCTTCAGAAAATATGTGAACAATGCTGGCAATAAATTATTCAATATATTAAGCATACAATACATATACAGTTTTGATATATATAAACCAATCATAAATATATATATATATCTATATATATATATATATATATATATATATATATATATATATATATATATACTTAATCATGTTAGATTTCAGGAATCGACTCCTATGACATATAAGTTGCTTTTTACATGAATTATATCAATGCTATATCCACGTAGATGTTTCAATAAAGTCCTGCCAATATGCTACTTCATAAGCATGATAATTTGTATTATTTTGATTATTCGGACTAGTGTTCTAATCTTCAATGTTTTCCTCACAACGTTACGACCGATGTACTCTCCGACTATCACGTGTCTTGTCATACTCGGAAATCTTTATGACGAACTCGCAAAACGGAACCTTTCTTTAATCCACGGAGATTGCTTGCTTTCGTCTCGTCATCTATATCCGGCGAGAAATCGTAAGTAATTCGTAATTGTATTCTTAATGTTGCCCGTATTGAAGATTGAACCGTCAACCTCTAGAAGAGTGCCACTTAGAAGTAATTATCACTTATCACTTTTTATCCGTTACGCCTCAGTTACGTACGAAAGGCGGCTACATCGGCCGAAACGGCCCGACAATAGCATTCAAGATTAAAACAGTAGTCCAAATGATACAAGTAATACAACAGAGTCAAATTATATTGATAAATATATTAAAAATGTTCTCCTGGACTGTTTTAAGTAAAAAGTAAAATTTCTGTTTTGACGTAATACCCTATAATAACAACTGAAACAATTTAAATATTCCTCTTTATTTACTAATCAGTCACGACTTATCACGGTTAAAATACACACGATGATAAGAGGTAATACGATAAATAGATTTGTAGCTGAAAGATGATGAATATTATTAGAGGATTGAAAATAATATATGGAAGGAATATACTCTGATGACTAATGGAAACGTTTTATGACAGGTGTTCGTTAGAATTACATTTGAAGATGACTGTTGTAGCTCTCAGAAAGGTAATCCTGCGGCAACGTGTTCTCTAGATTGAATTTTTTTTAATGGAAAAATCCGTTCATGAAAATATCGTTTTATGTTAGCACACAAAGGAAAATGAAAAGTTATTTTCAGTTACAGTTGGAAGACGATTTCTTGATGTGAAAGCTTTGCTGGGAGGAACCAGAAGAGATTGAAGCTTAGTCGAGTAATTGCGATGGTAATAACGATAGAAAAAGACTAGCAACGCGTCTTTCGTGAGAAGATCACTGTAGAAAACGGGTTAGATCATGCCCACTTTATTGCTAAGATGATGTTGACTCCTGTTAAGGGAGGAGAGAATTTGAAGCTCAGTCGAGCACTTTTTGCGTTAATCTTATGTCAGACTAGAAAAATATTTTAATATATATATATATATATGATCTATACTCATACAAAAAACAAAATATGTAAAAAGAGCTTGCAAAACTGTAGTGGAAACGATTTCTTATATTTTTCTTTTCAATTGTGTCCAAATGTCGATTTTCTTCAAAATTAGTCTGGGATTGCATGAATTCTATTTTTGTACGAAGATATATTTTATCTCGAAGTCAAGCTCAATATTTCAGTGGCTCGTGCATTATCTCTGAACAACACGAAGAAAGCGAAGAAAAAAAAAGGTGGGCTGACATATGCAATACTGACATTCTCCTCTAAATCAAAACATGTTATTGTATTCAGGACTTTGATACATGAGGCATATATTAATTTTACCGAGCGTGTGAGATAAAGATTCCAGGGACAAATGATAAAAAATACTAAGTTCAATATTTATTCACTTGAAGTAAACAAATATTGGGTACTTCTGCACAATCACCCCGCCATAAAAAGTGTCGTATTAAAGGTTAAGCTAAATAATGCCACCGATGGAATCTTTAATAACATTTACAAACCTTTTTACAATCCAACAATATTTGGTACAAGTATGCAAGTTTTAGGTATGGATATCTTACAGGTTTTGTTTTATCGCCATTTTATGATATTATGGAAAAATTGGTGGTCGTCTCATCAGTAGAATGAGTGGGCTTAACACTCACCGGACCATCAGCCTTTTTTATTTTTATTTGTGGGGTTATTTCAAAAGTAATGTCTACCAAGCAATCATAAGATAATTCCAAAACTGAAGAGAGCAATCACGAAAAATCTGGCCCGTTCTAAAATAGAAGTGTGTCAGACGTATTACTAATTACGCACGTAGTATCCAGGTGTGCTTATAATTAAGTGGCAATGAATAAAATACATTAGGACACTCATGATTATTAAGTATCAGATGCTAGATATTAGCAATATATATACATACATATATAATTATGAATACTTGTTTTATCTACATACGTATACGTTTCATCCTTTCGGGAATCGTCTGTATAGCGATGATTATTTATACTAGTCGCCGGACTCGAACCCCGGAACACGATTCATGTTTAAAACTTAAATTCGAACATCCCAGTCCATTATATATATATATATATATATATATATATATATATATTAGAAAGATACCTGTTGTAGGATGGGTAAAATTATTTCCTCCAAACTAATAGTTTTACATCACTGTTATGCTTCCTTACGAAGATTAAAATCAACATAGGCTACTAAGTCTTTTATCTAGATTTCTTATTCTAATTTCGATATAAATACATTACCTGGTTTTTTATTTTGGAAAATGTAAGGCTTACGCTTAAGAAGGCTTAATAATGACAATTTGAAAATAAAAATGATTTTTCAAATGGGAGGTTGTGCCCATCTTATGCCCCGTAAACACCCTTTTAAAATACCCCAACAAATTTGGGGAATATTTATTAATTTATTTCTAATACCTATTCTTACAATTTCACACAAATCTGAGGTATCTGGCTTGTACGAAGGTTCCCCCCCCCTTTTTGACCCCTTTGTATGAAACTAAATTAAACTATATGTTGCCCATATGAACCACCCTTACGTCTATCAGGTGTATTCCAAAATTCATAATGATCGGTTCATTAGTTAAGGAGTTTATCTTATACAACGAAATTATATATAAAATTTACATATACCAACATTTATATGCATGCACCCCGTTAATGTTTAAGTTTATAATAATAAGTGTGCTTATGTTACTCACCGTGTTGCATAGAATATATACTCCAAACCTTATAATGGTCCGTGCATTAGTTTTATCCTATAGAAATTCTTATCCCTAACTTTAGATATGCGTGTGTTTATTGTTATTGTAGGAAAACAAGTTAATTACGGATCGCTGTAACTTACCGCTTTGTTTATTAAATCCGTCCTGTGTTGGTTACTTTTTAGAAGAATTATATCTATCTATATATATATATATATATATATATATATATATGTACTTTTGTTTTTTTTCTCATTCAGGAATTGGGAATTTTCGGCAACTCTTGTCCAGTTTATCAATAAAATTCGAGATGAAAACTACATATTTAACAATATGCTGGATATATGTCCTATACTAATAAAAAATAGAAAGACCACCGACGAATTCACTACAAAACAATGAGTAACAACAATCTGTAAATAACTAGTTTTTACATTATTTCCTTCAATAGCATCTTACAACAGAAATATTCGCTGACAAGCATTATAAGACATGTGTGTGTGTGTGTTTACAGAGAGAGACCCTCTTTTAGGTCTAACACAAAAATGTGAAGATATACATAGATACCCAAATGTACAATCACTAAATAGAACAAGATGGAACGAGATTAACAGGAATTATGAGAACAGTGGTCAGCCTTAAAATGGCACTGCTTCACCACCACCACCACCACCACCAGCAGCAGCAGCAGCAGCAGCAGCAACAACAACAACAACAACAACAACAATAATAATAATAATAATAATTTTTACTTTTCTTTCGCGTTCGCAAAGATAGAATTTTGTTTTCCACTTGGCACAATCACGGGCTTGTATTGGTATGAGTGAAGGCCGGTTTTACAGAGATCATTCTGCAGGGTGTTTGTCCATCCATCAGCTTTCCTCTTGGTCGCTCCTCGGCGACTCCTAATTTTAAAACAAAATTACGTAGCCTCTTCGGATGTCGTCATTGCAGATGTTGTTGAGCAGTGTAACTCTTGAGATCCAGCAGAAATTTACGGTTTCCATAACGGCGAATCTTTGCTCCGACTTCCTCGTTGTCGGTAAGCACTCGGAGTTGTACAAAGTGACGGGTCTCACAACAGTCCGACTTTAAACAGTCAATAATACTACTAATGATAATAATAAATCATTTATGAATAATCTACATCTTTTTATTAGAGTTTCATATTTGTAAAACCCACACTAGTAAGAGTAACCAACATACATTTCTAAAATTTAACCGATAATAGCTTCACACTTGTCTTAACATGGAAATAAAAAAGTATCTCTGAGTATCCGTTTCATACAACATATATTAAGATGACCATTATTATTCGCACCCCTTTTCCCTATTCTTTTATACATGAATATATTAAAAAGAAGGCTGTATTCGATTAGTCTTAAACTTAATTTAGCCTCCTTGTCCGTTGTATTTTAGATGCGTCTATACAAAAAAAGAACCTACTACCATTCAATCATCTTGACCCACACACTCGACGTTCGGCCTATCGTCAAACCTACTCTCTAAAGCTATCCATTACTTTACCAACTCTGCATCTGAGCTTTCCCTTTTCTCGCCACTACTTCGTGTATAACTACTCGGACTCTGTTAAATAAATGTTTTTTTTACAACGTTTCATAAATGATACGAGAAATCAAAATGCAATAAGTATTATTCTGTTTTGAATCTTTTGTTCTTTGCTTATTGCAATTATTCCTTTTTATACCTATTCATGAAGTGCAATAATCGCATTAGAACACTCAGTGAAAAATACAGAAATAGCACCGCATAATTATGGTAACCAAGAATAGGAATATTAGTTTAAACATAAAATGGGAAATCTTAAAGACTGTCGCAAAGTCATTGTTCTGTGGGACGCTATTTCTATAGCTAAACGTGCTGATATGATAGACACGTCTTACTATTTATGCGTACGTACATCTCTATAATCCCTTCAGTACGTCGGTTGGTCAGTCACGTTTGCGTTTGAAATAGAATTTTCCTTCGAATGTCACGCTTCGGTGTAAAACAAAATGCTGGTCGCTAAATGCGCTGATCGAATGGACGCCTGTGAAGAATCTCGGTCCTTGTGCGTGTCTATTCATGCGAAACGGTGGCATTTATTTGCGGAGTGGCTGATTAGTTTCGGATTTCGTGATAATAATAGATGTCCATTTAGCCATGTTGGAAAACATCACGAAGTAGCTGCTCCGTGCGTTCAAATATACAAAACCAATTAGCTGCGATCACATAAAAGCGTCAGTGAAATAAATACATATGTGGGTAAATATGTATGACATTAAGGCTGAATTATCTTATTTAAAGACATCAGAATTTATCGTCAAAAACGTCATTCCAAATATGCATTACCAAGATGGATTGCTATCTTGGTTGCACTATTTATATTTATATAAATAGCTATTATGTAGCCTAGAAGATGAAAAGTGGGTAATTCAGTGAGTTAATGCTTACATCAATTAACACCAGTCGTCAGACTATTAGTATTGTTTCGAGACAAGAATACTGTTTCATCAAGTAACTTTAAGCATACAAGTAATGATGGAAGCAATACTGATTCTAGACTGAATCTACGAACGGCTTTCGAGCCCATGCTGCCGCTTGCAACCGCAACTTCTGCACTTATGAGGGTACAACACTCGAGACGATATAGTATGTAGGTGAAAAACACTTTAATCGCTTTAATATTTATAATTATATATATATATATGTATATATATATATATATATATATATATATATATAATTTCTTTTACTGATAAGTCACAGTTTATCAAGACACAGAGGACACTCGAAGATAAGAATTAAAGAGATCATTAGTAGGGCGATAAACGCCACAACAAGATAATTGGAATGGGCAGAATTTGATTATCAAAAACAGTAGCTCAATAAATATTCGTAAACATTAGCCTTGCAAACGACCATATTGTAGTCGGTAGGGAAGCAGCCTCTTTGTATTTTTTTTCACAGATGGGAGTTTCAAAGAAAAAAGAACTTTGTTTATTGAAGTTCCGTTTAAGTTTCGACATAAAGAGAGAGCGAGAGCGAAAGAGAAAGAGAGAGGAATAGAAATTCTTTGCTGTTGGTGTAGTTAGCTTAGTTCTTGCTATGTTTTACAGGGGAGACAAGGAATTGGAGGTTAGTCGTGCACCTACCATTGCACACAACGGAACACTAGAGAGAAGCTAACACATCTGTCTGAAAGGGGCTGTAGGGAAGAGAACAAATAATTCCCAACTAGATTGCGAAGTCAGTTTTGTACCCTGTCAAGGCAAGAAAAAGTGCGCCAAAAAACACCTCCGCAGATATGACAGCAGTATTGATTTCGATAAGACCGAACAATTCAGCGTGTCAAGTAATGTTTATTCCTACAGCCGTTTCATCCTCTGTAGCTAAACAATCAAACAGGTTTTGAATATTTCAGTCTCTATTTACTTACCCCTCCCCCACAAACACGAGATAAACATTAGACACAATATCAGTTTTCATGTGGGGAAAAGCCTGTTCCCCAAAAAAGTTTAACCTTGGATTTAAACAAAAATAAGAATTGCCTCAGTCAAAAAAGAATCTGAGGGCAAAGATGGGGAAATGTTTAACATATGCACTGTTTTGAAAACACCAATCGATAAGCTGTGAGAATACTAATCATGTTGATTTGAAGAATCAAGCTTGTTATCGACTTGTGTCTTGCAAATCCGTCTGAGTGTAATAATCCAACCCCGTTTCATAATATAGCAACTGAAAATGAAACTGCCGTAGACAAAGATTTTAGTTGACACGTTAACTTGCGTTTTCAAGTTTATTATGTTATATGTTTACTCTAGGCATTATTTACCGTTTCTTCCTATTTATATTACAAGTCGCAATTTATGTGAGAGTTAATATCCCAGATTTCTGGTTCAGACAGTGATGCTAGTTCTCTATTTCGAAAAGAAAAACTTGCTAGAACACCAGCTCTTTCTACTGGTGTGGCTGTTAAGTCCCCTGTCTCATCATCTTTTACTGTACTCACGCTTTTTTGAATTTTAGTTTTTGCTTAAAGATATTTGAACAATGGTTTACTGTTGTATTTAATATTTCTAGCAATCTTGTTTTCGTGTTTCAACTTCTCTTTTACTTCTAGTGTTTCATATTCATTTTGTTTACTTACAGCATTTTGATAATATTCCATACGTGGTATAATTCCAAATTTCCTCCAAGCTTTATCTTTTTCTTTCCTTTTACGAGATAGACGATTACTGTCCCAAGATAATTGTTTCTAATGGATCCCTTTGTTTGGAGAATTTTATAATAACTTCTGGAATATTTTCTATTATAGATTTTATCTTTCCATTTAATGCCTCCGACATTTCATTAACATCAGTTGTTTTCGAGCTATAATTCCAATCGATATGTTCTCCTTTCTCTGACACAAAATCTTTTGTAATCTTAGACCATTTCTTCTGTTTTCTGTTAATATAATCAAACTCTGCCTTCATTTTAACTTTGATTTACATACATGCATGATCAGATTTACCTAACGGTGCTTTCAGACTTACATCTCTTATTATGCATTCATTATTTGAAAAAAATATGATCTAATGTACCTTTTTCTAATCTATTTCCCACTAGTTTATATCTAGTATCTTCTTCTATATACCAATGCAAACCGTTTGTTGTACATAACTCCAAATATTCGTTCTGCATTCTAAAGAATTTCCATTAGAGGTAAGAAAAATGTTTGTCTACAATTATATACATTTGTATCATTATTAAAGCTAATAGAATTAGTACCACTATCATATACTATTGTTAATCATTTTATTTATTTATTATTGATTTCAAGTTATACATGCAATACTATGATTCATTATCTTCCTATTGACGAGTTTATACATCATTGATTTTAGCAAAATGTTTATCTATTATCCTTTAGAATATTTTATGGATTTGTTCTTTTATCGCTTTTATAAGGCGTCTTAAGCCAGATTATATTTCGTTGTCTTCTATCTTTGTGTATTTTATTTTCTGACTAAATGCTTTGGAAGCTGTTTTATATCCTTTTGTATTGATTGAATTACTGGAATGTGTCTATCACCGGTTGACCTAGGAATTAGTTTGAAAAATGCGGGTGGATGCTTAGATTCTTTATTAAAATGTAATAAATATTGTTTGAGTTATAAAAGGCTTGTGGGTTTCATTCTCTAAATTATATATATATACATATATATATATATATATATATATATATATATAAACATTTGTTATTGTTTATTTATCTATGGACGTATATGTTTTGTCTATTTTTCAATCAAGACTCATCAGCATAGAAGTACGACTATTCACTACCGGTCACACGATTTGAAACCCTGGATTACAAGTATTTTTCAACCCCTAATCCAACGTCGCTAACCGATAGGCCAATTCTGAACAGCTTATAAACAACGATAATTTTAACACATTTAAAGGCGGCGAGACATTCAACTTCTATAAGTGAAGACATGATGCATATGAAGCAAGTTACGTCACGCTGTGTTATTACTACCATTTACAGTGCTCTACTTTTTAACGAGGAGCTTCAATATATATATATATATATATATATAATTACGATAAATATTTCATGTCATTCTTATGAACATGTGTTCGATCCTTATTTAACGAAGACTGTTCTGCTGGTCGCATGATTCGAACCCCGGACCAAAGTCACCTTTGACTTAAGTCAGAACTTCTTCAACGCGGCCAACACGATAGTCATGGGCAAACAACAGAATTAAACCTTATTTATGTCTATACAAGCGAACATAATTTTGTAGGCTGTTATAACAGTGTTCAACTAACCAGACGGGTATTTGTCTAATATATATATATATATATATATATATATATATATATATATATTAGTCATTCACAGACATACTGTTTCGCTGCATCACAGCTCTACACTGCGGTTAGAATAGCACTTCCCCCTTGCTAGCGATTGAAGCTCCTTCAACCATCTAGTTGATAGTCGTTAGTTCTATCCATTTGGCCAACGAGAGAAATGCTCGTAAATGATATTAACAATGTCTAGTTATAGAAACATTGACCGCTGCTTCACCGTTTTCAATTTGTTTATTTATAAAAAGCTTTGCATTACATTACATTACGCTAAGAAGCAGCAGGAAACATCACTCTAAGGGCAATGCTCGACCCGAGTAAGAGGGGGGGTTCTTATATATATATTATATATATATATATATATATATATATATTAAAAATACCCTTTTAGTACGGGTATAAGCAATACATATAGCATTATTTTTACGTTTTAATGTGTTTTCTTTCTTTGGGGGTATGGTACGATCCCCCGTCCCAAGTTTCAAAAAATAATAACGTGCCCACGTTACGCACCCTGTTACCTAGAATACATATTCCATAATTCATAATGATAAACTTAATAGTTTACGATTTATACATTTTATTGACGCTCATTCGCGCTTACCGATCATTTTAAAAATTGTATTACTGAATATTACTTCAAATTTTATGAGAAATTCTTTTCACTTAATCTCTTGTATCTAACTTATTTTAAATTTAACTAAATTATAAAGTTTACAAAAATTATAAAATGCACCCATGTTACTCAGCGGATTACTGAGAATATATATTCCAAAGTTCATGATAGATTCATAAAAAAAAACAACTTTTAAAACATTGGTAATTATCCAGATTAGGACACAAGCTAACACGAACCCACGTGAATTTTAGAGATTCAGACCCAAACTAACCCTAACCGACGCCAAGTTGATTTTAGCTGGGCTCCTAATATGAATAGAACCACAAAAATTATATATATGCACCTCTGTTAAATTTGTACATAAACTAAAGAAAACGATGTGCCAATGTTTTTCACCATATTTTTAAAAATATATATTCCAACATTCATAATGATTGATTCATAGCTCAGAATATTACCCTACACACACACACATATATATATGTATTATCCTATGTCATAAGAACACCATTGCCCAAAGACAAGGTTTCTATAATATTGCTTTTCCTTCCGCTAGATCGATTTTATACGAGATAAATCTAAATGAATACGACTCTGGCTAACTTTTAACCCTTGTCTCTCTTCTTCCCCTTCCCCTCCTCCCCTGCCTCCTCCTCTTCCCTTGTTTCGTCCCTCGACGTTCACTGCTCCAATTACTACTAATCCTGTTGACTTTTGACGTTCTCAGCCCGAATTCAATCAGCAGGCGATATCTAAGCACTGATTTTTTTTCTCTCTCTCTTTTCTTTTTCTTCTTCAATAGTTTTCGACAACGACATGTCGATTTACCCTTTCTCACGTTTGCTCTCGCTTTCTCTTTTTCTTCGTTTCGTCTTCTTCAACTGACGTTCTAAAGATACTGTTTGATTGGTATCTCTTTCTTCTTCCTCCTCTTCTTCATCTTTTTCTTTCTCTTTTCATAACATTCCTCGCATTCCTTTTTCTCCCCGTTTTGTTGTTCTCTGCACGTGACATTTTCTTCCAATCGCATTCTCTGTATAAATTTGAAAACTTTTCCGTTTTTAAATAAAGTTTATTAACTGATCGAAAATGGTCGTATCTACGGCCGAAATATCTCGGTGGAACTTTACAACATGAGTTTTTGAGTTTATTTTTGTTAGTTGTTGAATTGCTTATTCTTTATTCCATTTTTATTTTTACATATTGTCTGAAAAATTGTTTCTTTTTTCCCATATATATATATATATATATATATATGATAGATAGATAGATAGATAGTTCATTTCATATTTCAATAATCATGGTATTTATTTTCACTTTTTATTTTTTCACATTCTCAAAAAACATGAGATGCATTTTTACGATCGTTTCCTTGGAGATTAGCCAACTAACATTATTACATCAATATCGGCACTGCTACACCTCATGATCAGAAAAATTCACAAAGAAGAAAAGTTCTCAAGTTGAAAGTGTTCAACAAAAAAACTCTACACCACACTGTGGGTCATTGTGGCAAATAAAAAAAACAAAAAAACTTTCACACGAGGAAACATATATTTTTGGGACGCTATTTTCCATTTTTTCGGTACAAAGTTAGCACATCAAAAAAAATACGCGGACATTCGAGAATGTTAAATTAAGTGATATTGCTTAATATAGTTATTTAATTCTATGATTTAATTTTAAAAAGATTTAATTCACCCGGGGGTAATTTTAATTGCGTAAAATTACTTCATTTAACTTGCAAATGCCTATTTTTCTCATTTGAATGCGAAACTAAGCACAGAACTAGTCTTTTTAAATTCACCAGTTGGGGAGTCAGTTTGACAGATTTAGCCAACCATTCGAGCAATGTTAATATTGTTATATTACAGCGTTTTGGTGAATGATGTTTAATATTTATTTATAACTCGTTTAAATAAACTTTAAGGTAAATTTAATTGCTCAGATTACTTCACTCAAGTAATAAGTTTTTATCTGAATGCGAAACTAAAAGCAGGGCTAATTCTTTCCAAACACAACAGCTTGTGTGTATAGTTTTAGGGTGTCATCTTTATAAATCTGTTTTAGTCAACTATATTAATTAATGTATTAATGATGTTTTAAAACAAGACGAATTATCAATAGATATTGCTATCTAGGTACCGAATATTTATTTATTAGCTGTTGTCTAGGATTTGATGAAGTGTTTTTTCAATAAAGAATTTTTATTTTATTGTAACCTGAAAATGAATAGGTTTTTACCATTTAGCCTTTCAAGTTATCTTGGGCTTCTAACCCTATTATGTATTTGTGGATTTCGTTGATTTAGTTCATTATTCAACTTTCTGTTTGACGTTTATAAATTCTTGAATCGGGGCCGGCTACCCTTTTCTGCTAGGTTAGTATACCCCCAGACAGTGCTAGCCGAAAAGGGGGTCGTTTCCCCACGTAGTTCAATATCTACGATATAGTTCCTATTTATCTATCCTTACATTGCTCACAAGATTAATATTCTTAGTGGTATATATAAATATTTTATAATTTATTTATGTTAATTTTATAATATCTTATTCTAATATATATGTTTTCTTGACGTACTATAAAATTAATATCTAATTGAATGGTCACCGGATTTCGCGCTACTTACCCCCTCCCCTGTGATTTTAACATACTAAAAAGATAGACATGCTTAACATCCGTTGGCCAGCAACACGGAGAAAATCCGGAAACAGCTTTCAAGAGGGAAGAAAACGGTGTTGGAGTTGTTGGTGTCAGTCGTTTTTCGTTATCGAAATGATACATATTTTACGTAGAGTTTTGTCTAAAGAAGTGCAAAATAAATCAAGTTTACTTGACAGTATTTATAGAATAGTGCTCATTAATTTGTATTGATGTATACTTTTTATAAAATCATTTGTATCTATACAACATATCTTGCTACACAAATGAGCTCGTATTTGAACTCAATAAATATTTTCAAGTTTTAAAGGAAAAACAAAAAACAGCAAACAACGATCAATGTCTTTTAAATCTAACAAAATCTTAAAATCTAATATAACACAAAGTGTGGGAAATGTAATCACGGAAATTGTTGTCTTTAGCCTTGTTGGCCTCTTTCTTATAGAGATTATTAATCTCTTTTCTCTTACATGGATTTCGGTATTCAGCGAAACATTGCCTCGTTTTGAGCCTACGTTTTTTTTTATTTTCTGAATGTTACGCATATATAAATCCATTGACAGTAAAAAGTGATTTCGACACTTATTTGTTAGCATAATGTTTGAGCTGAAAGTCTTTTCGCTAATACTTTGCTGAGCCGAGTCTTTTTATCTCGGGCCAGCGATCGATCCTAAAATCGATCTGCCCGAAGGCGGGAAAGAATTCGTCAATCTTTTGACATTTGTTCTTGTGAAGAAGTTCAAGAGGCAATGATTTTCTTAATCTGCATTCGATTTTGATTCACTTCTCACTCGCAGGAATAATTACATTGTTTGAATTAAACCTTACGATAAAGAGTCGAACACGTTTCGAGTTGGCTCAAAATCGACATTAGCTCATTTTATTTTTTTTCATTCTATCTCTTTGTTTTGCTTTTCTGTATTAATATCATTCCCTTTTCCGTCTTCGGCCTTATGTGTACGTGATTCAGTTAAGGTCGAAAGCAGTTTTGACCGCGGAGGACAGTAATTGAATCTTCTCTAAATAATATGCGCGCTCACTGAGCTCGTATCGTCCGGTTTTGGACACAGTTTACATGTGCAATGTAAATAATCGCCGGGAAACGAATTTGCCATATTACTGTAGGCTTTTAGCGAGACTGAACACCGTTTGTTCTCGTCTCAGCCAAAGTGTTTTTCCACATGCGTTATCGTTTGAAGGAATTTAATAATCCAATGTTTTCCTTAATAGATTCCGTGAAGCGATACTCTATTTTTTGAGCCGCTGGCTACTCGTATTTCCTTGTATTTAAATGTATCTGTGTCGCACTTTTCTTTTATATCTAGAAAAAAACATAATGTATGATGACATAAGCATACACATTCTTGGATTCGATTTGCAAACACTAATTGGATGAAGCAAGAAACACAGAGTCTAATATAATATTACGTGTTGTCTCTATTTCAGCATATTCATCAATACATCATGTGCAACTCTAAGCCAAGTAATCTTTACTTACATAACGTTAGCTATGTGCATTTTATTTCCCTTCTCTCAAGGAAGTTAAACACAAGGTCAAGTGCGGTTTTGAACAGCTATCACACTAGGATTAACGTATTCTAGCCTACAAAAAATGCCATAGCAGCCCTGTATGCAATCCACGGTATTAGCAATAAACTAACCCCTTCTCAGAGAGAAGATAAAGCCTGGGAGAGTGGACCCCTTAGAGCTGAACAGACCCATG
>OY744515.1:217686935-217689435 GCA_963556195.1 Sepiola atlantica | reverse complement strand
AAAAACAGAGGGAGAGAGAAAAACAGAGGGAGAGAGAAAAGGAGAGGGAGGGAGAAAAGGAGAGGGAGGGAGAAAAGGAGAGGGAGGGAGAGAGAAAAACAGAGGAAGAGAGAAACGGAGAGGGAGGGAGAGAGAAAAAGAGAGGGAGAGAGAAAAAGAGATGGCGAGAAAGAGAAAGAAAGAGAGAGAAAGAGAGAGGAAAAGAAAAAATGAAAGAGGCTAATAACGTCTCTGCCATAAGAAAAGGTTTGTAGGGAAGGAAAGTGATCACTTCACGCTGGATTTTGAAGTTAATTTTGTATTCTTTGCTTTTGTATTTATCTTCCGACGACGACGGGAAGATTTGACGCAAGGTCAGGAATATTTTGTCAAAACAGGAAAGAGTGAGTCTGCGGTGCATCTACTATATAAAGTTGTTTGGCTGCTTAGTAATTCAACTTGCATAGCAACTATAGAAGCAAACTAGATTTCGAATCATTACTTTTCTGGAATACATACCAATATTCAACTACAGGCTGACACAAAAATGTCACCATGGAATCATTAATAACATTCAAAATCTATTCCATAATTAAACCATTTTTGGTAAAAATGAACAATTATTCTATACCTTACTTGCCCACCATGTGTCAGTCTTAAATGCCCAACAGTCTTTATTGTCGTACACGGTTTAATTAGTTTCAACAAACCAAGATTTAGATGGGTTATATCACATATATTGACCACTATTGAAAATCGTTTTGCTTTTTAGTGTCAGTTATAATTTTATCTCCAATATGTTGATATTACAGGATGCCAATGTAGTTTTCTTAATAGGTAAATATGCAGTCTCAACATTAAGCTCTATAGCATAATACCACTGCTATAGTATACACGGTAACTTCAGACAACTAATAAGGAATCCCTTTTGATGTCTAGAAAGGTCATGTGAATGTAATTACTCAACGAACAAACGATTTTACAAGAATACATAATAATAATTGCTACATTAATTACTTCTTTGTACATCATGTGTAATTTACTGTCAATATTTTTAGAGGAAATAATAAATGTCAGTCATGGTCAATATTAAAAAGAATTACTTAAAAATAATTGTCATTGAGAGTTAAATATTCTTTTAATAAATAAAAAGCAGGTGTCTCTTCATTTAGTTACAATTGAAGTATTTAATTCTTTTTAAAACATTAAATATCATGTCTTTTTACAGTAAAGATAATTGTCAGCGAAATATTCTACAAATAAAAAACAATAACAGATGTCACTCTTTGAAATGTATTTATTTAAAATAGTACTGTTTTAGTCGACGGGATGACATAATTCGATTTTTGAACACTCCATTGTAAAATTGGTAAAGTCGGTAAATCAGATTAATCACAAAACACCATTTTTGCAGATCGGACGCTCATTTTTTAAACGAGCGTGAAATGCCTAAGCGGATCATGAATAGATAAATAAAATAGTATATAAAATAATACATATATAAACACTACACCTATTATTATTATAATAATAATGTTTTACTCATATTGTGAACCTTTGTAAAAATCTTATATAAGTAATGTAGATCCTCTATCAAAATACGATGAAACAAATTATGCTTCGCTATAATTATCATTTCTGATGATTTTTTATTTAGAGTGGAGAGTTTTTTTCCCGAATTTATTTCAGGCAGCAAGGGTTGTCTGACTTTCTATTTGCTTTTACGCTTCCCCTTTCCACTGTAAAGGGCTAAAAATAGCACTTCTTGTCTTCGCTCATTTTTGTGTTACTGAACAGATCTATATTCATACACAAGAAAATACACATTGGTCTTTATTTTAGAAAAGCAAACATGGCCAATTATAACTTTATGCCACAGCAGACAATGGAAATTGTTTTTAAAATATTAGAGGGGTTTCATACCTTTTCCAATGCTATCAGAGAAAGTTATTTCAAAGCATCTTTAACTTCTAAAAAATCACCCATCTAAATACTGCCCAAGCTCCACGTTGTTTAACTTAAGAACCGGAGTTATAACTGTAAACTTATTAATTATATTAATCAAATAATTCGATATTAACTAGATATAAACCGAAATAATCTAAGCTCGAAGTTTAATGCCAATCATTACTACATGAGCCACGGTAGTTTAAGTGATATCAGGCGAAAAGTCGGGGAGTTTAAGCATGAAGCAAGCCATTTCGCTGGCAATATAATGTGAGGGCTGGCAGGCAATCCATCCCGCCAAGTGACGATGATAGTTGAACCTTCACCCGGTCCAAGTGATCGATTCGCAGCAACGCCAACAGGTCTACCCTGTTTATATTACCCGTCATTCTATTGTATACAGGTCGGTCACATTTCCGAAAATATATGAGTGAGTAGATTTTGCGACCCCGGGGTCTCATTTCTATTATATCTTGACTCTTTTAAGGAACCGACTCTGTCGAATTTGTCTCGTTTGAAAGCGGCCGAGATTATCCTTCTCCACCCCTCATTCTTTCCGATTTCTGATACCAAC
>OY744515.1:217574435-217681935 GCA_963556195.1 Sepiola atlantica | reverse complement strand
CTTCCTCGCCCACGTGTGAGTTAATGATAAAGTTTATAGGGAATATTGAACTAACAAGCGGTCCGCATCCGACGCATGTATATCCAAGTCATGAAATTTGGTTTTGACGGTGTTAGATTTTTGCGGGGAAGTGTGGTCGTCTTTAATTCAGTGTCTGGTATTTATAAATGATCATACTTTAGGTACTGATTAGATTCAAAGTTACTTAACACTTTCATGCATGTAATTGTAAAGAAATTCTATGTACCTAGTCTAATATGTTTTTTTAACCACGTGCCTTAAATTTGAGCTGACTTCCGAAAAGACCCGTGACTAATAATGGAGGCAAAACGTATTCCTCGATTCTGTTCACTCTCACAAAAACAAATATGATTGGTTAAATCCAAATTGATGATAATTTATGACAACTTTTCTATTTGCATGAAAGGGTTAACCGAATGTCAACGTATGTTTTCTTGCCCTTTTTAAGTAGTGTCTTCTTTTTGCGTGTAAATAACTAAGTTGCGTTAAAGAGTTTATTCTTTGATTCTTATCGTCAACATCAGCGAATAATTATGTACGTTTGGTTTGAAAAGAGACACCTCACCTATAATTGATTCGACACATGCTGAATACTGGTGCCTACATCTCTTTAAAAATACGAAAACACGTGCATGAAACAACTGTTCTTACAGATTTCTCTTATTATATCAACACCCGTGTCGTTGTGTTGACCACTTTAGAATTGTTCAGCAGCGAATGCACTGGATGACCGAAGTTTTTCGTAGTACGAAAATAATACCTTTTTTTATTGGTAGCTGCTGCTCAGCCGTGGCCACCGAGAGTTACTACAGGCCGGTTGGCTAGAAAATGACGTCACTGCATTGCGTGTCAAAACAATGGCCGTCGTAATAACAATGAGAAGGCATTTCGACTTCTCCATTCACTAAATAATCCATCAAAATTCAGGAAATACACCAATTTTAATGTAATTTTCAGTATTTATTAATTAATGATCACGGAATATAATAAATCCTTTACTTTATTATAAAGCTTGGTGCAAATGTATTATTTCTTGTAAACAAAAACACCTTTACTAAAGTTATCAAAAATGTCAAAACACGTTGACCATACGATATTGTAAATATTTAAAACAAAGCATTAGAAAACCTTAAAAATTGCATGTAAAAAAAGAAAAGAAAGGAACACGATTTTTTTTTGTATAATTTTTAAACAAATTTCAAAGTCTGAATTACTTACGGTTGATTGGGTTAGAAGTTTAAATAATGGTAATTCATAATTCAGTTTTTTGCAGTATTTGATCGTGAATTATTATTTTCTTTAAATTTATATTGAATAAAGATCAGTTTCAGGATAAATCGAATCGTGTTCCTTTCCACAAATTATTACACCCCAATCATAAAAACTTAAAACTTTACAAACGAAGTTATTATACATTGCTTAATAAGGCTTGCAATTAAAGATAACTTCACTTTTTTGTTTATAAAAAGTAAAAGTACATAATTAGAATATAGTGATTTAAAACATTTTCTTTTTGTACAGCCTTACTACATGAATTAGTACTGCCTATAGCGACAAAACCACAATTTACTATACTTTAGTAATACTTTTAGAGATTAAGTTTATGAATGAAGTTATTTGGAAATAATGGATAGAAAAACAATCAAATACCTTTACTCATGTAATTTATTAAAAGCAAATTTTTAGAACATTATCAAAAAACGCATTAGTTTTTTTCTGGAAAACCTTACTACATGATTCAGTACTGCCCACAGAGACAAAGTCACAAATGACAATATTCATTAATTTAGAGTTTTACTTATATTAGTGAAGTTTTATAAAATGAGTGAACACGCAAAATAAAAAAAATGGTGTTGCTTAGAACTTATACCCCAACTTTTAATCATCTAAATTCAACTCAAATTGTCTTATTTAATTATTTTTCTTACCTTTCTTTAAAATAAAATTCACTTTTCCTTTCAATTATTAGAGATTCAATTATTAATAAGTTGAGAATTATCAAAAAAATATTTCTTCTATTTGAAAATAATATTTTTAAATAATAAAATACAATTTAACTTATAAGTTATATTTAATAATTTCAGGGTTTTTCTCTTTTTTGAAATACTAATTCAATATTCTTATTCAAATGAAATGATTTGCAAACACTTTTTCAATTTTCAGAATATTTATTTTAACATTTAAGTAAAATGAGATAAAAATATGAATATTTAAAATCTAACATTAATAAATTCAGAAAAACTGATTTTCAGAATAAGTTTCAGAATAATAAGAATACATTTCAATTTCTGAGTTTCTAATAAGTTCAAATAATTTATTATTTCAGAATGAATTAAAATACTATAATTCAAACTCATTTACATTATATCTATTTAATTGTTTAAGACAACATTTGATTATGTTCGAAAGGTAAACGCCAAAAGTTAATCTAAAAAAACCAAACTATTTTTATCTATAAAAAAACATTTAGAATAAAAAATATTCTCACTATGTTAGCCATAAAGTAAAACTTGAAATTTCAAGAAGTCTTATTTTTCTAATCTTTTAAAATATAAATATCGTTTTCCGTGAACTATTGTACACATCTTAAGACACTGAATTAAAAACATACGTAAATTTTACTAAAAATTAAATAATTATTTAAAACATGTCGGAGCGATCAGAATAGCAAAAATTAGTTTGCCGAAAGAAAACTATGTATGTAATATCATAATCGCTATAATATTTCATTTTATTTATTTCATCTTAAATTTATATATAAGGTGTAGATTTGTAATGGAACATTACAATAAATAACTGTCAAATGGTTTTTATAGTAATCTTCCTCTAATTTATTTACAGTTTTATTAGAATAAATATAAACAGTTAATCTATTTTTATTAAAAAGTTACTTTTACAGATTTAATTGGTCTCAATAAAAGGGTATTTCTCTATCTGATTTTAAAATAATATTCTTTAAATATCGACAAATATGTTTTAGTTTTAACATTTCTCTCGTTTTAATTTTAAAATATACACTTTTATTGTAAAAATTACATTTTCGTTTTCCAAAGTAAAACTGGAAGCTGAATGATTTTAAGTAAAGCTTCGATGACATCGCATATTAGATAGTGTATGGCGATTAAAATCCCGTGTGTTTAATTGTTTATTTTACTTTTGCCTTACCATATCTTTGAAATTAATTGTTAGTAAAATTAAGACCACGTTTTAAAATATTTTTTTCGGAATGTTTCTGTTTTTCATTTTTTTCCAATTTAGTTTTGTTCTCAAGATAAAAAAATGAATTGCTTACGCTGCCTAGTACACATTCATGCGTCCACGACAAGTCAAGTATCATTTTGAACTTATTAACACGAATATTTTTAACTTAAATATTAAACGACATCGTGTAGCACGTGGTGTCCCAAAATAAAAATAAAAACATTTTCGCACGTGCCGCTCTAAATTTAAGGAACCAGAAATATTCTAAAATATTTATTTGAAAAATACAACTATATCCTCCTCAAATATTCGTTAAACTATCATCTTGGAGGGTGGTTAATACACTCAGATTTGCTAGGAATTTTAAAGCAAGTTTAAATGACATTCTATTCGACAGTTTAAATACTTTCAAATTCCTTTCAAATGTCGAACACGAAGTAATGGATTTATTATTTCAACTATTAAAAGAATATTAAAATGGCTTATTTGTTTACGAAGAAACGAAATGCATCATGATGGATTTTATCTTGTAATAGGATTTAAATTTACTTTTTTATTAATATAATAATTAGAAAAGATAGTACTTTTTTACTTTACGGACCGGGTTGAAATAATAACATTATTTAGAAAGCCATTATTAACATGTAGAAGGAGGCTGTGCTGACGATTCTGTACTTTCACCTAACAATTTAATAAACAAAATATATCGTAAAAATTTCATTTAACGAAGAAAAATTCGATAATTATTTAATAAATAAAATCTTATCTAAAAATAATCCGGTATGTAAACTGCACAAGTACTCAAAAAGATAATACAAGAAGTGTTCTTTTTTTATTTACAACTGTATCCCCCGCAAGAACGGTTCTAAAATCTATTTTTACTCGATATTCATTTCATAATTACCGATTTTTCCTACTTTGACAAAATTGACGAATTTTCCTTTGCCGAATTTTCCGTTGAACCGAGGTAAACACAAGATCAGTTTTTAATGTGTGGAAAATCCAGACCGTTTAAAGGGGGAACTGGATTGTTAAAAAAATAAAAATTGCCTTCGTCTCGAAAGGTTTCTCTTCATCTGACCGAGGACAGAACAGATGAAGTGAAGTATCAGAACAGATACTACACTTTGCAATCTTTATTTGATCACAAACAAATTATACAAAAATTGATACTACTTTTTGTCATAGCCAAAAAACAAAGAAAGTATGTGACCGTTTTATTTAATTTTTGGGGGGTTGCCACCTGAACTTAAGGTTATTGATAGAGTTAAGTGAGTTTTAGAGGGGGACTGTTTCTACATGGACGTAGGGTTAGTGGTAGGATTATCTTTTCATTACCCCTTCCCCCCCAAAAAACACAATTTATACTCCTTGGCAAAGAAATATGGTTATATGCTCTTAAAAAGCTATCCCGAGAGCTATCGACAAGAAATGGGTGATAATTTTATGTTAAATTTATATGCAAAACTCTAAATTCTGAAATAATTCTTTCTCTTTCCCAACACATAATTGCCTAAAAAAAAGATAATTTCATTTTTCTTTAGGAGAGGGGGATTTGAGGTTATGTTGTTACAAATTTATCAACAATTATTTAAATATAACATGTTTAAATATTATTTAAAGTCTCCAGTACGATATAAAGATTAATATGTATACTGTAGAAAGTATTATTTATTTAGCGCCATAATTATATAAATATATATATTTTTAAATTTTCTACAAAAAGCATATAGAGAAAGCCCCCAGTTTCAGTTCTATAGGGAACACCGTTTCTTTCACCGCTAAGAAAACAATACGAAACTAATACGAAAACACATACACATATTTAGGGGTTAACAGCTTCAACATACCCAAGAGTTAATGTTTTCAATATAACCAATTCTTTTTCATTTTCTTCATTAATAAAAAGAATTTTCAATTTGCGATTTTTATTGGCTTTGTTTCATCTAAAAGTGTGGCTTCAGTTTTCAGTTTGGTCTTTATGTGCTTTTTTCTGAAAAATTTAGTTTAAAAGTAAATTATCACAATTTGATTTTTTTTCTCCTAAAATCACGCAGCTATGTTTCTATAACACTCATCTTTTTTAAATATTTAGCATCAGTTAATCGAGTTCTATCTCTCTATATTTCAATCTTTACATTATATTTATAATTTCAAAAGTTATGTCGAGTTAAAGGGGATGAGGAGCGTTACTCAATTGGCATTTTTATAAATTTAAGCTGCTCAGCCCTTTCATATCTTAAACTCCTTTGGAGATATCTATAGTTTTAGTCCTGTTCTGCCGTTTTCTACATTTTAGGTATGAAAAAACAAATATTTATTTTAAATAAAAAAAAGTTATGATTATTCAAGTCAATGGGGACGTAATCCTACACACTGATGCCGCACATATCTGGGATATTAGGAGAGATAGTATCAAATATAATACCAATACGCTAAAAGATGCTCACTATAACAAATTGAGCATAAATATAATTAGGAAATATATAAAGAATATATATTAAAATAATGGAATTATTCAAGTTTTGAACATGGATTTTTTTCATCTTGTATGTTTATCAGAAGACTTTCCAGCTCTTATATGCGGAGATTTCAAAGTTGAATTTGTACGAATTGCGTTGTTTATTTATTTAATGTGCATTAATTCCCTTATAACATTTTAGTAGAGACCTACAGTGTCTTTTTTAAATGAAATGAGAGCTAGCTCAATTAGAATCCTAGAAGTCACTTCGTTACACATCATAAGCTTGGCAGGTTAAATGTATATCTTTTAATCTCGGTATCTCCACTTACACCGGCGTTTCCCCCAATCAGCATAGGTATCTCTTTTCTGTTTGATACATTGAATGTTAAGTAAGGCAAAAATATCCGCTTTACTACAAACTTAAGATATTTGTCTCAACATAATATTACTAAACTTCATTTCCAGAATCCGAAATCCAATTTTGCTCAAAATCCATTACGTTATTTAGATTCTAGAAAATTTCTCAAATGTAAGGCATTAGCTTACCGGCTCCGGAAAAGAAATTGACATTAAGGGAACCTTTCTCAATTTATGTCTAATGACTATTCATAAAATTTCTTCTAAATCTGAAATATTTCAATTTTAAAATTCGAGGTTGTGCCCATATTACACCTCCTGAAAACCCGTTAAATGTATTCCTTAGGAACTGAAATTTCGGAAATATTTATATTATCATTTCATCTAAAATATCTGAATTTTTACTAAGGGCTTCCACGCTTTTGTCTCCTTTGCATTAAACTAAATTAAAGTTAGTACAGTCCATATCACTCACCCTTACGCTGGGAAGCTGTGTTCGAAAATTTGTAATGATCAGTTAATTAGTTTAAGAGTGAATCCCGTACAGACAAGTATATCAACACACCTAAAGTTATAGGAATAGAGATTATTTCGCAAACAGCTTTTCATAGTGTTTCCATTGTCTTTCGAGAGAAGAGAAAATGTACGCTATATGCAGTAACAGTACAAAAAATAACATAACGAACTGGAAGATTCAGAAGTATAAGAAAAGTATAAGAAAAGTCTAACGCGAAACGCAGATGATGGGTTAGGGAAAGAATGAGATGGCCTCACATAAAAGTAAATAAAATCTAATGTTTGCAAATTGCAAAATCAATCACATTTATTATTATACTTTCCGTTTTTGCCTTTTTAAACATTTTTTTGTATCTCTGTAAATTGCAGCGGATTTCGCATACGTCCTTTGTTCTTAATATTCTAACTGCCGCCATTTGGTTGTATGCATCATCGATGTTCAAGAATGTGATCCTCTTCGATACGTGCTGCGTATGGAATTGCGAGAAGAACAACAAAAAACGCCATTGAATAGAATAAAATTTGAAAGAAATAACAAAAGATAAAATGTACTTTGAGATCATCAAACCAGATCTGTTCCCTCGAACGCTGCAAATGGTGGACAATTTAAGCGTATGAAAAAAAGGCAAGAGAAATAATGACGGAAAAATCTATTAAGGCAATTGAGGTGCTGCTTGAATAAGAGCCAAACTTTTTACTAAAATACGCCCGCAACCCGCCCAACACTGTATACTGGCAGGAAGGCTGCATATGCGCAGACCGAGAAGACTTATTCTGAAACGTTCAGATATACGAAAGAACCCGAACCTATTCAGACAAACGTTTTTAACACTCATTCGTTTAAGACATAGTAGCGTAGCTAAGATAAAATTATTTAAATAACGTGTATACTGATAATTTGTTGAGGCTGCATATTGAAGTCTATACACACATGCACCATATATATATATTACATGTGTGTATATATATATACATGTATATATATATATATATATATATATATATATATATATATATATTACATGTGTGTATATATATACATGTGTGTATATATATACAAATCTATTACATGTGGGTATATATATATATATTACATGTGTGTATATATATTACATGTGTATATATACTACATGTGTGTATATACATATACTACATGTGTATACACATATACTACATGTGTATATATATTACATGCATATATATACTACATGTGTATATATATATTACATGTATATATATACTACATGTTTATATATATATATACTACATGTATATATATATACTACATGTGTGTATATACATATACTACATGTGTATATATATTACATCTATATATATACTACATGTATATATATATTACATGTATATATATATATATTACATGTATATATATATATATTACATGTATATATATATATATATTACATGTATATATATACTACATGTGTATATATATATTACATGTATATATATATATATATTACATGTATATATATATATATTACATGTATATATATATATATATATATTACATGTATATATATATATATATATATATATATTACATGTATATATATATATATTACATGTATATATATATATATATATATTACATGTATATATATATATATATATATATTACATGTATATATATATATATTACATGTATATATATATATATATATGTATATATATATATATATATATATATGTTACATGTATATATATATATTACATGTATATATATATATATATATATATATATGTATATATATATATATATATATATGTTACATGTATATATATATTACATGTATATATATATATATTACATGTATATATATATATTACATGTATATATATATATATATATTACATGTATATATATATATATTACATGTATATATATATATATATGTGTGTGTGTGTGTGTGTGTGTGTGTGTATGTGTAGTAGTATGAAAATGTATTCATAGAACATATGCTACACAACAATACTTAGAGCGTATTCCAGTGGAAAATTATCAGACTATATTTTCAAAGAAAGCTTAATATCACAACTGGGTTACATATTAGTATATGTATATATAATAGAAGAATACCCGCCCTGAACGTGTAAAATAAATTCCTGAACATCAGTCTTGAGATGTATGTCCTGTTACTAAGATTAAAGTCAATATATGCTGCAAAAGCTTCTTGTCAAGAATCTATATTCAAATTTTCATCAAAATTCATTGCGCGAGTTTAATTCTAGAAAGTGTCAAAACTTTAAGGCTTAAGCTTAATAGAGTCTTATGATAACACAGAAATTCAGGGAATCTTGCAAAATTTTTGTTTAATGTCTATGGCCCAAATTTAATGCAAATCTAAAATAATTGAATTTTCAAATAGGAGGTTGTGCCCATATGATCTCCGATGAATCCTATTTTAAATACTCAATATAATCTAAGGTTCGAGTTATATTTAATTATTGATGTCTAATACCTATTGTTAAAATTTATTAAGTTATTTGAATTTAAACAGAGGGTTTCCACCCCCTTTTACGACCTTTGTATAAAACTAAATCAAACTAATTAGAGCCCACATAAGCATTTTTAACTCCAAGATGCAGTGTTCAAAAATATAATGAGCGGTAAATCACTTCAGGAGTAAATCATGTAAACATACATTAGTTATATAAGATTTATTATTATTTCAAGTTTATAAACATAACTTAGAGTACTATTATATATTGGCTATATATATATATATATATATATATATATATATATATATATATATATATATTTATATTCAGTATTTATTTAAAAAATGCGCAATAGATTAGTATAGCTGAGTAGTATAAAATTATATTCATAGAAAGTAAGCAAAACCCCCCAAAATGGGTAAAATAAGCAACGAATCCGATTGGGTATTAAGGTCAGTAAACACTACAACTACTACATCACACACTAGGCCTGAGGATTTCCTAAAAAAAATAAACAAAGGTTTCCGTGTAACTAAAATATAAATATATATACATAGATATATACATATATGTACATATATATATACATATATACATATATGTACATATATATATACATATATACATATACGTACATAGATATATATATATACGTACATAGATATATATATATATACGTACATAGATATATATATACGTACATATACACATACATACGTACATATACACATACATATATGTATATATACATACATATACACATATGCACATATATATATATATGCATATATATATGCACATATATATATATATATATATATATATATATATATATATATATATACTTATACATATATATGTATAAGACGTTTATGTAGTATATGTGTGTGTATATATATATATATGTGTATATACATACATATCTACTACAAAATAAATGCCTAAGCAAAAGTATTGTACGCTGTAGGTATGACTTCCCTTGATTTTTAAAACAGATAATACTACCACAACAGCGAATTAAAAACAATATGCTGAATAAAAGCAGCATTGGCAAACGTTTAGTATAAGCTCAACGGGTGTACCTATCGTGGCACGCTGGGTTCATTATTTTTGATCTGGTGCAAAGAAATCTCGCTTGCATTGGTTCTTGTGTTCTTTCGACAATAAATTCCAACAGTTTATCGAACCTTTCGTCATTTCGTTGCTGTTATTCCTCACTTCTTTTATTTATAAAAATTGAACAATAGTTTGCTGCAATTTCTCAATTTTGTTAAATATTTGTTTTGTTTCTGCATGAAAGACTTGTTTAAAATACGCCGTAGCCTTTTATAAAAATAAAAAAATGTTATACAATGAAAGCAAAATAAGTTTTCTTCTCAAATTCCTTTAAAAAGTTACTGACAAATTGTAAAAACAATTTGGTTTGCGAAAATTATTCTTACTTGAGAAGCGATTCCTTGTTTCTTTGTAATGTTAGTGTCGGGGGTCAAATCCATTGTTCGGGAATTTGTCTTTCTTCACGATTATCACTAATTATTTATAGTAAAACAAATATTTTTCCCCTGAGTCCTGATTGAAGATCGTTAAGTTTTTGTGTTAACAAGCAGGATGTTAAATCGTAATCTCTCGTCGCCAATTTGTTATAACATAGTAATAATAATAAATAAATAAGAACACAAGACAGAAGGAATAAAAAATGTATAAAGTATACTTAATTACATACAATAAGTCAGTCTCAAATATTGGCTCTATGCAGACGGTGCGCTAAGTCTTTGGTTGGACAAAGGTATCGACTTTATAGTCACTTTGGGTAAATCCGGATTAGTTCACAAGAATTGGTATATCTGTATATATATATATATATATATATATATATATATATATATATATATATATATATATATATATACATACATGAATATATACTAGTGTACACCTTTTGACAAAAATGAAGTAAAAATATCTTTCGCGAGTGTTCTCACTAATATTTATATAAAATAACGTCTGGATCAGTGATGTAAAATGTACAGAGAAAGAAAACTTACCTTAAAAAAAAATTAAAAACACGTATAAATCGGCACAGAAAGCAGAGACAAAAAAGAAAGTTATGGAAATTGATTTACTTTCTTAATTCCCTTAAATACTTGAAATGTATTTGACCGGCAATTTTTTTGCTCGCTAACTTTTCGGTGGCGGGCATATATATATATATATATATTATATATATAATAAATATATATACATTGCCCTTCATTATAGAGAGTAGTAGTATACATATATATAAACATATATATATATATATATATATATATATATATATACACATTAACTGGGCATTATCATTGGTACACTTTAAATACACACAATTTTGCGAGCGCTCTTGCATGATATTTAATTTATAGAGCTCACTTGTTCTTGTCGAAACTAAACTATTCACGTAGTTACATTACTCAGCAGTTAGTTTGGCGACAGTGACAGTAGATAAATGTAATTCATGTCGTTAAATATAATTAACCAATGTACCTTGCACATTTTAAGGACATAGTGTTTCCTCATCTACATCCATGCACGGTTAAATGAGGATTTCGGCTCGTTGACATTCCTATGACAAGCTTTGTTATCAACATAGGCCGATACAGTGTCACCCAAAGGATCGAGGTTCATGACACGTGTTTATGATATTAGATTTTAGCCCCTACGTAAGCAATCGTGTGGCAATGTGTTCCACATGTGATAAGTTTTTTGAAAATAACTTTTCATAGAAATTCTGTTTGATATGAGGTACACGGAGGCAGGAAGGTAAGTTATTTGCAATGTTAGTAAATTAGTTCTTGCTGTAAATGTTTTACAAGGAGGAACGAAAAATAGAAACTTATTCTAGAGCTCTACATGGAAATAACGATAGAGTAGAGAAAGACTAGCAGCGTCTCTTCTGTGAGAAAAGAGATCTTAACAATTGGATTGCGAAGTCTATTTTAAACTCTTTTGTATATTGTTAGGATAATATACAAATTTTATATAGCAGTAATATCTGATGAAAGCTGTTTCTTCCGTTCAAATAACTTCACGTAACTGATTACACAACAAGTCTGGAACAAACCGAGAACTTTTAGATATTCAGAAACAGATACACAGGCACAACAGGAACAGCGTAAATGAAAGATGGAACCATTGCGAGCTCTGGTAGAAAGGTACATAAGAACACAAGTGTCCACCGCCAGCGAGCTAAATGTCGTTCATTATGTTACACTTACAACGTCAGTGATTGGCTAGCGAAATAACTCAGTTGCATAGTCACCGACACGACACGACACGACACGACTTATTTGCATAGGCAACTTAGTTTTTTAAGAGAGTCACTTTGCTCACAGCAGTATTGATTTACTCCTCTCCAGGAGTTAGGCACAAGGCCAGTTTTTATCTTACTCCCACAAGTAAGATGTGACCCAAGGTCGGGAAAGTGGGGTTTAAACATTGCCTGGGCAGCCCCATCGTCGGCATTCCCCGGTAGGGGCGCCTCAGGCTGTAAGCAATAAACTTACTCCTCCTCAAAGAGGGGAGGCGAAGCCTGGGAGGGTTGACCTCCTAGAACTACACAGGCGTAAATCAAGCCCCGAAGGCCAAGACAATACCAGTCTATAAGGTGCAGTATCCATCGGAACAGATACTACACTTTGATCTTAGCCAAAAGGCCAAGAAAGCATCACAGCAGTAGACACAACACAAACGTCGATAACGTTACCCTCAACAAGGATGATAGTCTAAACGAAAGTAGTGAGCAATTCATTGTCTTTATCAGCTGAACTACAGCTAATATATACCTTTCTGTATTGTAATGTTAATATTTTTTCTACATTTTGTCCGGACAGTATATCATTTTATGCATCGTGTTTATATATTAATCCACTTCCGTTAGGATTTGGCTTTTGTTAATAATTGATAAGAACAAAGAGTAAATAAATTTTCTAAGCGCGGAATAAAAAAAATAATGAGAAGCTACGAATAATTTATATTTTATCTCTGAAGTTTTCAGAGACGCACGTGTTCGGGTATATCATTCTCGCATAGGAGGTCGCCGTTTTTCTTTCTGTGTTATCGGGGATAACATAAGCGTGTCTCGGAAGAAAGAGAAAATGATAATCGTAAAGAAACAACTGGATTTTAACACATACATTAACTCACAGATAACGTTTTTCGAAGACAAATATAAACGCATCATAGGAAGCTTTTAATGCTGTACACAATATAACAAGTTTGGAGAAAAATAGATATAAGTACTAAGAAAGGAATAGATCTCAAATATAATAATAAAGTACACATGTTGTCAAGCTTGGAGAGAGAACGAGAGAGGAGATAGAGAGAGGGAGAATCGTGAACAATGAATAAGTAAATGTTGCTGGCTTTGTGTTGTGTGTTACTGAATATCTACGCGACTGCTATCAAAAGACGCCATCTAGACTGCTCGTATTTTAAAATGCATGCACATAGGAAGAGCTATGCGAACCGTTTATATTGTTATAAAGTCGCATCAGAAAGATGTTAATGATTCGTTTTAATTTTCGCATGTGTGTCAAACGAGGTTCCCTCACGCCCGGACACGAGTGTGCATTCACTTACAATTGCGATAATAAATCAAAGGGAGAGAATTCAGATAAGTGTGGTCCAAAAATAAAAAAATAAAACGTAAACAAATGATCCAAATGCAAATAACTTAACATAAATAAAGTTCAGGAATCATTATATGCGGTGTATTGTAAACAACCTTGCATTATTGTTGACGAGTAAGTAACGAGTTGTTTCTCGGTTGGTGATTTATTTTCTGCTTCTGCGCGTTACTGCTCGGGAATCATTCTTACCGCCAGATAGATCATTTTTGTGAGATGATTTACCTTGAAAAGAGAAGTTTTTGTTCACCTGTTGATTTGATCATTGATTAAAATATATTAAGCCAGGTTTTAAATTATTATTTTTATCATACGTAACAAACATCATGACCTCAACTGTTTGAATTTATTTGAAACTCGTTTCCATTTCTTACCATTAAGTTTTGACTCAATCAAAATTTGGTACAAGACCAGAATATACTGTAACGTATTTGCTATTCTAGGAAGACAAATATATGGTAAGATGTTTTAGAAATATGACACAATGTCGATTCAAATTTATGTCCGACTCAAACCTAAGCAATTTATTCAGTTTTTATTTTTTCAAGTTTCATCGAATTTTGAAAATAAGCATGGTCATTAGTATACAATATTTTTATAAACATGTGAGTAACGAAGTTTATTCAATCGCGTTTAATGCTTGGAAAATGTCCATATGCATACACGGCCTGATGTGGCAATTATTTTGCAGACGTGTCTATACAGAACGATGCGGGATGGCTAAACATTTCTACATGTTGTAGAAAAATTAATGAGAAATGGCAAACAGTAACAAATAGAAGGTAGAGGAAAAAAGGAAGAACACACATGGACGCTGTAATTAAAGCATCATGGAAGCACTTTCAAACGAAAGTAAGGCAGTTATGTTGACAGAAAGTTCTTATTTTATTTTATTAGTTTTGCCTTCTGTATTTCTTTTGTTTCCTTCTTGTACTTTTCTGATGACTTAACCCAATCAACTCTTTTCCCTAATCGCATTTTATCCTTAATATTCTCTTTCCTTAATTGTCCTATTTCCGCGTTTTATTTTCCCGTAATTTTCCTTTCTTTTACAAACTGTTTTTCCTTCTCTACTTTACTTTATGTATTCCACTTATGAATACTTCGTTTTTCGTTTTACACCTTATATTTCTTTTCAGTTTCCTCTTTTCCCCCGTCTGTTTTTAACTGCTTTTTATTATCATTCCATACTTCTTATTCCTTGTAAGTAATTACTTCTATTTTCTTATGATTTTCTTCTTTTTTTAACATTAAATTGCACTTTTTCTTCTTTTCCTTCCTTTTTATATCCAACCGATAGTTTTTTTTACTTCCTCATTTTATTTCTCTTGATAACCTTAGTAAGAAAATAAAACTCGCCCTACTAACACAACTGCAAATAACACTGCTTTCTTTTTACGTGTTCCTAACAGCAATCCAAATTTCCATTTCCTCTTCAACAACTTCGCATCTGTGGAAAACGTTAGCCCGTTATTGCTTCCTGGGGGTTACAGCAGGGTCGTCTTTAAATTCAATGAACACTAATACTTGTCAATTTTTGTTTATTTTACTAATCATTTTCAATCTATTAATACATCTATTAATCTCGTGAACCTTTATGGTTGAGTATATTTTAGCTTTGATACATGGTGACTCATTAGTAAATGCCGTAATTTTCGCAGTCTTTTCTTTTCACAGCAAGCACTCCTCATTCTAAAACTACCGTAAATAATATTTAATTCTTCATCTGTGCCTAGAACCAAACGCAGTTCCCAGGTACAGAGATTTTTTTCCGAGAACTTTCAATCATTGGAACAAATTTTCTCGGGACTATCTCTCTGCAGACTATAGCATGGTCATCTCCAAGTCCAATCTGAACAAATACTTGCCCAACCGCCCTCTAAAGTAATCAAATTTGGTCTATTTCATTCATCGTTTTCAAGCCCTTTATAGTATTGTTTATCATTCCACTAACCATCATATTAACTCTTATGACCGAGTGACATTTTGACTTGATAAGTGGTGGCTTATCACTATATAAAAATGTTTATTAATGTTTACATTTTTTTCATCATTTCTTCTTTCTTCCGATCAATTAAGGATTGTTTTTCATGTTTTTTTTTTAAGTTTCATTATTTCTTGCCTATCTTATTTTAAACTTTCGTACATTTTTCTGTCATTATTTTGTGCTTTATTTCTTTCCCTATTTCTAACTTTTGTATTTTTCTATAATTATCTATTGCCTTATTTCTTACTTTTGTATTTTTCTATCATTATTTCTTGCCTTATGTCATTTATAGTTCTAACATCTGTATTTTTCTCTCATTATTTTTTGCTTTCTTTGATTCCCTATTTCAAACTTTCTGGATCAGAATTTATCCATCAAACAATTATCGTTGGCTTTTCACCGTTAAGTTGTATTTATTTTGCACTTTACATCAAGTAGCGTCATGTCTTGTCTGGAGCGATGTCCATAAAACACTTTCGAATATATTTTACTTTTTGCCTTATTTCCTTCCAGATTTCTAACGTTTAGACATTCTTATGTCGCTATTTCTCTAACTCTCGTAATTTTCTTTTCGTTATTTCTGTCTTATTTCTTACCTTTTTGTAACTCTCGTATTTCTCTTTCGTTATTTCTTTCTTATTTAATACGTTTCTCTAACTCTCGTAATTTTCTTTCGTTATTTCTTTCTTATTTCTTACCTTTCTCTAACTCTCGTAATTTTCTTTCGTTATTTCTTTCTTATTTAATACCTTTCTCTAACTCTCGTAATTTTCTTTCGTTATTTCTTTCTTATTTATTACGTTTCTCTAACTCTCGTAATTTTCTTTCGTTATTTCTTTCTTATTTAATACGTTTCTCTAACTCTCGTAATTTTCTTTCGTTATTTCTGTCTTATTTATTACCGTTTTCTAACTCTCGTAATTTTCTTTCGTTATTTCTTTCTTATTTATTACCTTTCTCTAATTCTCGTAATTTTCTTTCGTGATTTCTTTCTTATTTAATACGCTTCTCTCACTCCCATATATTTCTTTCGTTATTTCTGTCTTATTTATTACTTTTGTTTTTTCTCTCGTATTTTTCTTCGTTATTTTTGTCTTATTTATAACTTTTTTTTACTCTCGTTCAGTATTTTTGTCTTATTTATTACTTTTCTCTAACTCGTATTTTTCTTTCGTTATTCCTTGCCCTATTTCATACTATTTCTACGTTTAGCTCATGTTTCCCATTAATTCGATTTTTCTTTCACATTAGGTGATTCTTTCTATATGTAATTCCCCTTTTATTTTCATTTACCTATTGTTCTGTTTCTCGTTTATATTTTTTACCATGAACCATTTGAAATCTTTAAATTTAACTTTTTTATTCGTTTCTTCCAAATACTTTAATTAATCGCCATGACAGTTCATCTTAATTTCGGTTTTTGATCATTACTCCCTGCACTTTTTGTAATTTGCATAAATTCATTCTTTGTTTCATTTCTTCTTTTTACAACATTCTTTACTTTTTTTTAAATTTATTTCGAACTCTATTATTTTTGTTTTAATCGTAGTAGCTTTTTCTCGTTTTGATTACATGCGCGTATTTTTTATCTTTTCTTTCGCCAAGTGTCATCAATTGGTTCCTTTCCCACTCTTCCATTCTATTGATTCCCGCCTAATTTTTCTTTCAAATCTCTACTCTTTTGGTTGGCCCGCATCCATCTTTTTATTTTGTATAGTTTGTTTGGGAGAAGCTTTTCTCTAATGGCGTCCGCAGGATGTACTCAAGGCATTCGCACTAAGCGACAGTCAATGATGAAGTGCTTGTTTGAGAGTACACTTGACTCACTGCCAGAGAAAACCTTTGTTATGCATAGGGCTTTACAGGCGACGTAGCTGTCAACGGTCCGCATATCTCTCTTGGACAGTTCCTGGAACTCCTTGAAAGACCACTAGAAAAAAGAATAAATACTAATATATGAGTGAGTGCAAATAACTGTACATAGAGGTTTGTCCAAAATGAAACTTAGGATTACTTTTTCTAATTGCTATATGGAAATCGTGATAATAAATCAACATTCAAACGATGAAATAGCATATGTACATATACTTGCAAGGTCGAGCGACACTGATGAGTTGTAGACGACGAAACAACTGTTTGTTTATGGCTATATTTTATATATATATGCCATCTATTTATGTTGGGGATCTCTGATAGAGCAAATAACGAGGTTCCATTAACGTAAAGAAATACTCTTATGTAAAGAATAGATTTGTAAGATTACCGAGTACGTAGTAAAAATATATGTAAACAAAAAATAATAAAGTTATCTCTAGAAGTTATTCTACTACCAGCGAAGGAGATTGTTGGCGCAGAGGGTAAGGTATTTGACGTTTTATCATATTTGTATGTGAATGTCTGTTAGCGTGAATACACCTGCTACGCCCAGGCAATACCGATGAGTCGTAGACGACTCAACATATGTCTGTAGATGACTAATATATATATATATATATATATATATATATATTTATTAAAGTAAATATTAAATGACTTTTATTTACACACGCCGGCGTTTTAAGCTTACGCTATCATCGGTGTAGGAGATGATAATTATCTGACGGTCGCAAGATTCGAACCTAGTTACAGAATCACCATAGTCTCTGCAATCAAGCGCTCTAACAAAACGACGACAAGGAATTACGGCGTAAAAAGCAAATCAAGTTCTATTCCTGCTTAGGCACAAACAGTAGACTACTGTGCGTTCACAACGAATGTTGTCGGAACATGTTATAGTCATCAAAGAGAGGGCTAAATATCGGTGACAGAACGTATATATAATGCTTTTAAGATAGAGTTAAGAGCCTATACTGACTGATTGCTCCTAGGTTTGCGTTATTCACATAATGTCAGAGTGTATTGCCAAATGAAAACCGTACACTATCAAACCGGAACTTCCGTAAAATGTTTTCACATGTTCAGACAAAAACAACACCAAAAAGATTTTAAATCACAGAAAACGTAGATTCAAATGTTCACAAAAAACTCGGTGTGACAGGAATCTTTATGTTACTGCTTGAATTTGTTTAAGTTCATATTTAATTTTTCTTAGAAATACGTGATTTTTTCATGACGATTGTGTCTGATAGTTGGCGAGCGTACACTCGTCTAGTTGCCGATGGATTCCATCATCTGAGTGTGACTCACAAATACAATTTTTTTTGATCCACTAACAGATGCCACAACTAACCACATAAACTGAGTGTGGAATGAGGCGAAGAAAAGAAACAAGGTTCAATGTGGTACCCACACGCAAATGGTGGAATCGTACCTAGCCGAATTTATGTGGAAACAAAAATTCCGAAATGACAATGCACTGGGAACTGTTTTCCAACAAATTGCCGTATTTAACCCAGTGTAAAACTGTCATCTATTTCAAAAACATTATTTCCCGTGTTACATGTTTTATTTTAAAAAAATCATAGTTTTCCAAAAATCATTTTATTTTTGATTTTATTTCACATTTTTTAATAATTCCAATAGTAAAATCCATTTTCAGATAAATCGCGGTTGAAACTTTAAACTAGAGTTCTTTCCCCCTTATTTGACTCTCCTCAACTTACAGATAATTTTTTTTTCGGACCTATAGTTCACAAGCACCATAAAATGTAGGAGGTAAAATAACGGCCTTTTTTATTTATTCAAAATAAATAAATAATTTATTAACCTTAAAGATTAAAGAAGCTTTCGACTTTAAAAAGTCATTTCAAGTTAAGACATTGTTTTTAAGTCGAAAGCTTGTTTTAACTTTAAGATAAATAAATTGTTTATTTATTTTGGAGAAACAAAAAAAACAAACGTCGTCATTTAACTTTCTACATTCTATTCTTGATTCAAATTTTAAGCGACAATTCCAAGCGCAAAGTTTTACTTTTATACATTATATATATATATATATATATATATATATATATATGGTGAGATTTAGACAAAAGTTAAAATGTTGAATTTCGTCTCAGGGTTTCGAATCGTGTGGCCGGCAGAGCAATCAGCCTGCACATATATACTTCTCGGTAAAAAGGATGAACCACATGCATCTGTGAATAATCATTTAATAATATTTATCGTAATTATATATCAAAGACTTACCGCGATTACTTCGAGATGGGCTGACCCTTTATCCTTTAAAATGCCGTTATAATCAATTCAAATATCAGCGATTCACGACATGAAAACAACACTAAAAATGCTGTTAAAAAATCATCGTTATTCGATTTATTCGCTCAAGCATCCCTTTTGACGAAATTAACGAGTCAATAGGTGCAGACTGTATCTTTATATGGGTCTTAATCGTAATTAAGTTTTCTTTAGAATAATTTAGTTATTGATAACGGACTCTGTATGTTTCACTGCTTTAATGGTGTATTTATGTTTAGGTGTAATTGTGTAGTGTAGTTTATTGATACAGAGTTTTTTTCTGCTATTACGAGTTTAAGTGTTATATTTTTATAAATTCTTTATTGTATTTTTATATTTTTTAAATTATTTATTTATTTTTCTGATATATATTTAGGGGGGAACTTATATTTGAGTGTAAAGCTGGTGTTATTATTCTAGATTATTAGCTGTGTTGCGTCTGGGTATTGAATGAAGAAGTATATTTATCAGTGGAACGGTTACATAAATGATCTCAAAATAGGTTTACTATTATTGTAATATGAATTCACGTGGGATCCTTGTGTATAATTAATTCTGTTTTATCTAATAACCTGTACAAGCCTATCGTAGGGTCTGTGTTAATCGAATAAGTTGAAATCTTGGTCATGTATAATTTCCTTTAATTTATATATTCTTTTTATTTCAGGGTATTCGATAGTTATATTTCTAAGCATTTAACTAGTAACATTAATGTATTTAACATGTTTAATATTTTGAAAAAGAATGTGATGAGGTATATTATAATTTATGTTATATTTGTGGTAGGTGGGAGTTAAAAAGGTGAGTGTGAGTTATATCGGGGTTGGTAGGGGAGATTTGGATATGGTATGTGTAGTATACCTGTGAGGGGGGGGGGTTAAATAATTTGTATTTTAGTTCTCATTTTTTGAGATCGAGCACTTTATTGATTTTCTTTCAACATACCCTGACGTACTATATATATATATATATATATATATATATATATATATTAGTTGTGCTAGTTTCTATATATTACATTAACCTAATTGATGTCAGTAAAGAAGGAATGCATATTTTTAGCTTTCTCGTTTTCCTCATAAATAATTCAAAGCCTGACTTTAAAATCAACTATTTATTCTTTGTAAATTCTAACACGAAATTGTCTGATAAAAATCTGTCGAGTATAATTTTTGCTTTTTGTGAAAAATATTGATCAACCAAAAAGGATGATTTCCTCTTTTTTACATAAAGTGCGAAAACTGATAACATTTTTGAGACTACATTTCATTTGCAGTCACGATTCTTACTTAAACTTTGATCTTTGAAAGATTTTGCTTACCAAGCTAAGTACAACATAATTGTGCGAAATAAAAAATATATAATATATAAATCCACATTAAAAAAAAAAACAAGAGAAGATTACTTTTAAATCCTTATCATTTCTGTTACCATACACTGAATAATTTATATAATAATATGCTAAGGCATTTCATGTTCTTACGTACGTTAGCATTCTTCACACATATAAGAAATGATATCGCAAAAAATGTCGCAATCCAACTTTACAAATTTTAAAATTAATTGTTCCAAAATCGAATTATTCCGTCCCGTCGACTAAAAAAGTACAATTATATATATATTATATATATATATATATATATATATATATATAACTTCTTTTTAATATAGCAGGAAAAATTCCAGCAGAGTGGTGATTAATTGAGAATTAAAGTTACACATTAAAAATTAAGAGCGTAATATTTGTTTATTTTGGTACAGAAAAATTAGTACAACATTCGTACCGTCGGTTTCAAGCACAGAAAGACTTAGCCATTCGGCTCTCTTCAGCTTCTGTTGTCATCTGTTTCGGAAATGTGAAGTCACGTGTCACTCTCGTTTGAACGCGTTATTTGCTTACAGTGTTATGTATGTTTGTTTAAATTTAGTGTAAGGAAAGTTTAATAAGGTTTGAAATAAGGGTGTGGGTGAAAATTAACAGTTGAGATTTAAACCGGAGAAGATTTAAAAAGATATAAACAAAAATTTAAAAAAATTAAAATAAAATAAAAAATATTTCTATATAAATCCCGTGAGCCAATACTATGAATATCGTATATTTGGCAGTTACTGTTTTGGGGTTTAATGATGTGTCTTCTAAAGGAATTAGGAAGAGAAAATGAGTTTAAAGATTATACTTCTGAAGAGATAAAAAAAGTTAAAAGGAACAACATTACTTACATTCAAGTTTAAGTCTTGGATAAAGGACTTTAATTCAATCTCAAAGGAATTTAAATAAAGATATCATCCGTGCGGTATATATATATATATATATATATATATATATATATATATATATATATATATATATATATATATATATAACTCTGTGAGTGTATGTGCCCACCTGATCTTTGTGTCTTATGTTCACCCAAACCGCTGGACAGAATTGTTTGAAAATTGGCATGTGGACTACTGACCTCTCAGTAAAGGTCATATGCTATATAATAAATATATAACTTCAACGCTGGGGGTCCCAGGGCGGCACCCCCACTAAAAACTGTTTTCACTTCGATTCAAATAAAATTTAAACCATAGGAAAATTACCAAATTAAGAGTGTCCCCGGGGGCAGAAGCCACATCACCTACACGCACTGAAATGTAAACCATAGGTTCACCGAAAATTCACATATGAAATGTATACCTTATTTAATACATATTAAATAAAGATTATTTACATACATATATATATATATATATATATATATATATATATATATATATATATATATAATAAATATCAAGCGAGATCTAGCGGACTAAGTCAGTTAGTTTCAAATAAATACGTTTAAAGCATCATGATGGCTGGGTTACAATCATTTTGAGATACCACCAATTCGATTCTAGTTATTCTTGTTCGGTGTACAATTTTCAAAATATGTCTGTCAGCATACTGCGTGTGTGTTTACAGTTAATTCATTCTCCGTTTTCTGAGGATTCAAATAAAATAATTCAAGGCAGAGATTGAGATTTTATGTTCTTTCCGGCGTGTTTCATGCAAATTAAGTGAGGAATGTGAACTTATAAGATTATTATGCGATCGATTCTAAATTGGATCAGAAAATTGAATTTACAAGAATATTTCTTCTTTCTCAGTCGAAGAGCAACATAATTATTTGCGCGTCAACAGATTAGATCAAGTATTATAATTAACCCTAATAATCAACGCATACATATTACAGTTTATACACATTCGCGTATTCATATATGCATGCACATACGTTTTTTAACGGTGTATACAGTTTATTTAACAGCATGACCTTTTATTTGTATGTATATAAATATGTGTATAATATAAAATAGTGCTATGTATAGTGTTTACTCCTAAACTAATTAACACATCTGTTATGCGTAAGAGTGAGTATAGTAGACTATATTTAGTTTTATGCAAGAGAAGTTTAGGATTGAAGACCTTCGTGAAAAATGAGATACCCCCAATTTTTGTGAAATTTTAACAAGAGTTATTACACACAATAATAAATATTCTTCAAATGTCACTTTCTTTGGAGTATGTTTAAAGGATTTTATGTGGAATTATATGAGCACAACAAGCCAGTTTAAAATTCATATGTTTCAGATTTGTATTAAATTTGATCAATAGTCATTAAACACCAATTAAGCAAGATTATTTGAATTTTTTTCTTTTTAAGACACCCTCAAGCTAAAACATTGAATTGTAGACATTTTCTAGTATCAAAATCATGTGTTGCTAGTACTTTTTAAAAGAGTATATGGAATTTTTTTTTATTAGTGGTGGTATCTATATGTCACGCCCGGGACTTATTGAGTGAGGTGTTATTTATTTTAGTATTTGCTTGAACAGTACTCAACAATGTGTAGAGTTTAGCAGCAATACGCACAATACTGATGTCAAGAAAACTAATGTGTGTGTTTCAGTCCAAGAATTTATTTTTCAGACAATCTCTCTCTCTCTTTCTCTCTTTCTCTATATAGTGTGCTCGTAATCATATGTGTGTATGTGTGTGTGCATATGTATATATGGACGCTGACACTTACCGCTTTACGAAACAGACGAATCTGATTGCAAGGTTAATTGTCCTATTACGTTTCGTTGCCAGTACCGTGTTCGTTATGTCAAAGCGGGCCGTGACTCTCCTTCAGCTAGACTTCTCCTCGTCTCGCCTCTCTTTCTCTCATTAAATAACATTTCTGGTCAGATGAAAAAAAAGGTCTTGGAAATCCAAACGGATGTTACTCCGGTTAGATGTCAGCACAATCGTTCCTTTTGATCCGTCATCTACTCGACAGACATGATATTGCTACTAATACCACTACTACTACAACCAACACAACCATCACTCTAACTACTACTACTACTACTACTACTACTACTATTACTACTACCACTACTATGGTAGACAGTCTGCGCAAGGTAAAGAGATGTTTCGACGTATAAAGACATAACAATTTTAAATACACAAAGTATTTATTTCGAAGCTTATTTGTATAATGAGTATATTTTATGATCCTTTTTATCTGTATAATCTCTGGTAGAATGAAAGACATTGCATTAATACACGTGGAATAGCATATTGCCTTTCAAATAAGATTCAATGCAGAATCAGATAATTACGTTTTAGGCGCCTGTGCGGCATACATTGTGCATCGCTAGGCTAACTAGTATTCTAAGAAAAAAAAAAAAGTTTATTTTTATTTGAGTAAATACAATTAGATTTCAAACTTATTTGCTTGAAGAAATTCAGGAGATACTATACTACTCGTAACCCGTTGCGTCAGTATTTCTTTTATATATTATTAAATTTACTAGCAAAATATATGCGACCTCTGCTTGTATATCACTACACATCAAAAGGAGACAATACTACCTGGGTAGCTAGTATCATAATCACAGAATAGATACTGAACCACTCTTCACCTAAGAAAAAGGAGGAGGTAATCCATGGTGGGATAGTATCATGATCTCAGAAACATATACTACATTACTTCCTTTGAGTATGGTCTCATGACAACAGAACTGATACTACACTACTGTACCCTTAATTGAGCATTTAAAGACATTACCTAAGTCTAAAATAGTCTAGTAAATTGAATTGAGCATTAAAAGATATGTGAGTCGTACATCAATATAAATAATAGTAGTTTCGATTTCTGACACATACCAAATTTTCAATAATAATAGATATATTTCTTTTTTCTTAATGATCATTCGTGTTTTGTCCGTTGTTCTTCTCTCTTACCCCCTTCTTCCCTTTTTCCCTTGTCTATCATTTCCTCTACCTCTATCTAATCTTTCTCTCGCTCTTCATTATTAATACTATTATTTAGTGTTTGTATCGCTAACAGAGGTGGTATATATTTTTGTTAAATTTACTGTTTTCATATCAACCCGTTTTCACTATCAGATTGAACTGTACGCTTCAATTACAATTGGTAAAATAAACGTATTTGCTTAATAGAAAATCATATAAATATTAGTTCTTGGGAGCAAGTTAAAGAGTTATACAAGTTTATTTGATTTGAGATAACGTCAGTGTTCAGCATTAATATTGAATGTGTTATATATCTGCATGCGATAGAAAAAGCGTGAAACGAGATGCAATCTTCGTATTCTAAAAGGATAGAGAGGGAGGCGTGGACAGAGAAAGGTAGATAAGAACGTGGACGGAAGCACGTTTTTCAGGACATAGACGGAAGCAAGTTTAGCAGGACGCGGACGGAGAAAAGTTTAGCAGGACACGGACGGAGAAACGTTTATCAGGACGTGGATGGAAAAACGTTTAGAAGGACGTGGATGGAAAAACGTTTAGAAGGACGTAGACGGCGAAACGTTTAGAAGGACGTAGACGGCGAAACGTTTAGAAGGACGTGAACGGCGAAACGTTTAGCAGGACGTGAACGGAGAAACGTTTAGCAGGACGTGAACGGAGAAACGTTGATAAAGAACGTGGACAAAGAGCAAAATTCTGAGATAGGTGGAGAACACACTTGCGAGAGACGGAGGTATGGAGATGAGGGGAGACATAGGCTAAGTGGGAGAGACACGTACGGGAAATTGGAGAGCGACATACAGTAAAAATGGAGAGCGACGTACAGTAAAATTGGAGAGCGACGTACAGTAAAATTGGAGAGAGACGTACAGTAAAATTGGAGAGAGACGTGCAGTAAAATTGGAGAGAGACGTGCAGTAAAATTGGAGAGAGACGTGCAGTAAAATTGGAGAGAGACGTGCAGTAAAATTGGAGAGAGACGTGCAGTAAAATTGGAGAGAGACGTACAGTAAAATTGGAGATAGACGTACGGAAAGATGGAGAGAGAGGTACGGAAAGATGGAGGGAGCATTACGGAAAGATGGAGGGAGCATTACGGAAAGATGGAGGGAGCATTACGGAAAGATGGAGGGAGCATTACAGAAAGATGAAGGGAGCATTACGGAAAGATGAAGGGAGCATTACGGAAAGATGGAGGGAGCATTACGAAAAGATAGAGGGAACATTACCGAAAAGATGGAGTGAACATTACCGAAAAGATGGAGTGAACATTACCGAAAAGATGGAGGGAGAGGGGCGGAGAGAGGAAGGGAGAGATGGAGTGAGAGAGGAAGAGAGAGATGGAGTGAGAGAGGAACGGATTGAAAGGGACATATGGAGAAGGACAGATGGAGAGGGATAGAGAGAGAGGGACGCATTGAGAGAGATTGACAGTGGAGAAAGAGCGACAGATGGAGAGGGATGTAGAGAGAGAGACAGAGAATGTGAGAAGTAGGGATTGAGAAAGAGCAATTGAGTGAGTGAGTAGGGATTGAGCGAGTGATTGAGAAAGAAAAATTGTTGAGACGTAGCGATTGAGTGAGTGAGACGGGGGTAGACAGATTATCGCAAGAGAAATGTAAACATGTTTTTTTTTAATAAATACCCCGAAAGATTAAATATTTGATTAACAATGTGTTATAAGAGAATATTTACACTTTCTTCTAACTACAGTTAGTTTATACATGAACTCAGTTTAATGATGGAGGGGAAATCAAGCTATCACTGACCGAGAACCCGGTAGGAGTTCTGCTGGTGGAGGCAATAAACTAACCCCTTTTCAACGCAGGGGATAATGTTTGGGAGGACGGTGTCTAAGAACCAAACTAAACCATACACCAGTGAGAGAAAAGGGTCATGCAATTAGCGAGCCAGTCCTTAGTATCAGAATGTACCAACATTTCCCCTGAACAATTCCGCAGAACGTAGTCTTTAATAAATAAATAAATAAAAGTTACCAGTATCCTATATATCTTATTTGTAGAGATTAAGTATTGCAAAAATGGACGATTTACTGAAACCCGTGGATGATTAAATGAAACTCCCGGAGATAATCTTGTTAGTTAAGCCGAGATCAATAAAAGCTTAAGCCATGCTGTCAGACTATAAGTAAGATCATAGATTCGATTCATTTAGCTGTTTGGCAAGACATTCGTTCACTTCGTCGATAGAGACGGGAGAAAAGGACGTTTAAGAGAACAGAATAGTTAATCCCAATTACGAGTAAAATGGTAGCAATTTGCTAATGCAGATTCCGTCGGACCCACTTAATCGTCCGACGATGGACTTATTTTATCATTCAATGCTCTGAACAAACTGCCTCTTCTCTTCTCCGTAGCTCGTGTGACGATGTGAGCATAGAGACTGCCCTGATGCATAAATCCTTCTGTTTATTCTTACATTAGTCATTGTGTTTCCTGTCATTGGTAGTTTTCGAACTTTCATTGCTTTCGCTCAAATCTGACCTACCAAAGATAGGCTTTCTCTCGCTTAATCTTCTGCTAGTTTTGGCACAGAGATTACAGTGCATTAAAGAACGCTGCCTAGTTTTAGACATCCTTTCCGTGAGGCTTTCAATCTTTATCCGCCTCCAACTTATTCGATTCTTTCTTTCTTCACTTATATGCGTTTGGTTTCTTTCTTTTTATGTATATCCAAATTATAATACGGGCTAATAAGTTACAATATTACCGTACTAAATTTGTATTAAGTAATCAGCACCGGTTTTAGCAGTGTTGGTGGTGACCTCGCCCGCATCCCCGCTTTCTGGCGACGTCGCTCAGTGAAGCCTTTTCTAGGAAATCCACTCAATTCGGACCAAAGGATATTGGCTGTTTGCGAGTCGTATGGGGGTCCGCGGTGGAGTCGTTCTTGTGTCGTATATGAGTCGGGGAGAGGTCGTTTGCGTCGCGTATATGAGTCGGGGAGGGGTCGTTCGCGTCGCGTATACGAGTCGGGGAGGGGTCGTTCGTGTCGCGTATATGAGTCGGGGAGGGGTCGTTCGCGTCGCGTATATGAGTCGGAGAGGAGGTCGTTCGCTGCAAGTATATGAGTCGGAGAGGGGTCATTCCCGTCTCGTATATGAGTCGGGGAGGGGTAGTTCGCGTGTTGTAGGTGAGACAAAGAAGGTGTTGTTCGCGTGTCGTAGTGAAGTCCGACCTACTCGCGAGTTGTAGGGCCCCCCTCTGACTAAGCACGAAGGTGTAGCGAAAGTTAAAGTGCGTGTTTAAGGGTCGACCGAGAGATGTGTCGTGGCGAAGTCCTCGGTGAAAATAATCAGAGAATTATCGGATGTAATTCTATTTCCATTGGTTATTTATTAATTAATCACGCTACTCTTCTGTATTATCGGCTGACCTCTACACAAATAAATGTGCTACCCAGAGATTCTTTAATGAAATTCACATTCTATTCTAAAATAAAACATATTTGGTACAATGAAATTTTAGTTCATACATGACTTGTCCACCAAGTTTCAGACTCTTTTTCTTTTATCGTCGTTCAAGCATAAGCAGATCTAGATACGACGTACACATGGTCCATAACTCTGACACACTTCTCTTTTGACACAGCCTTTATTTGGATACAACGTACACATGGTCCATAACTCTGACACACTTCTCTTTTGACACCGCCTTTATTTGGATACGACATACACATGGTCCATAACTCTGACACACTTCTCTTTTGACACCGCCTTTATTTGGATACGACATACACATGGTCCATAACTCCGGCATACTTCTCTTTTGGCACTGCCTTGATTTGACCTGTGGTGGACTTCTACAGTTGAAGAATATTTTCGAAATTGTTTTGATTGACATTATATTTGAGATAACTCCTTAGATAATATCCCGACGCTTAATGTTCGGTGAGTATGAAGCCCATTCAAGATCACAGGTCATACTGATGGGACGATCATCACAGTGGCTTTAATTTCACTAAACGGCGATAACACATTATGCATTTTATTAACGATTATATGGGTGGAATTCTCTGAAGTAATTGTCTAAAAAAAATTGAGAACATTTTTTATCACTGATTTTCAACACATGTGAAACAATTTCATAACATAGTGCCATGAGAAAACTGTCTGATATTTAATTTTATTTTAAACAAACCCAACAAAAATATTCAAGAGTATTTTTTAAAGAAATGGGAATATTTCGATAATATGCCCAAAACTGGACCATTTCTTTTTGTTTTTAATCTAAAAATATCGCTTTTCAGAGCAAGTGGACTGTTATTAAGAGAATTCAATATATTTCATGTTTTTATAGATTTGAATATCATTTATTGTCTAAATTGTATTCACATATAAATATACAGTGCAATTGACAAGTATGTGCGGAATTGATTATCAAAACGACGGCTCAACAAGTGTTTTGCTCAGATTATATGTTATATATTTTCTTACATGGTTGAATGATTTAAACATTTTTCCAGACACTTTAGCATCATATTAGATATAAGTTTTCCATTTTATGTATGAAATCAAAATCATTCATTAGAACTTATCGAGACGATGAGCTTCCTCAAAGTGTGACATTTATTTTAATTGATGCTAAATAATAATCTGAAAGTGGACGGTTTAAAAGGGAAGCTTTTATTTAAAAGTGATGAAAAGTTAAAAAAACACTTTTTTGTCTCCATTGTACCGCATGCTTAAGATGAGAAGAGAGCGAATCGGCAGCGTTTATATAGACAAATACCAGCGAGAATACACATAATACGGTATACATTGAACCTCTAATACATGCAAGAGATTAAATACCCAACTATTTCACAGCAACCACAGATTGCAATTAAGTATTACACAACTGAAGTTATGGACTTTTGCAGAATTAAACACCTAATTGGTTATCTGTCTGGATTTTTTAGATGAGGACTGATAAGTTGTATTATTAGGACTACTGTTCTCATATTGAAGATTATTTTCATAACGTTTCGGTCAATATAACATCTAATTAAGTAATAATTAGTTCTAAGTGACAGTCATCTTGAGATTAAAGCTTAAAACCTTAGCACAGGGGATACTAAGAATATAATTACCGAATTACTTCTACCCAGTTATGGATGACGGGACGAGAACAATCAACCCTCGAGGATTAAATGAAGGGTTCCGTTCGAAATTCTGTATAAATAACCGAGTTAGACAAGAACACCCGGTGGGAGAATAACATCTAAGATAAGAACAGTAGTCCGAAAAATCTAAATAGTACACTTTTTCAATGGGTTGTCTTTAATGAACAAGAAAGGCACAGCAGTTTAGAATCATTTGAGTGCATTGCCCATTATTTATGGCTTTAAATCAGTTGACAATCAATAAAACGGACGAATTGCCCTTTCAATGACACCTTCCAACGTATCAGGTGTAAGGCACCTCACAATTTAATTCAGTGTCTTCATACTTGGATGGCAACACCTATAAGAGAATAGAACTTACATAACTAATTTAATGGGATTGGAAATTGATTTTAATATGATACAAATTACCTCGAATTTTGATAATCTATTTCATTTTGTGTGATTAACTACAGGTTTAATATAATTAAAATCAAAGATAATCAAATCATAGGAATATTTCATGGTCACTCAAATACACTTAAATTACAAAAGAAGATAACTATGACATTCGTCGGCAATCTACATTAGTAGAGAAGCATCACTACTATCAACTTTGAAGTTCATAATAAAACGTTAGAGGAAAGACATGCAATCTTCGTTTTTATACCAACTCGAATTATTGGCCTAGCAGGACAATTCTAGTATATATCAAATATTAAAGTGTTTTAACGACAAAGCAACCTAAATTGTTTTGGAATAATAAAATAATTTCCAACGCTATTGATAATGTCTACCCATTCATTTATGTATCTTTTTTATCGCTTATGTTTGAATTCATGCTTTGAAACATTACGTAAATCCTAAATCTATGACGTCACTCCGAAGCTATAATAATTTTGTTAAAGTTATATTTTAAGTACGGATATCATAGTTGCTATACCATAACGCTGAAGATCTCAAAATATCGTTTTCGATTTCCTATCATGACATCCGCTTTATTTGTTAGGAATTCATTATTAATGCAACATATTTACTTTCTAAAAGTAGTTTAGATATTTCAGAATGAGATACATTTCGCAATATATTTGTTACGTTTAAAAAATTGTGACCGACGGAAAAATTGTGACGGACAGACAGACAACACTTCTATATAAGAAAAATAGTGAAAAGATACATGTGTCTTCCTGTCCATTTTATCATTGTCGAGCATGATGTAACAGTTGATAATATTGTTGTTGCAACCACACTTAATCTAGTCGGGTCGAGCTGGCTTCTTGCTTGGCTTGCTGTACATTCTGAATTATAGCGCCCAATGCTGAGTTTGGTCAAACGAGATAGTTAACCAATCACGATTCCATCGTTGAAGGCCGACCACCTGTAGACCTGAAAGCCCAGCTATGTCCTAATGGTTGCTGTCCATATCGTTTGCGGTCCACATAAATGCTTGTGCGCTTCACGCAGAGAAGTAGGGAAAGTTATATCGCGAATCAAGTTGATAATTCGGAGCGAATGAGATCGGAAGAGGCGGGAGTTAAGAAATAATGACGAAGTGATGTATTAATTTGAAAATTGTGAATTCAATTCCCGGAAAAGAAAGTGTATTTTCATTTTAGTTTTCGATTGCAATAAAAAGCCAACTGTCACGAAACACTGCGAAGAAAATGGTGATGCAAATAGATCATTATATGAATGTAAGTGAATTTTATTTTGATATGTTAAAACGTTGATATTTTCTAGGTTTGATTGCTTTGTTTTAAAAAGTTAATATTTCGCGAGATAATTTTGTAGGGAACTGGTGTTACCAAGGTGTAGATATATTGCTGTAAGAAAATTATTTCAAATATAGTCATGTTTAAAATTGTTGTCTTAAGAAGTTAAAAAAATGTGCAATATGAGGTCAACTAATAAAAAAACTGTACGCCCGGTTTTGTTTTCTAAAAAACAACAACTACTTGTTGACACTGCGTTTCTTCAGACAAATGTAAAACGTCAAATGGCTTTAACGAACTGAACTACATTCGTTATTATCTAATTATTTTAAACCTTAAAATACAAATAAAAATTATTTAAATGTTTCAACCTTGTTCTGAAATAGATTCTTCGCCGAGATATTCATTATTTAATTTTATATTTGTTTTTGGAAAGGAATACATTCTATTGAAAAAAGAATTTCGATTTTTACATTCTAATATATATCAGTTATTTCATGGACCTAGCCGATAATTAATTCGAGTGCCCCTCAATTAAATCTTAGGAACATTTTAACAGTGTATTTAAACTCTGTGAAAGATTTAACCTTTATTGAAACGTACATGCAATTTTTTAGATGTTTACTTATAAATTCTTATATCACACAAACAAACATTGACATATATATATAGATATATATATAAAGGATATAGATATATGTGCATCGACCCGTTCATTACTTCCTACTTTCTGTCATTTTTTCTTGTGTTCTATTAAATTTTCCTTTCGTCAGTTGTTCTTTGAAATGATTTCACTATCGATTGATGATTTTATTCCGGTCAATCTGAGTGATAGACTATTGATCACTCAGAATCTCCATTAATCCTATTACAGAACTACCTTGCGTGATCTAACGAATTTGTTTAAGTCCATGCCATTCACATACGCCAAGTGAAAGACGGCTACGGCGGATAGACGTCAAGCTGTTGTCGTGTATGTTTATATGCAAGTATAAAGCTTGTCCAATTACTCTCAAATCGCGGGAATTTATCGGCGTGTTCAAAAACCTCGCCCTTTACTCGACAAGTCCTGTCCATGTCATTTTACAAGGTTAACGCGTTATTTGGATTTAGGATTTGTTGCTTCAGCTTCCATTTGCTCGCACGAATTCTCGATTAAGATGAAAGTAGATGGCATGAGAGATAATCGGAACATCTAATTGGCGGTTACTCACGTTAATAAGTGTCCCCGATCTCGGGAATGGGAAGCATGCGTCTTGGGGAGGGAGGGGGAAGGGGAGCAACCATTAAATAATTACAGCTACAATAGTTTCATTATATAGCATAACGATTCTCTCACTTTTCGAGTTGCATCTCAGATATAGTATTGAGAGTGTCATGCATTCTAATGAGTCGGTCAGCGGTTCTATTCTGCCACTCGGTATATTTGAAAAAAACGCTTGAAAACCGTATGCTAGTGGTCAACCCAAGCATTGTGAGTGGAATTGTGTACGATTGAATTTTTCCGAAACTGTAAGACAGCCTAGTCTAGAGAGAGAGAGAGACAGAGACAGAGACAACGAGAGAGTCGATACCAGGTTTCGCCAACCAAAGCAACGCTGTATCATAATATCTGCAATCCAGCTGATTCACACTGTTCCGCTGTAGATATATATGTAGTTGATATATTGTTGGTAGCCTATCGGACGCCAACCACAGGGGTTCTGATTTCGAATATTGCTGCGAGTAACCACATTGATAATTACGAATCTACGAAACTACTGTATGTTGATATATATATATATATATATATATATATATATATATATATATATATATATATATATATAAGAAATGTTGTCCTTGTTTAGAAAGCATTGTTTATATGGTAATATTAATTATTAAAAAAATAATGAGCAATTAGAACGCCATATGATACATTTAGTTTTATTAACTTATATATATATATATTAGTTAACAGAGAGTGAGAATAACCAAATATATTGTTTCATACGAAACGTATTTATTTTCATATTTTCTTAATATTAAACAAGACAGGTGAGTTTTTGAAAAATCTTGATTTAAAGGACTCACCCCTGCTTAGTTGTATATTAAGAACATCTGAAAACAAATAAATATGTTCAGTATGTAAAAATATATTCGGTTATATTCACTCTCATTTGACAATAATGCTTTATTCCGAATATCAAGCATAAATTTAGTGGACCAATTGCTAGGGTGCCGAACCATTTGAATCATAAATTAGGATATCGCTAACTCTAGCCACACTGATGAGTATTGAACAAACGAAACCGCTATCTGTTGACTTTATTTTATATATATATATATATATATATATATATATATATATAAATAAACAATTGTGTGTGTCTGTATGAAGTGTAACGTTAGACAAATAGCCCATTCCTTATTTATGATGGGGATTGATCACATTTGGCAGAATTTTTTTTAGCACCAGGAATTAATTATTATTCTAGCAGTTGTCTTGATAAGTGTTCCGTTATTTCAGTTTTATAATCAATTTCCTCACAGCTTGAAGAATACCTTAGAATCAAATCTCGAGTATCTTAGTTTACCAGTTTACGATTTATTTTGAATATATATATATATATATATATATATATATATATATTATATGTGCGTAGAATTTCCCCTACTTCTTCGTCTGTGTCTTTTTCCTTGTCAAATGCCTTTTCTTTATTTATTATAATTTATATCTATAATGTGTATATATATATATATATATATATATATATATATATATATATGTATATATTATAATAATGGTAATAATCCAGGTAAAAAATATCCACAGGGTGGTAATCCAGAGAATTTTAACCGGGTTTATAAAAAGTGCTCAATATCAAAATAGAGCTTTATATATATATAATATATATATATATATATTTGTCTTCGACTTTGTGTAACCAAATCTGTAAATAATATAGCAAATTTCGTAGGAAATAGAGCTTTTTCACAAATATTTTAATCATCTTTATACAATAAATATCTACTGGATAAAATGATCAGATTTTCGGCGTTTGTCATCGATAGCTTAGTTTCTAAAACGATATACTTAAATCATCTTTTTTAATACGAGATGATCTCCTTTCGGCTCTGTTCTTAAAACGTAACATTTCGGTTTCATCTATTTCTATGCTTTGTCTGATTCGTATTTAATTTTTGCAAATATAGTATGTGTATTGCACCGTGAATTTGATAATGATTTACTTACATTTACTTAAATAATATTTGTAAAAACTTATAATTTAATACCTTGTTAATAAGACGCCACTGATTAATCAGCAGAACACTCGCGCAAATAATTTCAAATATTTACAATTTATACGTACGATAGTGAAATTTTGCCATATGCTTTACATTGGTAAAGCATTATTATCCACCATTAACTTTTGCTAACTATTATTGCCATAAAACAATAGCAATTACACATGTACTACTAATACTATTACTACTACTACAATACAATGACTCTTTCGATTACAGTTCAATTACATTATGCTTAGTCACTTTTCCGCAAAGCTTTATTTACTGTAACTGTTTTGAACTTTGCATACTAAACATACTAACTTTTATGGTTAATGGCATTTATATAGTGTTGACCGAGTGTACATACTCTCAATATGTTAATAATTTTAACTTGAGATTTCAATACAGTAAACATAATAGTTATATTAAATTTTGAAGACACATAAAATATGTAATTTCTTTTTTTTTATCTTGACCATAGTTTTAACAAAGAAAAAATAAATAAACAAATAAATACTTTTGCGATTTTAAAAAGACGAATTTATTTAAAGTAGCACGAGTTCTGAGCATGTGTTATATGTACAGCTAGAACTTATAACTTTATACTTACCTTTTTCTTAAATGCATATTACATTTCGGAGATATAAAATCTTGACTTCTTCCGAATCATCCGATATGTATACCAGCCTTGTCTGACACAATGCACCATGTTATTAAACACGCTGATCACATACCCAGTATAAACTGATATATCGACTAGACGTCAGTTAAAGTTATCATAGTAAAAAACAGTATGGATTTAAAATAATAACTTACATAGGTGCATTCCTCGTAGACTACATTCATATTGAACATTTCAGAACGTTTAACATAACATTATTGAATCTTACTTATTATATATTGATTGTTAAACCTCTTCATTGAACACAACCAATAAAGTCCAATAATACGCTAAAGCTTACATTGCAATTATCTATGAGTTTTGTTGATTAAAAAAAAGTCAATACATACAAACGTCAAAATTCGCGCCTAATTAACGAAAATAAATTTTGTCAGAAAATTCGAATAACAGCGAATAATTTCGAGAATTAATTCATGAAAATGTAAAGAATGCTACATTTCTACTTATTTTTTTTAGATTTATCTATTCGAACATAAATACAAAGAGGGATTGGACTCGTTTGTAAGTATATAGTTTATAGACGCAAAATGGGTACTGGCGATTGGGAGGGGATATTTACATATCGATTACGAGTAACATATTTTTAGTAAGTCGCTGGAAAAATGGTTAAATCATTTTACCGCCCCAGCACGTACCTGACTCCTAATGCAATTCTCTGCCTGTATAAGACTCATATTTAGCCAACGATGGAATACTACTGCCACATCTGAAGAGGTGCGACTCAGTGCACTTTTTCTCGCCTTGAAAGAGTACACAATCGACTTCAGAATCTCGTGGGAGATTCTCTCTTCCCCCTTGCAGCCCTTTTCTCACAGAAGAGACGTCGTTAGTCATTCACTACTCTATCAGCATTTCCCTTTTGGCTAAGATCAAAGTGTAGTATCTGTTCCGATGGATACTGCACGCCTGTCCTGTGCAGTTCTAGGAGGTCCACCCTCCCAGGCTTCGCCTCCCCTCTTTGGGGAGGAGTAAGTTTATTGCTTACTGTCTGAGGCGCCCCTACCGGGGAATGCCGACGGGGCTGCCCAGGCAATTTTTAAATGGCCAGAGTGCTCACCTCTCGAGCGCTGGCTTTTAACCCCACTTGCTCGACCCGATCTTGGGTTACATCTTACTTGTGGGAGTAAGATAAAACTGGCCTTGTGCCTAACTCCGCGAGGAGTAAATAAACATCTGAAGAGGTGCGACTCAGTGCACTTTTTCTCGCCTTGAAAGAGTACAAAATCGACTTCAGAATCTCGTGGGAGATTCTCTCTTCCCCCTTGCAGCCCTTTTCTCACAGAAGAGACGTCGTTAGTCATTCACTACTCTATCAGCATTTCCCTTTTGGCTAAGATCAAAGTGTAGTATCTGTTCCGATGGATACTGCACCCAATAGACTGGTATTGTCTTGGCCTTCGGGCTTGATTTACGCCGGTCTATGGGTCGGTCCTGTGCAGTTCTAGGATGTCCACCCTCCCAGGCTTTGCCTCCCCTCTTTGGGGAGGAGTAAGTTTATTGCTTACTGCCTGAGGAATGCCGACGGGGCTGCCCAGGCAATTTTTAAACCCCACTTTCCCGACCTGACCTTGGGTCACATCTTACTTGTGGGAGTAAGATAAAAACTGGCCTTGTGCCTAACTCCTGGAGAGGAGTAAATCAATACTCTATCAGCATTTCCGCGATAGTTGCTCGACTGAGCTTCATGCTCTACACCCATCCTCGTAATGTCTTCTCAGCAAGAACTGTCTTTATAGCAGCACTGCAAGGAACTCTGATTTATTCCTCTGTTCATCTAAAATCACACAGACCTTCTAGGAACAAGGGTTTTTTCAAAGACTTTACAATCTGTTAAACACGTTATCGCTGGAATGCTTATTTACAGACTACAACATGGCTCTTTTGAAGTCCGATGTCAACGAATATATATTATGTTGTCTAGTGAATTGATCATAGTTCTCTAACTAGAAAATAACACCAACCCTTATCCTCAAGTTGCTTGTGGCCTTGGTAAGTGATGAATAATTAATATAAAAAGATACAACTGAACATTATCGATTTTTCACTTTTGATGTAACAAATCAAATTACCTTTATCGATTTATAGATTTAAATAACAGGTCAGTCATGAAATACAAAAGAAGGCACATTCACTCGAAGACTGATTACTCACCACCTACCAAGGTTAAGAGCTAGTGAGAGTCAGTGTTAACGATGTATGAGGAAGGTTTACGACAACGGTTTGGCATTATATTTTAAGAGAACAATGTTGAAGTCCTCAGGGGAGCCATCTTTTGACAACGTGTTCCACAGATAAGAAGTTCTGAACAAGTTCAAGGAAATTCCGTTTGATGTTAGACGCACGTAGGGGGAAAAAAGGAAGTGGTGCTCGAAATAGTAGTTCTGCTATAAAGGTTTTACAAGGTTTGGTTTTGGCTTATAGCATATCTACCATCAACGGGCTATTTAATGCCGAATCAAATTCTCGGATATAATTCTATAGGTGAGATAATTGTTTTATTTATTCATTTATGTTAAGATAGTTTGAAGTAAAACTTTATCGAAGAGTATAACTTATTTAATGAAGTTTTAGATGTTGATCGGGTTTATGTTTTAGAACAGGTCTTCTAGATTATTTGAATTGTAGAATTCTCTCTAGCTTTATTGGAGATCGTTTCGATGAGGAACCAGTTACTTCTATGAAGCGTATAATTGTTTTACGGAGACGGAACTCCGATTATGTTTATTAATATGTAATATGTAACTCATATTAATATGTAACTCATTCTATTTAAAAGAAATAGTATGCAAGCGGTTTTATTGCTAACAATACATAATTACGTTGAATGGGTTTGAACTAGTGTTACTTAACATTCGGCGTAAATTGCGGTAGCAAGACATACATTTTAAAAATACATGAACAGATATCGCTCCACGAAGTCACCTTTTGGTACAAATGTGGCCATATTAAAATGCGGCTGTGTAAAATATGAAATGTCTATGTTAGGTTCAAATTAATTTAGAAGTAAAAAGTAGAAGTACGTTTCAGAATTGACGTCACAAACATGAAGTTCAACATGAAGAAGTGGCGAAGAAGAAAGGAAGAGCTGCCTTTATTCAATGCTCCATTTTGGGGGAGCGAGTGAATGAAAGCTCACATCACCTGCAACAGAATAAAACATGAAAAACCAGTCACCATTGATAATATATGTTTTGCCGTTTTTCTTTTGTGTTATATTATTAGAGATATAAGGAGAAAAGAAGATAGAAGCATAGCTACCACATGAACTTCGGACGGAGAAATAACTGTTTTCTCTCCAAATATAACACTTTTGTTCACGATCAGTGGAAGAGAAATATTTCAAGACTGATACAATTTTGAATTTTATCCAGATTCAGTCACCCCCCTTTTTGGAAAGCTGGACTTTTTTCATATTAAAAACCGACCGGAGTAGAAATTGAACTTTTACTTAAAGATTAGAAAATAAAATTGATGGTGTGTATACTAGAATGGTAAGAGCTGCTTTTAACATCTCTTGCATACACCACCTTACGAAGGAGCAACTCTATGGACAGCTACTTCAGATTTCAGCCCTGATCAGAGAAAGAGAAGAACCAGATTTGATGGACATTGCAGGGGGCTAAGGATGAAAGGATCAGCACAGAACTTAAATAAAACAATAGAGTACTCGTAATGCAGGTATGAAGGTATTTCAGTTGTGACGGAGGATAGAGCGAGATTGCGTGAGACAGTCAGGAGGATCTGTAACACCATCACGACTAGATGATGATGATGATGATGAAAGAAAGACCTTGTGTCTAACTCTGCTTTCTGTGTGAAAGAAAGTAAATAGGAACGCTTCGAATCTTCAAAGCTTTCTTGTTCTTGATTAATTGCAAGTACACGCGGAACCTACTTTGAGCACAACTATCTGATTGACAAATGTACATGCATAATGGTAAATACGCTGCATTTGTATATCTTCATATCCCCATGTATCTCACGCAACTTTGTGGTTTAGTGCCATTTCAGTGATCCCCCCTTGGCAAATTGGCTGTTTGAAGTCTCTTACCACGAGATGGCTCTGCTGGTGAGTCAATTTGCATAGGGGTGGATTGAACAGTATAAAAACTGTACTATCTTGATTGAAGAGGGGTTTTTGCTCAGTGAGCAAAGTGAAGTGGGGAGAGAAAGAGGTGCAGTTGGCAGTTGGTGGAGAATACATACATTATATTTTTCAAAAACTTTCCTTTTACCGATAGACCAGAGGCTATTTCGGTGAAAATGGACGAACGAGTGAAATTAAGCAGTGGCATTTTGAGGTCATTTAAAGAAGAAGGCGGTGTGGTCGCGTGGCTTAATAAGCTGACATGGTTGCGAAGCTGCAAAAGATTGATGACGTAGCGACATTGATCCCAATGTATTTAGAGGGGAATGCGCTAGCAGTCTATTTGGAAATGGGAGAAGTGAACCAGGCAGATGCCGATTGGATTGAAACAAGATTAAAGACAGCATTTTCAGAGAGTGCTTATGAGGCTCATAGCAAGCTCATAAGAGTAACCTGGGCCGGAGAATCGGTGGACGTATATGCGGCAGATATAAGGCGACTAGCGGGATTGGCCGGATACACGGGACGAAGTCTTGAAAAGACAGTTGAAATGGCTCTCGTGTGTGGTTTTCGTAACCGCATCTCAATGGAACTACAACGAATGACTGACATTAGAACCATGGAGGTAGATCTTGAGACATGCCAGGGTGATGGCGAAACGTCCTAGTGAACTGGGGGCAATTGCAACCTCTACCGCAAACAAGTCTGGTGAAGAAGAGCAGATAGTGAGGAGACGTACATTTGTTGAAAAATGCTTTAGATGTCAGGGGTCCCACCCGATGAGAGACTGTAGTGAACCGAGGCCGGGTGTTATCTGTTTCCGGTGTGGCCAGGTTGGACACATTTACTAATGAGCCCAACCTGGCCACACTGGAAACAGATAACACCCGGCCTCGGTTCACTACAGTCTCTCATCAGGTGGGACCCATGACATCTAAAGCATTTTCCAACAAATTGCCTTTCACTTCAGGGAAACGAGTAAAGGGGTGCTATTGCGCCAGTAGTCGCTCATTTACTTCTGAAAAGGTGTGTGATAGTTTACTGCCACAGATAGAGGTTATTGTCAACGCAAAAAGGGCAATAACCCTTGTTGATACCGGCTGTACAACTACACTTATTACGACAAGTGTCGCTAACTTTTTGATTTGGGGCCAGCAATATTAGAGTAGTAGATGGCAGAGAGGTGAAGTGTTGTGGAGAGACTGATGCTGAGATTATAGAAAGAAATATACCGCTACGACTCCGAGTAATTGTGCTGGATACGCTCGTTGGGATAATTGATGTTATACTGGGCTGCGTGTTATCGACCGACTGGGAGGATCTACAATTGCTAAGGGTGAGGTGAAGTTCAGCAAGCAGTATGAAACTAGAATATCAAGAAGTGCGAATAGTAATAATGCCATCCAGCCGACAAAACCCAGGCCATGTCAGATTGAGGATGAGAACCTCCGAGCCTATTTTGATGGTGACAAGTGGACAATAGAGTGGCAATGGACCGCAGGACTGCCCGTGTTGACAAATAGGGTTAGCTGCTATGAAAGCACGCTAAAAGGAGGGATAAGACCGCACTTTGAGAAGGAAGTTGAGAGGTGGATCGACGAAGAAATTTTAATACAATCCTCAGGGAAGGTTGAAGGAATTTTGCCACTCATGGCAGTGGTTCAGCCTACCAAGAGAAAAGTCAGGCCAGTATTGGACTCCCGAGAGTTGAACAAGCACGTGGCCTGCCACACTAAAGATGGAATCGACGTATGTGAAAAGGTCATGAGGGAGTGGAGGAATAGAGAGCGAGCAACAAAAATCGTGGACTTAAAATCGGCCTACCTTCAAGTCCATGTGGACAAGAAGCTATAGCGGTATCAATTGGTCGAATATAAAGGTCAGATTTATTGCTTGACCAGACTAGGATTTGGACTGAATTCTGCACCGAAAATTATGACGGCAGTGCTTAAGACAGTGTTGTCCAAAGACAATGCAGTGAAAAGAGCCAGCTGTGCTAATATCGATGATGTACTGGTTGACGAGACAGAGGTGACTGCGGACAAGGTAAGAGACCATGTCAACACATATGGATTGCCAGCTAAGCTATCGGAGTCATTAGAAAATGGAATGGCTCTTGGATTAAAATTATAGCGGAATAAGGCAGGGAAGTTGATGTTGAGAAGAGGGAACGAAATCCCTGAAGTCACGGACAGCCTAACCAAGTGAGAACTTTTCTCTGTGTGCGGGAAGTTGGTTGGTCATTATCCCATAGTCGGATGGCTGGGGACTGCATGTAGCTTTATTAAAAAGCAGACCGGTATGGACCGATGGGAGATTGAAATTGACTCAGAGGTGTTGCACATGATAAAGGAAGTGATCGCAGAAGTAAAAACGGTGGACCCTGTAAAGAGAGAATGACACGTAAAAGGGTGCCCGGAAGGGCTGATATGGAGTGATGCTAGCAGTCTGGCATTAGGAGCATTGTTGGAAATAGAAGGGGTAACTGTTGAAGATGCTGCCTGGCTACGAAAGAAGAATGATAGCGCCCACATCAATGTTGCGGAGCTTCAATCCACACTGAAGGGCATACACCTAGCTTTTAAATGGAGGCTACAAACAGTGGACGTTAGAACGGACTCGGCAACAGTGGCATCATGGATTAAGTCAGAAGTGTCGGGAGATAAACGAATCAGGAACAAAGGAGAAGCTGAGATGCTTATTAAGCGCCGAATCGGGGCACTTGGAGACTTGATCAGAGAATTGAAACTGAGTAACCGTCACATTGGTTCCATCACAGAAACACAAAGCAGACGTGCTGACCAGAGGGAAGAAGGCTTAGCTACGAGAGAGGAAAAATGTGGCTCCGGTGTGCTGTATAGTAGATAAAAGAAAACACTTGCATAATATGCATAATTTTGGTAAGGAGATGACGTTATATCTGTCAAGAAAAGTGAATCCAAACATCACAATGGAAGATGTTCAGGATGTAGTTAAACATTGTAAGGAGTGTCAGCCCATTGACCCTGCACCATCCACGCATGAAAAAGGAGTGCTGCATGTAACAGACAATTGGAGGCGACTGGCCGTTGATATCACGTATTATAGCCATGAACTGTATTTAACTATGATTCACTGTGGACCTGGGAGAGTAGCAATATGGCGGAAAATTAGAACAGAAACAGCGGAAGATATAAAGAGAGTTGTTGAGAAAGTGTTTATGGAGAAGAGGCCAGTAAAAGAGATCCTAATGGACAACCGGATGTCCTTCCGCTCAGATGTCTTTAGAGAGCTATGTGATAAGTGGGGTGTAAGGCAATATTTTAGAGCAGCGTACCGCCCAAGTGGCAATGGAATCATAGAGAGACACCATCGAGCCATACAAGCTATTGCAGCAAGAAGCCAAATTTCGCCCCAAGGAGCGGTCTTTTGGTATAACATGGTACCGAAGGTTGGACAAGACGAAACGTCAGTGCCACATCGATCTATCTTCACATATGAATGACGACATCCACAGGCAATGACGGAGAGAGTGGAACAAGAGAAAGCGAAAATCACTGTGGGTGATGAGGTGTGGGTGAAACCGCCCAACGTCAGATGTACAACCCGCTGGGGAAGAGGAACAGTAACTGATGTATTATCTGAAAACAACGTGTCAGTTAACGGAGTGCCTCGCCACATAGTAGATATACGGAGAGTTACCTTACCATCAGACGAAGAGGTTGTAGAAAGCCCCCAAGAAGAACCTGTACGAAGGTCGCAACGTAGACGAAGATGGCGGATTATGAAACCAATTATTGATCTTGAAGATCAAGGGGGCGTGTGGTTAGGTGCCATTTGAGTGACCCCCCCTTTGTAAATTGGCTGTTTGGAGTCTCTAACTGCTAGATGGCTCTGGTAGTGAGTCAATTTGCATAGGGGTGGATTGAACAGTATAAAAACTGTACTCTTTTGATTGAAGAGTTGTTGTTGCTCAGTGAGCAAAGTGAAGTGGAGAGAGAAAGAGGTGCAGTTGGCGGTTGGAGGAGAATACATAAATTTTATTTTTCATGAACTTTCCTTTTACAGATAGACTAGAAACTTCAATCAAAACCGACATTGGGTCTAACTCTGCCATCCTGGCGAGGTAAGTAAATAACAACACCGCTTAATTGCTTACCACGGGAATTGACACACATACAAACTACAAAAAGGCGTTTTTAAATTGGGTTCCTTCAATGCGTTTACGCAACAAAGATAGTAAAACACTATTTTCGGATTTCCCTCTGAACTCATTTGTAAGTAAAGGGAGATCGGCGTCTGGTTGACCCTTACTATTCTCTTCTCTATCTAATACATACCCAAAGTGTTTCGTATCCATTTTTATTCATACGAAGTTGATTAAAGTCGTTATCACCGAATATATGACTCTATCCAATTTTCTTCCAATTTTTATACACTTTTTTTATGCAATGTTCGACATGCAATAATAATGAATGCGGTTCAAAACCATGAAAAGTAACCAAGACCAATTTCTCGTATCTAACATTATTGAAACATTTCAATGTAACTGAGAATAGCATTTCCGACCTTAGATGCATTGTATTCGAGCATAACTTCCTTAAATGGGCATAGAAAATACGAAACAAAATGGAGTTACATACTAGATACGCACAGCGCTTGATTGCATTTATTTTTAAACTCGACTTACAAATAGAAATCTGATTTCCCTCTATAAACTAACACCAAAGAGCGACCGACGATTGGTAAGTCACATGCCTCATACTACAGCGATATTCTTCTTTTTTTTTTTAATTCAACGCTTTCCCCCGACATTTGAGTGCATTCAGGGTGTCAAAAATTTCAAAATATTCTCGAATCATTATTTATCTCAAATATTCATGATTTTAAGTAATATAACTATTAATACTATGCTCCTCCCTCCGGTCGCATATTTTAACTAGTGTATATAATGTAAGTGTGAAGTTTGCTGATGAACAGCCGATTAGGACAATTTCTTGTTAAATAAACTCTACCCCAAAGCAGAAGCTACAGCTTGGAAAGCTAGCCTCATGATCACTAAACAGATACTTCATTACTCCCTAAAGGATGCAGAAGAATAGTATTATGACAACAGAACAGATACTACACTACACCTTCCTCAATTGACATAGAAAGATAATAAATTAGTTTGAAATTGTATTGTAAACTGAAATGATTATAACAAAATAGTAAAATATTAATAGAAGTAATATTATAGTTTCATCTAAAGACAGATATATATATATAACATCTCCATTAGTAAAAGATATTTACGTTATGTGGATCCGGAATCATTATTATCGTATTCTTTTATGTATATGTACCCATTTTTTTCATTTGAGTCTTTAGAGAAAATGGATACTTACTGTAAGTGTGCCTGCGTCTGTACTTTATACTTAAGCAAGGATTGTGAACCAACAGTCAAAATGATAATTTTTAGCTGACTAGAAAGAATGCCGAGATAAGCATAGGAAATATTGATGCTTTCTCGAAGTTTTCCTTCTAGATATTAATGAATGCAGTTCCGACAATATTTGTATCAGCGATGCCGAAACCAGAGTTCACGCCTGTATCATTACATCACGCCACTTTCATGTACACATTAAACCAGGAGAGTTTGAATTACCTACTATACACCATCCTCGAGTGTCTTCGGTATCTCTGTACAATGGTTTGTCAGGAAAACCTGACATAAGGATACTATACCCTACAATGTTAATCCTGACCAAATATTTCAAATAACTTAGTATTCGACGCTCAAATAAGATCATTTACAGGTACATTATAACATAGTTAACTGGTTAATTGGGAGAGGAAACTTCTCAACTAACTCAACGTTTGAGTTTTAAAGGAGCTCTTCAGTTGGACATACGGATTTCTATGTGTTTCATATATAATTCAAGTGTTCGGGCCCCTTTGATTTCTGAGATTTTACACGGAAGTAAAATTAGTTTTTCACATTCCATGGTTATGGCATTATATCGGGGTGACGTGTATGGATACTTCCAAATATGCAATGTCTGATGGGAGAAGATTTGATTCTATCTCAAGCCTCATATGAGTGATAAGTTGTTGGTGGATTGCCTAAATCACATAGCGCGGAAAATATTGGAAATTATATTAATCTCTGTGAGACTACTCGATGGACCAGAACGTCACATAAACTCCGGAGTACTAGGAACGCTGAGACCTATTGCGTGGATATTCTAACCATGAACAACTCCTTAATAGTGAATTGCGAATCAATTAATTAAGTTAAATACAATATACTCATATCGATATTGTTTAGATCTCGTCCGATGACAACACAAACCAACCCTGAAAATAATCACGAGAAATAAACTTCTTCACCCTTGGCCCAGGAAAGATATACGCTATACATAACGTGCATTATTAGTACATAACATGTTACTATTTGAATCTGCAAAAAAACAATTTGAATACAGAAACAGCGAATCTTGGTCACGGCAGAAAAAAAAAACTATTGGTTATTTTCTCCGTGTATGGTGAAATAATCCTGCGTACACATACTAATGAAAATAGACTCCAGAACCAAATAAAATATATCAGTTTATTTTCATAAGTTGAATAACTTTTACTGTACACAGATAATCAATATTAAATACACAGCAACATCCGCCTGATACTAAGACGTATTGATCGATGAAAAATGATGAGATCTTTCCTACCTCATTAAACTAGTAAGATATAATTTAATTAATGTCAACCGTCTCATTTAAAAGAAAATTGTTAAAAAAAATAATAATTGACTAATATTGAATAAATTCAATCACATCATTGATAGCGAGGTGGTTGTGGGAGCACTTAGTTCATTTTTCATATACTTCATGCATTACACTTGATAGAGAAGAAGCTGCTCTTTATATATGCGCGTGCGTGCGTGTGTATGTATTTAACTGTGGTCTGTCTCGCTCCCTCGTATATTCATACTAGCAGGAAGAGCCGACGTTTACCAGGGTTAAATTAAGAATAGTATATCATAACTGTGCCATACAACCATATTACTTCATCTATTAATGCCGCAGTTTCGCCCGCTAACATAGTCAGAAGAAACTGAAATTTGGAAGACTCTAAATGCGTGTCGCATACATATGGTTTAAATATGTATGAAATTTTAATTATTAAAAATCAGCCGTTAGCACTGTGCTATCATCCAACCTTACGTATAAGTAACATATACACTTTTAAAAAATATATTTACATTTTTGGCTATATCTAAAGTGCTCTATTCCTTTACGATGATTTATGTATTTACGCTCATTGGGGACAGTTACCTCCATATATATATATATATATACATATATATATATATATATATATATATATATATATATATATATATATATATTTATTATATGATTGTGCATTGTGCATACATTACACTGCTTTTTGTACGTCAATTTCTGTGCGGGTAATTCCATTAAATAACCATTACAATAGACGAAAACTGCAAACTGACAAATGAGACTCTCGAAACTTTGTTGCTTACTTTGTTTATTCATAGCCCCGTGTTCTAAATGAACTGTTTTAATAGTGTTACCGACGAAAACATGAGCGCTACAAAAAAACTAGTGCAATTCGTTATATAATCTCGAATACAAATGTCAATGTTAAAAATACATTGCTTACGTATATCTTCTATATACATGTATACAACTCAATGTCTGTGTTTTCCCTATAGAAAGAAAAGTTAGAGAATCTCAATCAAATTTTAAAGGTTATTCTCATGAAAAATTTACGAAGGGAGACAAGTGTTCCCGAATCTCAAAGTGAACCCTTAAGTGAGGTGGGTGGTTATGCAGAGCACTCCTCCTTTAAAATTTCTAATATATCCTATTTTTATGAAATTTAAGAATATATGTAGAATTTTCTGGAGAAGACAATGGAAGTAGTCTTGCATCTCTAAGTCACTCTCGATGTATCGAATATCTACGTGACACCATCTCTAAGTGACTTATGGGAACATAATCTCCTTAAAACTTTAAATCCGTATATAAGATTCTAATGAAATTTAAACCATATGACTAAAAACACTAATTAAGAAAGTTTTCAGAACTTTTCATATTCTATCTAGGAGACGACACGCGAAAAAGAGGCGGTAAAAATACAAAAAAACAGTAATATTGTGTTATGAGCATAGTAAAAAAGTACATAGTAGTGATCCTCATTCAATCCCGAGCAACGCCGTATTATCCTGCTTTTATAGAATTAATTTGTCGGTATATATTACACATGTATACGCAGAGTATTGATGTAACTATTGACACCGAAAATCGTTTCAGCTTTTGAAGACAAAAGTCTACATTCTATAGCGATTTCTTCTATCTATTTGCACATTTATACAACTGTTGTTTGTTCATAACAAAAGATATTTTAAGTTTAGACTACAATAAATAATTTATTTAGAATTGTCAGTACTGAATATCCTCAGCAATGCAAAGTTCCATAAATGAGAAATTATTCTTTTGTGGTCCTTTGTTAACTGGTCTGAATCCTGTGATCGATCAAGCAATACTTATGTCCGATATTGTCGAATTTTAATGTAATTGTATTTCATCATATGACGAATTTTATCAGACTTCAAAGGAGGGTTGACAAACAGAAAAAAAATCTGTTTGGCGCAACATATAACTGTTTCACTTTCAATCTTCATTTGTCTTATAAATAGGATTTCGAGATGTTAATCCGGTCATATACGACAAATAATATTCGTTTAATATCTTCTTTTACGAAATGTAATATTAGTATACATTAACATAGGATTTAACGAGAGATTAAGCTTACCTACTTAATTTGTGCGCATATTATCACCTTCGCAAGGTCTCATAGCGCAACAGATAAAAAATGATAAGTAATAAGCAGTTCTAACAGACAGTCTTCATAAGGTTGAAGGTTCAATCCTCAGCACGGGCGATACGACGAATGCAATTATAAACATCTTTAGACTTTTACCTAGTCATGGCTGACAGAACGAGAACTAGCTTCCCGCGTGGATTAAATAAAGACTTCTCTCTGAAATTCCGTACGGATTCTCGAGTCTGTCAAGACGCACTTGTAGAAGGTGGAGGTTACATTGGGTGAAACGTTGTGAGAATTATATCCAAAATAAGAACAGAAGTACTAATACTCAAAATAATGCACATTATTAACTTCCACACTCAGTTTAAAAATTAAGATCGTGTAATGACCAAATATTAAATACAAAAAAGTGTCTGTTGTTAAAAAATAACCTCTTACTCAATTCAACATTAATTGTTCTAAAATCGAATATTACATCATAAACAGAATTTTGTCGACGTCGATTTATAAAGTTAAATAAATATATATACTTTGAATTGTTTTTATTTTAATACATTGAAAAAGTGACATTTGTTTATATGGTAAGTGTTCGCTTATGGATCAGGCGTCCGGCGTTCAATCCTCAGTCAAGTCATAGCAAGAACTAAAAAAAATGGTACATGAGGTTTCCTTGCTAAAAACCCAGCATTATAAGGTCTGAATCAAGAGTAAATACAGTAATCCAGCTAAGGGAATAGCGCCCTCTCTTACATCTCGGTATAGTAGCCAATTAAAAGAGCCTTTGGGTCGCCATTAGCTAGGCTCGACCTACTTACTAGCTGCAAATGTGTTTACTGTAAGAAGAATGAGACTAATGTTTTAATACATTTTAATTGTCACAATTTGAAATTAACAGTTCATTTATTTAAAAAGTATATTTAGATTAAAATGACAATTTTGGGGTGGAAAGGTGACATTTTCCTTCTTAATATTTACGCTGACAGATTCTTTCAAGAGAAATATTATTAGAATACGTCACAATAAAGTATACAGCGAGGCGAGGAAAGTAACCGTCGAATATTTACGGTGTTCCCCTAAAGGTTCTGCCGTGCACACGTCTGACACTGAATCACATATAAATGGCTCTAGAAAAATATGTGAAACTCTCTGTAGATATACCTTATATCATTTAACAGCGATTAAAAAAACACTGTTAGACATTAATGACTGAAACGTATTAAACAAGGCAAAATATTATTTGGTTCTTCTGTATTATTGGGGACCTCTATAATTTCATCTTTAATTTACATGAGTCAGTTGAAATGGGAGATAATTCAAACTTTATATTTATGTTGTAACCATAACCTATAAGAAAAGTCTAGAAATTAAAAAAAAAGAAGGGTACTTATGCAGTTTACATACCGAGCTGAAATAATAACGTTATAATTCAGTAAGCCATTCTTAACAAACGAGGTGGGGGTTTGATTAACTGTTCTGTACTTTCACCTAACAATTTAATAAACAAAAGATACCGTAGGAATTGTATTTTACTTGAAAATCCTATCTAAAAAATAGCTTGGTCCGTAAAGAGTATGAGGACTAAAAAAATACATAAAAGGATTACCAATCAATCAATCAATCAATCAATCACAACGCTCATTGCTATTCGGCACTGCCTTTTCAGTGTGAAATCAAATAAAACTTTAGAGGATACATTGAGAAAAAAGTTGAATTATCTCCCCTTTCAACTGACTCTTCTGAAATAGAAATGCAAATTTCATCTCTCCACAATAACACAGAAGCACCGATTATTTGTAATAAATAAGGTTGGATTTCAGAAAGGATTGCGATTTTTATTATCGATTCCATGGGTACTATGGCAATATCATTCTGTACTTGCTGACGTTGCATGTTTGAAAAAGTTATAAAATAACTCATACGAATTTTTATCACAGTGTACTTGTCATCAACATTAGCTAGGTGTGGATCTTATATAGCATTCATTTTATTGTGTATTAAATGCGATATTTGATATGTATAAACCAGTTAGGTTTGAGGTTATGATTTGCATGGAAGCAAATAATGCGATGGATGTGCAATGTGTCTTAAAGACAAGCTTAGAGCTGATGATCCCAGAAGAAGATTATATCTGAACAGTATCGGAAGATGTGTCCAGAACAAGATACATCGTTTGTATAGCTACGTTGAAAGAATGAGTGAGAGGTCTTGGGTTAGTAGATGTATAACAGTGAGCTATCAGGGTCAGTTGGGAAGGGAAGACGAAGGAAACATGGAAAGAAGTTATCAGGATAGACTTGATAAAAATAATGCTAAATAAAGACCTGGCAGATTTAGGTCAATTTGTAAGTCAATTCATACCAACATATAAAACGGATATTAAACCGGCTATGATGATAATTATCTCTTTGCCATCGGAAACTGGATAACTCATTGATATTGATCCATATTTAATGTTATTTTTATATGATTACATGTTTATTATATGTTGGATTTATATATCGATGAATTCTTCCTTTTGTCACTAACAAGCCTGTAAAAACATAGCACCCTCTCTATCTATGCAACGCATGTCCTCAACACACAAAACATTTATTTTTTCTTGACATATTTTAATACAGAAGTGAATTTAATCGATCTATTTTAGCAAAGTGGATTTACATTTGCCTTGATAGATTTCACGAAGCTAAGGAAAGTTCAAGACTTAATAGAGATTATCCACAAATAATAAAACCGTAGGATTTTAGTAATTAAGAAAAAAATCGATTGTTCAAACAGGATTAAATGAAACGGTGAAACAGAGACAGAAAGCGCGAGAGAGAGAGAGTGATAGATATCAAGTTTGAATATAAATACAATTCTGATAGGGTTACCAGTTTCATATATATATATATATATATATATATAATTAAAATGGACACAAGAGTAGACCTGAAACTTTCATAGCCACAATATAAACCAACATATTTTATACATTCGTAATTGTTATGCGTTATTCATCGAGTCTCAGATATTCCTCTTCTTTCATTTCAATTCATACCGTCTTATTTAGTGTATCCTTTATTTGTTATTGGCAGGATACTCAGCGTTGCCATGGGCTCTTCCCAACACCAGTTCCCCCCTCTCTGCAGGCAAAAGTGTTATCTTCTCTTTCCCGTGGAAAAAGTCTGTGTTTTACCCTGATCGCCCTCTCATTCCATAACCCGACGGTCGACCCCGGTCTCAATCGGCCCACTATATATCCGCTCGCCTCTCCCCCCCTTGCAGGCAAAAGTGTGTCTACCCCGGTCACCTCCCACATCCGGTCGTCCCGTTCTTCCTCGCCCCATTGTCTTCTCGCTCGCTCTTATCACTCGTTATAACCGCCCCCCTCTCCGTTGCCTGAGACAAAAATAAGTACTAACCCTGTCTTCCCTGTCTTTCCTGTCGCCCCTTCTCCTTTAATGTATATTTAGGTTACCGTCATATAAAAAAACATTCTGAAAGTCGTAGGAGATCGAACACTCAACCTCGAGGTCTTGGTCCTTCGTCGTTATCCAACGTCCAAAGCGAACATAGTATAAAAGGTGAAAATAAAAAGGTCAGTTAAACACTGTTTTAATCCGGGCTCGGTGCGCATGCGTACAACATACAGATGGGAAGGGGCGATGTAATTCTGTCATCCACGACAAGTTCCCTGTTGTTTCGGCACGACGAAATCAATGTTTTTATCATTTGTTTGGATATTATACGACCGAAAGCTGTAGGGTTCATGAAATGTTAACCTTATAGTACTGTTGAGTATCTCGGGAGCCTTTTGCAGACAGAAAACAAACAAAGACAAACACACATACGTTCCTCTTTTATATAATAGATAATATACAATATATTTAAATAAGTACAGTCAACATTTTTAACAACGAAGGGTTATAACATGACTCGTGTTGCGGGGTGTCGAATCCTGCAACCGGTATGAATAATCATCTCTACACTGACGATTCCCGAAAGGATGAAACGTATACGTATGTAGATAAAACATATATATATATATATATATATATATATATATCAAGGTCGTTTTACCATTACCTGTCAGGTCCTTTTCGATTTCACCAAGTCCAAAGTCAATGAAGAGAAGACTTACCTACAAACATTAAAAAGAAATAAGTTTAAGCACTAATACAGGAATATATTAAACGTAAGTGTCAGAAAATTGTTTACTAATAGTTAGACAACTGCAAAAAGATGTGAGCGGTGACAGATAAAAAAAGAGATGCAAAGCGAGGATGAGACATGCGGTTGTGTTAGGCTGATATGATTATAAATAATTTGTGTGTTACTGCTTAATACAGACAATGTATTTATGAACGTCCATTTATCAATGTGATTTATCAGCAATACGGTTAATAAATTTACAGTGTAGACGTCATAAGGACAAAAATATATATAAACAGAATTACATCTGAATTCACTTATATGGGAATTTTTTTAAATTTTCAGATCCGTGAAAGTTCACATTATCTGTGTGATGAAAATGAAAGTCGACAAATTTATTTTTATTAGGTACAAATAGAAAGATTTAATTTAATTTGAATACTATTAAATAGGTTACGTAAAATATTAAATTTGAAATGATTATAATTTAATTTGTTTATCCTTAAACACTTTACTAATGTAGGCACCTTTTTATCTCCTACAAGCACTAGTAGCCAACATTTACATGACATCTACAGATTACGAACCAAACTAAACCGACTCTTACGTAAGCAGATTTCCGGAACCAATCAGAAAAAAACGAAGTAGTTTGCGAATCGGACACCGCGAAATATGTGTATTGCAGACGACAATTAAAGATACCATCAATAGGATTACCGTTTGTTCTTTTTACTATAACCATGTACGGAGTGCCTGTTTACCGACGACTGGGACTTTTTTCAAACAACATTACAAAATAAAGACGAGTGTTATTTTAATGATTACACAAATTCTCCGTCAACAGAAAACGATGGAATAGTTGTTTCATTGTATTTTTGTCCTAAATTAACCTTTTTCACAAGGAAAAATACATTCAGATGAGTCTTTTAAAGAAATCTTAAAAGAAAAGTTGTTTCCTTCGGTACTTATCGACTGTTTAACGACGCCTAGACTGAAATCGGCTTTTCCTGCTGTTTACGTAAATTTAGATTAAAAGATAAACATCTGTGTCAATTTCGTATCATTATCGTGCACTAAATGCGGGGATTGCCGAGAGAGCTGTGGTCAATATTTAAAAAATTATCTCTACCAGTTCAATGCATAGGGCCACCATTTAATTGATCTTTTTGCCATATCTCGATTTTGTAAGATGAGTAAGTAAATAACTACACATTTCGTACCTAGAGTACTAACCCAAATCATGCATTTGTAATAATTATGTGTTATGTATTATATAAAAGAGAAATTGCATTTTATGTGCGTGTCTGTCAGGCTACAAGTGAAAAACTAGGCAGTACAGCGTTTACAATCATTTCATTTAGTGAAGATTTGAGCAATTTATGTTAAAAATGCTTTAATATTATTACGCATAATATTTTATTTAGGTCAAATCGCCAGGCATATTGAGAAAAATTGTATGCGTGATAAAGATGTGAGAGACACAGAAGAGTGAGAACTTATGAGTGAGAGAGATAGAAGTGAGAGAGAAAGAGAATGAAAACGAATGAGAGAGAAAGAAAAAGATTAGAGAGATAAATACAGTGAGACAGAATGAGAGCGAGATAAATACAGAGTGAGAGAGAAAGAGAAAGGGAAATACAGAGTGAGAGAGAAAGAGAGAGAGGAATACATAGTGAGAGAAAAGAGAGATGCCGGGAAGGATTTCGAGTGAGAAAAAGAGATGCCGAGTGTGTGTGTGTGTGTGAGTGAGTGAGTGAGTGAGTGAGTGAGAGAGAGAGAGACCGAGTTAGAGAAATGGCGAGTGAGAGAAAGAGTCAGGGGGTAAATAAAAGAGTCAGGGGGAGAATAAAAGAGTCAGGAGGAGAATAAAAGAGTCAGGGGGAGAATAAAAGAGTCAGGGGGGAGAATAAAAGAGTCAGGGGGAGTGAAAATATATATACATATATATATATATATATATATATATAATAGAAAGAACGAGAGAGAAATAGATAACGAGTAGAGATACAAGAGAGAAATAATGAGCGAGACAGAGATACGATACAAAAGAGAAAAAGAATGAGAGTGAAAGATTTTTCAAACATTTTTTACCTATCCTCTTATCAGAACCACGCGAAATTCTGGTGGCCTCTGGCATTATTGTCTAAATCAAAGACAAGTGCCAGATACATAACTATTTGAAATCAATATTGAATAATGTGTTATATTACAATGAATTTTAGCATGGGTTATTCCACCGTGCAAAGCATTGCATGTAAATATTTGTTTAATCTGGGTTTCGTGCTGTTTACATACACATTGCGCTGCTTCCCACAGTATTGCGTCGAGGAAATGTACACGTAGTTAAAAAAAATACACACGCACTTTAAATGACGAATGTTATACGATCGCTTTCAAAAATGGCGAAATTAGCTGACATTGCATGTTTGCATTTATCTATTTACTTTACATGCGATTAGTCTATTTTTTGCAAGACCCAATACTGTTTTTGTGTTGTTAAACAGCTGGATATATTAGCTTCATAAAATATATCTTAAAGTTTATAGTATTATTCAAATTGATTGTATATAATGTTTCCACTTCATATGGAGAGAATTATCGACATTGAGACAGAAATGATATGCTGTATACACTCTTAGAACAAACAAATAGGTGCGTTCGGAAAGCGAACGTATTTGCAGATGAAGTCATTTATTTTATGTGTACATAGTGAACTATAACTTCATGTTTCCAACTTTCTTGCGTCATCAACTTCCGCCATTTTAAAGTCTTTCCTAACTGCGTACCATATATTCATTGTTTAGGTAATTCATGTTTCTATAACCGCTTGCAAGAACCTGCCAAATGTATGAGGACCAATTTGTATTATTTTCATTATTCGAACTACTTTTCTTATCTTGGATCTTATTTTCACAACGTTTCGTCCGAAGTTCTCTCTTTTTTCAGGTGTATCATGTCGAACTCGGGATTGGTTTGCTTTGGTTGTCTTGTTTTACGGCATATCAACCCTTATCGGATTATTCAATGCCGAATCCAGTCATTATGGTAAAAGTTTTTATACTTCAAGTGCTTTATATTTTCAAATATAAATTCACGGTGTTTTATCTGGTTGTTTTGTAAAGGAAATTGTTGGTTTTCTTTTGAGCTTTGCAGAACATAATTGAGTTTTGCTAAAAGAAAGGGAAAAAAAACAATAAGATCAATGTTTGGTGCATTTTTGATCAGGAAGCCAGTATATTCAGACATCCTGATCTGGTAGCATCAGTGTTGACTCGGGAATCCTTCTACCTAAATACTACACGTCTAAAATAGGTTTAAGGCTCCTAAAGTTCCTACTTGAATTGTCCGCAAGGATCCTTGGCGTAACAGATAAGGTGCTAAGTAATAATAAGTTGTAAGTGACAATCTTCTGGAGGTTGAAAGATTAATCCTCAGTGTGGACGATACTAAGAACACAATTACAAATTATTTAAGACTTCTACTCGGTCATGGCTGACAGAACAAGAGCAAGCTACTTCTATGGATTAACTAAAGGGTTCCGTTAGAGATTCCATACAGATCTCCGAGTTTTACAATATATATCTGAAGAAGGTTGGATGTTACATCGGCCGAAACGTTGTGGAAAAAACATTTATTTACTTAACCAATATTAAAAAAATATCAATCCTCATTTATAAAATTCCGAAACATAATATGACAATCAAGTTTCACCGAGTCTTTCTGGTGTTTTTCGCATGACATTAATAATTCTGTCAATGCTCTTCTTGGCTGGTCTGCCTTCGTGTAGATGTAAATAATGTCAAAGCCATCGCAACAGTTTGCGTTTGATTTTTACTACTCCTGAGTTTATGTTGTCTTCTTATATAGGTGTTGCTTTTTTGAGGGGGGGGGGGTCGTTGCATGTCCAGTACTTAATGAATTCTCTTAATTCAGTTCATCTTATTGCTTAGTTTGATGGTTAGAGTCTACGGTTTTCTATTGTAGAGGGAAATACTCACCGAATAAGCAACACATTTTCTAATCATTTTTTGTTGACTGGAGGGAAATTTTATCTGCACAATTGGAATCAAATAAAGGTCGGTGCGATAATTAAGGTCTGTGTTATTTCCATTGCTTTCATCCTTCAGGAATGTCACTTGTTTATTTGATTTTAGACCTTCACTCGACGGTTTGATCGTGGCTACTCACGAATAACATCTAACAATAATCACCTTCGCATAATTGCTTTTGCTTAATATCAAGAGCATTCGTAAACAGCTGAGTTATGTAATGCATTGTGTATGGAAGGTGATCATGGACATGGGCACTACATGTGTAAACCCCGTGTGACGATTACATATTCTAACAGGGTTATTAATGGAACCAGAAAGCAAAAGTGACACGTAATTAAGCTTCGAACTCAAATCCATTTTTCCACAGCATTTCAATAATCAAGGCATGCCCAATGACCTTGTTTATTGTTTTGTACTCCCGTTGAATCTTGGTGATTTCCTTCTCATCTCCATTGTTATCTTTTGAATTTTATTTCCGTTAAAATAGTCTTTCTCGTTGTACAAATCAGAGCCTTAAAATGATTAAAAACTAATTATATATTTTAAGAGTATCCTTAGTTGGTTATTTTCCGGTGAGGATTTGAAAACATCGTGGCTTTAATTATATTTTCGTAAAGTACAAAATAAACTATTTGATTATACCACAAATAGTTTCAAGAAATTTTAAATATGAATATTATGTTCCACCTGGAATTAAATTAGTGTGGTTGAATTTTAAAATTCACCTCAGTTGATTATTTAATATTTGTACGTTTTAGTTGCGTAGCAGTAAATGTAAAGATTCATGATAACATTAATCAATTCAGTTTTAGTTGCAACTCGCAAATATGAAGATAGTAAATTGTAAAATCGGTTGGCTTACTGTTAAATAGTTAAATTCCGGAATGGTAGAAACTTTAATCATTTCGAGGGTAATAACCTCTCATTTTCAAAAAGAAAACCAAAAATAGAAATATCGGTAATCTAAGGATATCGGAGGCGATTCTTGTTTTTAAACATTGACCCTTTTTAAATAGCAAAACCGAGCTTTGTTGCCCCCTTCATTCTTTTACCCAACTCTTCTTCCTAGATCATTCTAACTCTACTCACCTTAGACCATGCTTTATGTTTCTTGCTCCTTTGTCTCTACCCGATCTTAATGATCTCATCCATCTATCCACCGAACCCATCTAGATCTTGCTTATCAACACACTCACTTTCATTGTTCTCCTTATATCGTTTCATTCACGCATCCGTTCCCTATATCCCTCCCCTTAACCGACACCCATCTTCCCCTACGTTTATTTCCTTATACACCTTTCTTGTCTATACTCTTCCCCACACCTCCTACAACTTCATATTCATAGAATAAGCCACCCACACCATTTAGATTTAATTCCCATATATTTTACTATCACTTAATTTCGTTAACTATGCAATAATTCGTTCACTATGTAATAAGTAAATGTTGTTCTAAATTATATATACACCCTTTTCCATCCCTTTCTCTTCTAACAACGCCCACACTCTAGGTCCTTGAGTATAACGGAAGAGATGAAATCTGAAGATATACTAATTCTATCTGACCATGCATTATTTTACTTGACGTAATTATTTCCCTTTAACCATCTTAATGCTGATCCCTAATTATCCCCTTAACCTTTACCTGACTGTTCATCCGAACCTATATTTACAATTGCAACACTTAACATAAATATTAAATATGTAATAAAAAATAAAGAAAAAGTAAATAATAAATTAAAAAACAAAACAAATAATAATCCCCAAAAATCAACAATAAATTAAATTAAATATAAATATTATTATTTAAAATTAACTAAATTATATAATCTTAGTAATCTATTACATATCTTAACGATTACATTTTCTGTGTGACTTGTCTCTCTATCGGCGAATCTCATGCTTTTCTTTTTTGAATAGTAGCGTCTATTAGGCTCTCCCGAACTGACACAGCCAGTCCAACTTTTGTTTTCTTTTTGAAAAAGTGAGGTTGTTACTCTCGAAATGATTACGGTCTCTAAATATTTAACAGTAAGACCACAAATTTTACAATTTACTATCTTTATATTTAATTTTTTTTAAATATATATGAATTGATCTGAGATTTACCGTCTCTTGTCATTTATGTTTGTTTATTCTTATTCTACCTTTCGGTTCACAATATTGCATTGCTCCTGCGTCGGAATTTACACCTTCATATTTTCTTATATATATACATATGTATATATATATACACATGTGTGAATTTAATAAAAGTAGATTGATAGAGGAAATACTAAACCATATAAAAAAGTCGATATACAATGAATAGCGTATGTAAATAGTGCATATAGTGTAATATATATATATATAACATTATTTGTATAATATATATATAACATTATTTGTATAATATATATATATAACATTATTTGTAAAATATATATATATATATCACATTATTTGTATAATATATATATATATATCAGATTATTTGTATAATATGTATATATATATAACATTATTTGTATTATATATATATAAAACATTATTCGTATAATATATATATATATATAAAACATTATTCGTATAATATATATATATATAAAACATTATTTGTATAATATATATATATATATAACATTATTTGTATAATATATATATATATAACATTATTTGTATAATATATATATATATAACATTATTTGTATAATATATATATATATATAACATTATTTGTATAATATATATATATATATATAACATTATTTGTATAATATATATATATATATATAACATTATTTGTATAATATATATATATAACATTATTTGTATAATATATATATAACATTATTTGTATAATATATATATATATATAACATTATTTGTATAATATATATATATATATATATTACATTTTTAAATGAAACTAGAATAACTATAGAAATGAAAAAAAATAATAATATAAATAGATAAAAATAACCAAATGAGGATGATAAGTAGTATAACGAATATTATTAAATACAGTAGTTTTGAAAATAACAAACACATGTTTCTTGAGCAAAGACGAACATTTTAATAACTAAAATGGGCCAGGAAAAATTTATCTGGAACTAGAAACTGGATCTGATATCTGGAAGATTTTGGTCTTGATTTTTTAAGTGTGATTGTATCTCATCAACACTGCTGGGGAGCGATGCGATAACACACTGTTTTATTTTTAAATCGCCGAAACAGTTTTTCATAGTAAACAATTATTAAACCTTGCAAAGATATTAAGACTAATGTAATATCTTAGAAACTTACTAATACAGTGATTACACGAGATTGATTGACTTACAAGCAAAAGGACATTTTCGAAAGAAGGACTTAGGACTGACAGTTAGATATAAGAGAAGTTTGGTAGTTATATTCACTTTTCAATAATTCTTTTTTTTCAGAATTATATTTCAGTAATAAATTAGGACGACTTACCAATAAGAAAATACGTTTTACACACTCTGTATAGTATATGTTATCTTTTAATGAGCATTCATCAGAGTCTGTTTTAAATTTTAATCATTACCGACTCTATGTAGATATACTAAAACAGTATTTATATTAAAATCAGTATTAGAAATATAGCATTCATTTAGAGAGTTTGACGTAGCTTTCGTTATACATTGCTCTATTGGTTTTTTAAATGTCATTTTATTAATTAACTATTGATTGTTGTCATTTTCTGAATACATCTACTCTTTTATAACAAAACCTTACATAAAAAAGGCCATGCCAATCATATTTCCTGACACAATCGCCTTTTATCTTGCTGCAGATATCTAGTGAAACAAGCTAATGGACAGGCCGACTGAACTACTCGCAGACACCACTTCTTGGAGAGATTTCGGACGCATTAATAATCTGTTTAAGGATGACCATGCTATTTTCAACTGAAACCTGACAGAGAGACAGACTGACTACCTCTTCACTCTATTTCCATCTCACTCGTGATCTCGATCTCTCTATTTCCCTCACATTTGTACTCTATCTCACTCTCACCCGTGCTCTCTCCCCATTTCCATTTTACCCGTGATCTCTCTCTATCACTCTCGAGTGTACTCTATCGCTATTTCCCCTTCACTCGTGCTCTCTCTCTCTCCCTCTCTCTCTCTCTCTATTTCCCTCTCATTCGTACTATCCCACTCTCACCCGTGCTCTCTCCCCATTTCCATTTTACCCGTGATCTCTCTCTCTATCACTCTCGAGTGTACTCTATCTCTATTTCCCCTTCACTCGTGTCTCTTTCTCTATATTCCCTCATACTCGTGCTCTCTCTCTCTCTATTTCCCTCTCATTCGTACTCTATCTCTATTTCCCCTTCACTCGTGTCTCTTTCTCTATATTTCCCTCATACTCGTGCTCTCTCTCTCTCTATTTCCCTCTCATTCGTACTCTATCTCTATTTCCCTCTTCGAGCTGTTTTTACTATTACCCCCTCACTCATGCCCTCTCCCTATTTCCCTCTCATTCGTGATCTCTCTTTCTTTTTCGCTCGCACATTTTGCTGAGATCTACACCAAATGAAAGGATTTATATCTTAAACATGACACACACACAGGCATATAATGCGACTTCCCTTTATATAATACATAACAAATACGAATGTATTCATTATTTTGGTTCATAGTCTGGCTATGAAATGTGTACATGTTTACTTGTTCCTCTTACAAAATAGATATATAGCATAATACTTTTCTCATAAAAAGCGTAGACAGATCTGCAAATATATCCACGTGACATGTAATTATATTAGTTGTATGTTCCCCATGTAAAACACCCGGACGCTTTCGCAAACCATAATACCCAACTTCCCAATTTATGAGGTGATAAATTTAATATAACATTGTCAAGGTCAGGATTCGGGTGAAAAATTAGATTCGATCGTATACGAAATTGAGTGAAATTAATGTCGGCTTCTTATTCATTTATTTTTAAAGTGGACAATTTAAATTTATATAGCGTTAAATATTATTTATTATGTGTGAAAAACTTTCAAAACAAAAACACAATATTGATTCGTGTTTTATCACAGGAAAACATGATATATATGTTATGCTTGTCTGTAACAAAAACTACGTCATACTGTCCAAAGATATACTATATTGTGAATCCTTGTTTTAATATAAATACTTTTTTTTTATATCTACATGCTTGCTTGGAAGGCCAAGAATAGTCTTAAATTGTTTCTACGAATAGTGGCGATAACGAGACGCTTGTAAAGCCAAGTCTATTTCCGATGGCCCTAGAGTGGCGCTTCATTAACAGACCAAGGCTGTTGAGAGAGTCCCGTGTAGCGAGGCCTATCACTCCACTCGTCGTCACGGCGATCGGTTGGAACACAAATTTGTTCAGAAGACCGGCGTATTTTGCTTGCCTGTAGTTCGCTGCTGACGCTGCTGCATGCCCAGGGTTTGTTGCCGATTTTTTTTACTGACGAGGGCTAAAAGTGTCATCACAAATCGCATCCCATAAAATCGACTTGCCATTTTTTTAAATTAGAATTCGAGCAAGGCGACGTTTTCTAGCAATGACGTAACACAGAGGAAACAGCCAGTCTTAGGTGGCTAATGAGCGGTTGAGATTATTCTGTTTGTACAAAACAATCAGATAGGGCATTGGACTTTAGGATAGCTGCTTCCCTTCCCTTCCACGTGGAACGAGGTGGTAGTTGCTTTATGTATGTACATATATATATTCTGAAGAATGAATAAAACACCGAAGCGATTTTTAAAAGTAAAAATGCATTTGAAATCTTTTTTTATCAATAACGTTTACGAAGAAGCTGTTATTGTGAAGAAGAAGAAAACAACGACAGAGATCAGAAAGATGGAAACTGATTGCCACATAACAAAAGAAATACAATCAACTGATTGCCGAAAGAGTGTACGAACACGGGGGAATTGAAGAACACCCCATTACGCTATCAGTCGAAATGGGGTTTACATAGGCAAACGTGCGACTTGAATGAGCACATCATAAGAATATATATTGGATTATATATTCAATCTGATAGGTTTTGAAATGGAGATAGATAATATTGCATAGCCTGAAACGGTATCCATTAGGTAAGTCACGCACCCCTACGGTATATTTTAACATGCACTTTTCCCTAATAGATCTCCTGTGATTTAGCGGGTGATAAAAAGTGAAATTGTTTTGAGCTGATTCGTGTGCTATTTTTGGGTTATATCTATGCATTATACAAAAGTCAGGTAAATCTGTTATAGATCGAGATGCGATTCGCGTGTACGCCAAAAAGCGAATGGGTTGGATAGCTATCCTTCTCTTTCTCCGGTTCGTTGAGATACGCTTTCCTCTTCATTTCTAAAAGCTACTGAGTTTTCATAGCAACGTGTTTACTCAATATTTTTAAACCAATGGATATCGTTGTAACCCCAACATCCAGCAATCAATGTCAAATTAGCATAACTTATAAAACAGTGACCTGTTCAACAAAATCAGGGTTCTACAGAGATCAAGGCCAGTCAACTTCGAAATCACCCAAGAACGAACACATCCGCACTTTTGGCCGGATGAGTAAAAAAGAGAACACTTCAAAACTCACGTACAAGCTCCATCCTTTCGCGCTCTAACAGAACAAGTTAAACATGTGACCTCTGTGCTTACTTGTTTAACATGCATTGTAAATATAAATGAAAATGAAATGGCGAAGGAATGATATATTAGATGATACATATTAAGGTCATCAGCTGGCAAGTGCTAACTCAACATGTATGGTGTTTTGTGAATGAAAAATAGAATAAAACATACTTAATCAACAAAGCATTTATAGAACGACAATTTTACAGGAATATAAAAGTTAGTTTTAATGCAGAAGTGTTTATTGTAAAGTTTATACAACTCGTGTTCTTTGTTAGAAATTGTTTAGTGAAGTAACATGACACGAGGAGCTAAACATGTGTATGTCCATTTGTTAGTGCTTGTAAGCAGTAATGTAATACTGTGTGTGAGTAGGTTTTACTGTGTGTGATTCATAGCGGTTATCTTCTATTCACCTGACTTCTTTGTATGTGTGTAAGTAGAGATGCGCGAGGCAAGGAAAGCTTGCACGTAAGTTTTGAAGTTTTGGCGCCCAAGACAGAAAATCCGGGTTAGAGTGGTAGCGTACTTTTTGGGTGTTCTTAAGTGGTGCGTCTCTTAGGCCTGTCTGGCGAACTCTCTTTATGGATTTCGCGTCGGCTTATTACTTTGGCACGACTTGTTAGTTTTTGATTGGTTGGAATTCCTTAGTCTACACGTTTATGTTACGAATCTGTTCTCTTTGTAAGTGACAAAGAAAAGCGTATCCAAACGAAGCAGAGAAAGAAAGAGGGTGCCAATTCGAGCCATTCACTTTTTTACCTTCGTTCGGGGCGCGTCTCGGTTCACCACAAACCTACGCATACATACACAGTGCCACGTACATACCTTTTCTATTACTCATACACGCATTAGCACTACAATATATATATATATATATATATATATATATATATATATATATATATATATGACATATACATCCTTAGCTCTCGTGTGTTTCTCACTGCACATTGTCCTACGATAAAAACGAGTTGTAATTTTATGAAATGAATATTCTCTGACTAAGAATGGCTTTTATACTTATGTAACAATCATAGTTTTATAAATGTTTTGTTAATTAATGTTTTTCGTGAGTTTTTCTTCACAAAACTATAACTATGTTAAGTTAGCACTTGCTAGCTGGTGCCCCTAATATTCTCTCACACTTTATTTCATTTCTATTTAATATGCATGGCCGTTTAATATCCTTTCACTACTACCTTTCCTCTTGCTATAAATAAACATTGATTCCTGAAAGTATATTTTTCTAAATTTATCTTAATCACACAAAACGCATGATGCAATATTCGTGAAGTCCACAAGTATATTTGGAAGATAAACAATAGTTGAATTCATCTAATTAGCCGCAATCTGGAAGTAATTAACTAAGTGACCCCCTTTCTCGGATCCTTCTTGGCCTTTTGGCTAAGATCAAAGTGTAGTATCTGTTCCGATGGATTTACGCCGGTCAATGGGTCTGTCCTGTGCAGTTCTGGGAGGTCCACCTTCCCAGGCTTTGCCTCCCCTCTTTGGGGAGGAGTAAGTTTATTGCTTACTGTCTGAGGCGCCTCTACCGGGGAGCCTCTACCGGGGAATGCCGACGGGGCTTCCCAGGCAATTTTTAAACCCCACTTTCCCAACCCGACCTTGGGTCACATCTTACTTGTGGGAGTAAGATAAACACTGGCCTTGTGCCTAACTCCTGGAGAGGAGTTAATCAATACTCTCTCTCATTTTCTTGTTGTACCCTTTATTCCCTACTCGCTGTATTTCATTCTCATTCACGTCTCTTTTAAAACTGTCTGAGTTTATTCAAAAAGCGAATAGAAAATAGTAGTACTACTCCTTTGCTCTGAAGAAACTATTTTCAAACGCATCATTTAAAAAACATTCAAAACTACGCTTACAAAATTATTTACTAGTTAGTTTTATCTCTGATCGCTTTAACTAGTAATTAAAATATTCGAAGAAATGTTTTGTTCTTTAGAAAAATGTAAAACATTAACATTTTATTTATTTACTTTTTACATAAACAATTTCGCAGAATCATTAACTCTCTTCTCTATCCCCTTACTGTTCATATTAACGAAGACAAGAAAATAGTAAGGAATACAATTATTACTCGTCTGCAGATAAAAAGGCAAAATAGATCAAGAGATTTATAGAGAGGGATAGATAGATAGAGAAAGTTATATATATATAGATAGAGAGAAATATATATATATATGTATATATATATATATATATATATATATATATATAAGGAGAAAGAGAGAAAGACAGAGAAAGAGAGAAAGATATATATATATATAGAGAGAGAGAGAGAAAGATATATATATATATATATAGAGAGAGAGAGAGAAAGATATATATATATATATAGAGAGAAAGATATGTATATATATATATAGAGAGAGAGAAATATATATATATATAGAGAGAGAGAGAAATATATATATATATATAGAGAGAGAGAGAGAGAAAGAGAGAAAGATATATATATATATATAGAGAGAGAGAACTATATATATATAGAGAGAGAGAGAGAGAAAGAGAGAAAGATATATATATAGAGAGAGAGAAAGAGAGAAAGATATATATATAGAGAGAGAGAGAAAGAGAGAAAGATATATATATATAGAGAGAGAGAGAGAGAGAGAAAGATATATATAGAGAGAAAGCGAGATGTGTATATATAGAGAGAAAGCGATATATAGAAAGAGAGAGAAAGCGAGATATATATATATAGAGAGAAAGCGAGATATATATATATAGAGAGAGAAAGCGAGATATATATATAGAGAGAGCGAGATATATATATATATATAGAGAGCGAGATATATATATATATAGAGAGAGAGCTAGATATATATATAGAGAGAGCGATATATATATATATAGAGAGAGAGAGAGCGAGATATATATATAGAGAGAGCGAGATATATATATATATATAGAGAGAGAGAGCGAGAGAGAGAGAGAGCGAGATACGTACAGCGAGAAAGAGATACGTACAGCGAGAAAGGCATCGATAGCGAGAAAGGCATCGATTGAGGGAAAGGCATCGATAGAGAGAACGGGAAAGACTAATTTTGGAATTATTTTTCATTAAAAAAAAACTGCCTTTGCGAATTCACTGTAACTTGATTCAAACAAATATAGATATATAGATAGATAGATAGATATAGATAGATAGATATAGATATATATGCATACGCAATCATTCCGTTGCTAATTTTATAAGATCAACAGCAATAAAGAAATTACCAAAACATGTAGTATTTAATTAACCACGTTTCCAAGAGGTTAGACACAAGGTCAGGTGTTAGTTTTCGTAAAAGTGTTTTTGTGGAACTAACTGGATCTGAACCTCATCCCGCGTCGTTATTAGTAAGCCCCGTGCTATTCTCCCAGATTGTTTCCACATCTGGGCTTGTGCACCAACCACTAGCCTTTTCCTCTTGGACAGAGTGTAAAAAAGAATTACTAATTTAATAGGTTCCGCACTGACTATCAAGCTCCAGCTTCGGTCGCATCGCCTAAATGTTGCATCTCTGTGCTTGTTTTAGAACTTCCATCGATGTGCCCCGACGAACTTATTGCACTTCTAACCCTTGTGCGTAAATATCTCGACTCATTCGACTAGCAGCAAAATTCAACCCCTTCACTGTAGAATTACTCAAATACCGGAAGCTTTTCCATTCTAATAGATTCTCCCTTGGAACTGCTTGCCTTTGGAATTCACCCCTTGCTCCCTGTTTCCGCTCAACATGCAGACATTTCTACGTAATATAAACAAACATCATGCTACCCCATTCCCCACCCAGGTTTCTCCCTATAAATCTAGCCCCTACTACGCTATTCCCTTACACTCTATTGGCAATATGTCTTGTTTGGGGTGAACAAAAGTTGTTTTTGAAGATATTATATTCGTTAAATATTTTATTTAAACCTAATCACATGTAATACTTCGTTTGTGAAAAGAAATCACACGTAATATATTTATTAAAATCAATTATATTTTATTCTCTGCATCAGCTTTGCTTGTGTCACTTCACAGTTACTGGCTGTTGAAAAAAAGTATTAACTGTTTTTCATCTCCATACTGTGTAAGGTATTTTCAGATATTATTAATGAGTTCGTTGCACGGTGTCTTCAGGTTTAAAGAGAAGCAAGAGAGCTGGGGCTCTCATCATCGAATACTGTGGGACTATTTATTGTAGATGAATTATCTAACTTTCTATTGATTCTTCCGCGTTTCTCCGTGTAAGGTTTAATTACTTGCGTGTTCCCTATTAATCATTACTCATTTTTTTCAACATAGTTCATCCAAAACGAGGCAAGTTGCTACTGTAGACGGTAAGAGTCTACTAAGAATTAGAGTGAAAGTTTAGGGGGTCATCTTAAATTTGGAGCGGTGCAGCGAGATGCTTGTTCACATTAGCTTTAAATTTCTGCATGTAAGTACAGTTGGGGAAACAAGGAGCAAAGATGGAATTCCAAAGGCCGGCAGATTGAGAAAAGAAGCTATTAGAGTAGAAGGGTGTCTAGCATCTGGGAACATTCACAGTCCATTGAAGTACTTGTAAAAAAGCACAAGAATGCAACATTGAGGCGATGGGACAGAGGCTGGGGATTAGTAGATTGCGAGGTACCTATAATCGATACACTTTTTTGTACATTATCTAAGAGAGAAAGACTAATGGATTGTGCACCAGCCCAGATATGACAACGATACTCCATGCGTGGGCGAATGGTGGCTTTGTAGAGATGTAGATGAATTTAATAGGATGTAGAATATTGTCAGGTGTGAGAAGTTTTCTAGAACGGTAGAGGGAGACCACTTTCTTTGCAGCAGCCTTGGCAATGTCGTCTATGTATTTGTTCCAATTCATGTTATCTGTGAATGTTAGGCCGAGGTGTGTAAATGTTGGACTCGTCTTACACCATCAGTTTGTTATCTAAGTCACAGAGTTCTAACTTTTATTTCTCAATTTAATACAATGTATTACCAGTGTACTCTAATATGTACCGGGAAACAGAGAGTAGCTTTTGTACTATTTTAGGTCTATACTTTGTCATGTATATTACATTTCTTACATTATAATTTCCATAAGTGAACTTACTTTTGCTTCAGGTTATATATAAACATATCTCTTCTGATAAAAATTTTATTTTTTAACTTTTCTTTTATATGATAATTAGAAATTACCAGTTATTTTTGTTACAGAAGACGCGAAACACGTTTATTAAATTCAAGCGTATGTATAGTTACTTTAGGGCGTCTTATAGTATCGCTGTCTATCCTAGCTGCCCGTATTATTTCCGATAATGTAATTGCTTTCGGGATGGTGCTATTGTTCTCTTTATTGTAAACTTGTCTTCATCGGAAAAATCATATCCTCGAATTGTGAAAAGAAGTGATTTCAGATGCAAAACTTTGAACTACTTATGCAAATCAGATATAAAATGGCAATAGACACAAAGGGATAAAGCAAGTCACGTTTGAGTGGTATCTATAGAAAAGAGAACGGAGCGTGGAAATCGGAGTAACATACTGAAATTATGGAAATGATATACGTATATCTCTCATCGAATGATGTATAGTCGTATTGTTAAAACAAAATATTGAGCACAGCGGCAATCCTCCAAGATTAGCATGTCTCTTATCTGACACGATTGCCATCGCCGATATATCAAACAACGCGAACAGATTCCTCTAATTTCCGTTCGAGGTCATACAAAACTATTTCAGTTATACTGTTGTTGTTAAAAATATGATATTATAAAAAATAATAATTAAAACAAATTAATATTGTTTTAATTTTAAAACCAATAATAACAAATATATTGAGAATATATTTCCGAATTTACTAAACAAAGCTTGATAAAGTATTATTCGGACTACTATTCTCATCTTAGTTTTTTTTTTTCAGAATGTTTCGACCGATGTAACCAGCGATCTTCTTCAGGTACATCTTTCCGAACTCGGAAATCTATTTGTCGAACTCATACATTTTTTAATTGAACTCGTGGCGTAACGGATAAAAGCGTTGAATGACAATCAGTTCTAAATTACAGCCTTCTGACGGTTGAAGGTTCAATCTGCAGTACAAACGATACTTGCTAAGAATTAATTTAAACATTATTGACATTTCTACCCGGTCATGACTGACGAAAGAGAACATTCTATTCGCGGAAATTAAACAAAGAGTTCAGCTACAGATTATGTATAGATTTCAAAGTTCGTAATGTTACACCGGAAGAAGACCGGAGGTTATATCGGGCAAAACGTTGTGAAAAAAACAAACAACATGAGAATAGCAGTCCGAATAATCCAAATAATATATATTGAGAATAACTTACTATTTTTGTATTGGGTGATTTCTGAATTTTTTTAGAACTTAAATTGCGTTCAAATTTTACAGATAAGGTCTTTACTAGATATTTCCGTTTACCTAATGGCAAACATATTTGTTAATTACTACGTTTAAGTTTGTAATATTATTATTAATTAGAAGAATACTCGTCCCAGAACGGTAACAATTATTTCCACAAACAGAACAGCTTTGATACTAATTTCATGACCCCTTACGAAAATGAAAATATAATGATACTAAACATCATGTCTAGACTATTTATTCCAAGTTTCAGCAAAATCCATTTCATGATTTTTATTCTGGAAATATCTATAATTTAAAAGTTAAGTTTAAAAGTTTTTAAAAGAAATATAAATTCAGGTAATCGTGCCTTATTTCTGACTAATGTTTCTAGATCGAATTCAATGCAATTCTGAAATATTTGAATTTGTAAATGCGAGGGTGTGCCCATATTATGCCAGGCTAACTCCCTTTAAAATACTTAACATGAATTGAAGTTTGGAGAGTATTTATTAATTGATGTCTAATAATTATTGTTAAAAGATCACACACCTCGAAAGTATCTAAATTTTTACGAAGAGCTGAAACCTCCTCTTTGCATGAAACTAAAAAAAAAACTCAATATAGCCCACATTACTCATCTATACGCCTCGCAGCTCTTTTACAAAATTCATAATGATAGATTTAGTATTTCAAAAGTGAATTCTGCACATACAAATATATGAATATATACACATATCTAATTTTATATAAATAGAGATTAATTAACATGTTTAAAAGATGCCAGGATGATAAATTTATCAATTTAAAAATACATATATTTTAATTATTGATATCAAAACTAAATTAATATTTGTGTAAATTATAATAGTAAATCGCGAGGGGGTTGTGTGTGTCGTTTTTATTTCAATTAAAGTATGTAGAGAATAGTAAGATATGCGTAAATTAATTTGACTTTTAATGTTTAAATGTTAGGTACTTTGTTAGATTGGGACCCGAGCTAAAAGTCCATCAGCGTCGATGCTTTTTGGTGTTTTACGTAAAACACCGTAAAGCCTCGAAGCGGTTAGTCAATGAAACTGCGAGTAAATAACTGATTGAAATGAATAAGAAGACGAAATCTAAACTTGATAATTGAATTTGTAACGTCTGCAAACAAGTCTGCCCAAACTCTAACACCAATTCCAAACCCCACGCTAACCATTATTCCTAACCCCGCGCTAACCCTTATTCCTAACCCCGCGCTAACCCTTATTCTTAACCCTCCCTAAACCCTAACCCTAAAACCTAACGGAAGCAACAATAAAAATAACAAATAATTTTTGTAAAATCAAAAAACAACACTTAATTGATTAACTTTTACATTTAAACACTTATTTGAATCACGATTATTTCTTCGTTAACATTTAAAAATGTTAACACTTATTTTCTTCCTTAAAAAAATAAATGTTTATTTCATACATTTTTTGCTGTAATTTTTTGCTGTAATTTTTTGCTGTTATTTTTCCCCCGGCTTGTAAATCTTGCCTCGTTTGTGCTTTATTAAACACAGGTAAGTCAACGGATTTTTCATTCGGCATCGCCCGCCGTTTTACGTAAACATCCGGAAAGTACCGACGCCGAGGCACTTTTAGCGCTGGTCCTAATGTAAAAAAGCACCAACTGTTTATACATGTAAAAATGATTAAGAATAATAAAATATCCAGAAACTTTTTTTCTATATTAAATATGAGATGCGTTATGTCAGCTAACTAAGTATATCTACATAGTTATCTTATCCGATTTTCCAACTCAGACCCAAATAGCATATAAGCTGACGCATAAACGATTTTTCTGATGAACGAATATACATTTGTTATTGTTTAACTAGATTATGTGCAGTATAATAACACACTTCGCTATAATTTATTTCATAATTTTTTTAGTCCGGACCAGACAATCTATAATATGAAACATTTTAACTTCTCACTAAAAATCAGATCTCGAAAACAGAAAACAATTCATATTTCTAATTAAAAAATATACGGTTATTTTACTTAAAACTTTTAGACTGTATTTCTTTTTCTGTAGAGGATTAAAAAAAATAGCCAAATAATTTAAAATTTAACACTGCAATCACTGTATTTGTTTGATTATTCGGACTACTGTTATTAAGGTCCGTAACGACACGTTGAACAACGGATAAAAGTGCTTAGTGTAATCAGTCTTATGGAGGTTGAAAGTTCAATCTTCAATATAGGCGATACTCAGAATTACTGAAGAAAAAGAGCAAGTTACCATCGTGGATTTAATAAAGGATTCCGTTCGGACTTCCGTGCAGATTGCAGAATTCGACAGAAAGATTACAGAGTTGAACAAGACGAACCTAAACTGTAAGTAGGGAAGCTACGAAATGAAGCTAATTGAACGTGTGGCCGGCAACATTATTTCGTAATGGACACGTTGCCGTAGAAACTCTAGTGAAATGACGGAGACACGATGCCTCTATCACGGGCACTTAAACGTTTCTTTAAATCTTTATTTGTTTATAATATATATTCAACTCATCTTATCTCTATAATTACGATATCCCAGCTAGCGATTACATTGAATTTCATGATTAACATCTGTTGAATCTGCGCAACTCATTATTATGCTTTGGAGATGTTTGGATCCGTATCTCATCATCTTGGCTAGGCCTGATATTATTAGAAAGATTAGACTCAAGGGAAACAAACATCGAAAAACAGGAACACTCTGGAATACAAGGTCAAGGAAAAGGCTGGCGCGTCGTCTAAAGATAATTAGAACGAATATCATGATTTTCTCTTAGTGGAGTTCCGAGAGAATCTTATATTTTAGACGTGTGTAGAATATTGCGCCAACAACGCTGAACTTCACTGCGTGTAACTTGATGCATTCGCTGATAAGCTGGTTGAAACGTACACAGATCTTGTACATATAATAAGTACTGATGACATAAGGATTTTGTTTTTCTCACTCTCGCCTAGAACTACTGAAATATGTCCTCTAAATCGGCAAGAATTGTACTTTTCCCTAGATATCTAAAAGTAGTACACTCATAAATTTTTCCCTAAAATAAAATAAGAATTGTGACTGACGAACTGTGTGTGCCAAATTCGAATCTATAGTACCACATTTATTTATTGATGTTAACCACCTTCATGTGTTCCCTCTAGAAAGTAGCTGATTCTAGAAAGAAGCGATGGAACCAATGCTAACAGAATCAAGCCGGTCAAAAAGGTCGAACCATGATGATTCATACAAACTTACTAGTAAAGATTACTACTGTTTTTTTTCTTGCGGCATAATACTATTGACACATCGATTCTTATTAAATCATCGAAGTTAAGCAACGTTGAGCTAAGTCAGTACTAGATGGGTAACCATTTAGAAATACACGAATTTATATGTTGGAGGACAACGCCAGGTCCCTGCAAATGTAACTACGAAGACTAACGTCGTCATCTCCTCTAACTGTTATATACATTCGACTGGGTATCACTTATGAATCTAATATTTCCTATAGACTTCTTCCTTCGAGGAAAGTCGGCTGAACCTTCCCAGTGTGAGTGCAGTACTAGGCACAGACAGGTCTACGTATGTATGTCTGTTTTACGGCTAAGCAAGCATTTTGGACTAGAAAGAAGACATATATATATATATATATATATATATATATATATATATATATATATATATTTGTAAACAATACATTGTATGCGATCAATTGAACTTTTTACTATCTTAGTAAGGGAATGTTGCCGGTTTATGTTTCCTAACTGTATAGGATTTGAACTAAAAATAGACGATTCCACAACCCTTGCTACTTTATCCATTAACCGAGTCACGCACCCGATCTATGGAATGATGTTCTCAGATCATTGACACATCGTTGCGTTCCAGCTCTATAAATTATCAAAACCATTTCAATTTGGTCCTAAAATGGAACACTCTTCGTAACGTCCCTTAAGAACAATTCAATTACCATCCGAACTTGACCTGTACGTTGTACCTTTATCATCCAGTATATTCCCCATAAGAGAACAAAAGAAACGGTCATATTCCAAAACCTTTTTCCCAAGACTTATTACTGTTGTATGTGCTTATTATAACGGTCAGTAAGGTTCCAATCAGCCATTGTTATAAAACTCATTTTCAAAAATAGCATTTAGGTAAATTTAAATATAAAAATAATCCGTTTATAATAATTATGAGTACGAGCAAACATCAACGTCATCCAGACATAAATATTTAACCCTTAAATGCTTTATTGTTTATATTAATTTGACAGCGAAGATACTGCTTACCTATTTAGCGGGTGTGCTGATGCAACATCATACTAATACCTACCCACACTTGCCAACAGACTCGTTGCAGATGTTAAACAAACTGCAGTTTCGGCAATTTTCGTTGAATATTATATTAAATAGGCATGTTGTTTGAACGTGTAATATTTGAAACAAAAAATCATTTAAGAGTTACTATTTTGTGAAAGCATATGTACAGATTAGTAAACTTTTCCTATCGTTTCTCTTTCTTTATCTAACGCCTCTCTTATAAAACTCATACACAAAGCTACTGTTGATATGTGTGGTAAAGAAACGATTACAATTCAATTCAACTAGCAGAATCCTGCGGAAATCTCACAGTTGCTTGATTACCGTCTCCTTTTACTTTTTATCGTACAAGTAATTGTCAGCAAAACATTTCTTAAATTAATAAACTGAACGTCATAACCTTCATCTATTCAGTTTTTTCATTACGGTTACAGTATTTAATGATGGGTAAGATGAACCGGATTCAATCCTTGGTCAAGTCGCACGGAAGCGTACATAATTGGCACTTGATGCCTATTTGGTAAACAGTTAACATACTATAAAATGAGGATCAATGGCGAGTGGAGCAATCCAGGCAAATTAATACAATAGTAAACAAAGAGGGGACACTCAATCGTCTTCAACGATGGGCTAATTTAATTCTTATTTATATCTGTAACAATTTAAATGATTTTAAAAGAAATAATATATTTCTCACGGTAAAAATAACTGTCAGCCTAATATCAGTTTAATAAATAAAATTAATTTGACTTTTAAGCTGACAACGGCAGAATTCTCTTTATGTCATCATATTCGATTTTTGAACAATTTTTTGCAAAACTCTCTAAAAGCTAAATGTTTTGAATCCAACAAAACGAATAATGAAAATTTATTTCGTTTTTGCTTTCAATCTTTGGTTATCGGACGATTTCATAAAATGGGTGTGGAAGGTAATAACATACGTACAAAAGACAGTAAAAAGGGATTAGGTTAAGGTTATTATTCAGATAAAACAGATAAATCATTTTGTTAAATCACTTTTCTTTAACTAGTTCTGTAAATCAGATACCCCATTTTACTCTATTAAACGCCTATGTATTTAATTTACTCTATTCAACCCCGATTTATACAAAACTAGATATGTGTATATGTTTATATATTTGTATGTATACGATTCACTCATTAACTAATTAACCGATCACTGTGAATTTCGAAACACAGCAGCGAGGCGTAAAGGGTCGTATCGTGGGTTATATTTTAATTATTTTATGCAAAGCTGCTAAAAGAGGGTGACAGCCGTTCATGAAAATTCAGATCCTTTCGATATTTGTGAAATGTTAACAATATTTACTAGACGTCAATTAATAAATATTACCTCAATTTCTGATTCCTTGGAGTATTTTATACTTTTTAGGCGGCATAATATGAACACAAATATATCAGATTTGCATAGCATTAGAATAAGGATTCTAGATCTAAGGTTTAGTATTACTATTATTCCGTGATTTTAAACTACACATGAGACATAAAAGTGGTGCGAAATAGTTCTGTTATGTAAATTAATTTTAGCCGACCTGGGACGGGTATTCTTCCTAGTTTTTTTTTTATATAATTCACATTCAATATACAGGGTGGGCCAAAATAAGGGTCCTATCTTTAAATTTGAATAACTTGAATTTGAATAACTTCCACAAAATAAAAGTTAAACTCACCAAACTTTATGTGTGTGTAGACTGACCCTTCCGAGATTTTTTGAAATAAACAAAACAAATTTTAGCCGAAAAACACTTCTTAAAACTTACAAAAACTAAAGTATTGTTTTTTACACTGTTTTGAGTTTTTTAAGCAAAAATAATGTTTTCTAAATGAGGGTACGTTCCTTAGGGCTAATACGGCTCATGCTTGCTTCGGAAGGGGTCCTTTACTTATTCTAAAAAAAAAAAATAAAAAAAATTAATAAATAAAAAAGTTATGAATTTTTAAAAATAGGACCCTTATTTTTGCCCACCCTGTACATTTCATTGAGAGCTTTTTTAAAAACTTTATCTTAGAGTGTATAAATATACTAACATCACTACACTGACAATAATTCTTAATGTTTTATAACAACACAATGAAGATAAAATAACAATTTATTTGATTAATACGCCAGTTTTGCTTGTTTACATACACAAATACAATGTGTAATTTAACTGTAATATAAATGGGCTACGTGGCTTAGAGAACAGAAACATCGTGCTTCCGTAGTGACGTACGAAAGGTAGTACGTGGCGAAAAGACAATATTAGTCAAGTCGCTTGACTTTTATCTGCTAAACAGAGCACATGTATTTCGAAGGTGTTTTTCTCCGCCCCCCCCCCCCACGGGGGACTCGTATGAGCAGACGAAAACTGTACTAATATTCTGTCATGTTAATATTGTGTTATAAACAACACTACAAAATAGTAAAACCCAAATCGATCATGGGTGTTGTAAGTCTACGATAAACAGCTTACAACTCTTGCTACAGACGACCTCTACACACATCCGCTATTACGAGAGAATCGAGCTGATACTTACGCATTGGGGACGACGCATGCAAGTCGCCTGTTTATAGAAACAAATTCATCAGTTATGTTACATATCCAGGCGATACAACCGGCAATATAATCGGCAGTAGACATATTTAATTCGATTTAGATTCATTTTAGATTTCGATTTAGATTCATTTTTCTTTTGCTATTGTTTGTTGTTTGTAATACTACATTGAGTTTTAATTTTCTGCATTTTACACCATTTACTTAATTTCATTAGTCGTTTATTAGAGTAAGGCTAACATTAAAGAGGGATTCTATTATGATACTTTTTACTGCATTTACAACTAGACAAGTTTAAAATTAAGCTTAAATATGTATTGAGATTATATAGACAACTATTCTCATCTTCGATGTTATTTCACAACGTTTCAGCCGATGTAACTTTCAACCTTTTTCAGTAGACACATGGGGAAACAGATTAATGCGTTGTCTATAAATAAGTTCAAAGTGACAGTCTTCTTGAGATTCAAGGCTAATACAGGCGATACTACCTATTAATAATATAAAACTCACTGAACCCTCCTACCCAGCCATCGCTGACTGAACAGGAACAATCCAGCCCCGTGGATTAAATAATTTTTTTCAGTTCGAAATTCCAGCATTCGAAAATTTATACCTAAAGAAGATCTTAGATGACATCGGTTTGTCAATATAATCCAAGATGAGAATAGTAGACCGAATACTCCTAATAATAGAAATGATCAATCCTCATTTTAAAAACTATCCCGAACAAACTTGACTATATTTTTAGATAAAAAAGCAGGAATTTTATCCTCAATTGAACGTTTAATTATTTGATTATGTGAAATACAATGTTAAAATCCGATACGGTTCGTTACGCACTTATTTTCGGTCCTAAATTAACAAAGGATATCATGCGATCTTTTAGAATTATATGCACGTGGAAAAATTAAAAAGACATGTTTTTTTTTTGGCGGGAAACCATGGAAAATGCAGTCGATATCATGTGTCCTTTTCTCACAATGAACATAATTCCAAATTTAAAGCAATCAACAGAATCTGGCTCAATCACGTAATTGGGTTCGACTCAAATGCAATGTCATGTTTTAAACAATCCAGACACAGGAAGCGATAACACTACTTTAGTGAAAGTGCAATAACCTCAAAAATAGCCCCTGTTCCTTTTATCTTGTTATCCTGGATTTTGAAAGAATACTTCAAGAGAAATTATTCCTCTAGTTTTGTTTTCCATTTTCTTTTTCTCAGTGAATGAACGCATTAACTCGGATGTTTCACTGGTTAAAAAATGCATGAGGATGAAAAAAATCGATATTCATTGTTTTAACATTAGAGTGAATCTTTGTGCTGCAAGTTTTGTTCAACAGGTAGGATTTTTTTTCCTAGAGATACTTGAATAGAATTACAATTAAGGAACTTGGTTCCATAAACAATTCCATCAGTAATATCAACTTCATAGACACAACAAATGAATATTGAATAGCGGCCATACACAAGAGGACCCACCAAACCTAACAAATGTTATTTATATAATAAAACAAAACATCTTCAAATAACGATTAATTGATCACCAAATTTTAAAGTTATTAATTATTTTGTTTTCTTGGCCATTTGGATAAGAGACAAAACATGCTCTCTATGTCATCTACCGAATGTTTTCTAACCCTAAACACTCGGTAGATCCCATATTGGTAGAGTACATTTTCTGTTCTCGTTAAGCGAAAGAAAACTACTTTATAACTGAGGCAATTTTTATACCAATGTTATCTTTTCGTTTTTGCTGGGGATGGGCCATCCTACCGGATACCAGACATTCACCGGCTATTTCAGACACTCGAGCCTAGAAATCGTTTTAAAATGCTCACCGTCCATTTTAAGTGCAATTGTTTGTATCTCTCTTGCACTCAGTTCACCGGTTATATTCGTCAGATAGGTTTTGAAATTCTTCTTCATTAGACCTGTTGCTCCTATCATTACTGGGATGATGGAGATCTTGCTAAGATTCCAGTTTCGTTTCATATCCTACATAAGACCATTGGTATTTCGTAATCTTTTCCCTTTCAGCAGTGCTGTTTTGTTTGTGGAGTTTCAGTTTTACCACATTCAAACACGATCTTGAGTTTAAATCTGCTTTCGTCGTATTAATTTTAGTCCAATGAGAAAATATACGAACTGAAAGGTATAAACGACGTGCGTGCTAAGAAAGCTTATTATCAAAGATTACATTTGGGGGCGGGGGGGGCTTCAATCCTTCTGTCAGTCATTTTCTTCTAATCTGTTACATTTTATCATGCTTTGTAGTCGTATGTTCATAACTACTAGCATTATAATAGAGTAATATATGTATACAGCTTCTAGAATCTAGAAATATTAAAGCCATTCAATACCCTGGTACGATATATTCCTAACCTCCTCCTATTAATCTTATTTTTGTACGGCATATCAAACTTTTGGGTCAATGAATGCTTAATGCAATTCCACGCGTAATCGTTTCGGTTCTTGTTGGAAACCATTCATTCTACACGGTTACTAGAAAACATTCTCGAAGACTATAAACACATTTATCATAGACGTCTATAACTGATGATTTATTCGAGATAACATTTATAAAAGAATATAATTCTAAACGGTCATTCTAAACAAATAATTCTACATTATTATAATTTATTCTAGTAATTGTTTCAAATAATTCATTATAGATTACTATCGTAATAAAATTATATACAGTTCACTATCAGCAACGATCAATTTAATACTAGCTAAATTTGCCGACTCGCTGTCGCTTCGCAAAGTTCGCTACTTGAAACCAACATTTTAAGTTTCTTATAAATACAAGACTAAAACGTCTGTATTTATTCATACTAATATATTGCGCGCGAGAGAGAGAAAGCGAGCGAGAAAGACCCCCTTTCCCTTCCTTTCCTTTCTAATGTCTCGTGGCGAGCGATGTTTAATTCACACGTTTTTTCTAATTTATCCGATCTTCTGTATTAAATCACTGTAATTATTATTAATATAGATAGCACTATATATGAAAATACGCCAAATACAATGGAATGAAACCCAGCGAAATTCATTATAAGCAGTTAAAAAAATTTTTTAAATGTTGTTTTCTCTAAACAAGGCAAGTTGCCACTGTAGACGTAAGGTGCTACTGAGAATTAAGATGAAAGTTTTGGGGGTCATCCTAAATTGAGATGCTTGTTCACATTAGTTTTACATTTCTGCATGATGTCAATACAGTCTGGGAAACAGGCAGCAGGGAAGGATTTCGAGGAAAGAAGCTATTGGAGTAGAAGACTCCCCGGAGAGCTCAAGATCTCTCTCTCTCTCTCTCTCTCTTGTAAATGGATAGGATTTAGCTGATGTTCGGGTTGGTCGAGTGTATTTACGTCGAGGGGGCACTAAAGCAGCAATTTCATCGGATAACATTCTATTTATGTACTTGTAAAACAAGCACAAGGATGCGATGGGACAATAGCTGGAGCTTGGTGGATATTGAGGGACCTATTAGATTAGATACTATTTTTTTGGAGGTTGTCTAAAAGGAAGGACCAGTGGATGGTTCATCATCCCAGATGTGACAACAATACTTCATGCATGGGCGGATGGTGGCTTTGTAAAGATATAATATACTGCCAAGTGTGAAACGTTTTCTAGGACAGTAGAGGGAACACCCCTTATTTGCAGCAACCTTGGCAATGTTTTCTATGTATTTGTTCCAATTCATGTTACCGGCGAATGTTAGGCCTACGAGTTTGAAAGTTATGTAAATAAGTTAAACAAATACGTTTGTTTGATCTGTTGCTTGTTGCATACAGTATTTCTAAAGAGTATCATATTATTACTTTAAATTAAAGTAATCCGTTTTTATTGTAATAAAGTTGCGATGAATGGAGTACACTTTCGCATTAATTCAGTTAGATTTCCCTTGTAAAAGATTACATTTTGATAGTTGTTACGAAAATTCGTTACTGAAAGTCCTTGCAAATGATTCACCTCGAGCGGATTTTGCATACGACCACCCGCGTGCGGATGTTACAAACGACGCACCCGAACGCCCCTTGCAAACGACTGACCAAATAATGCAATTTTCAAAAAGAAAACTGATTAGCGACCACACTGTTTCGCTTTACTCACAAAATCGTATGATACTTGACTATTTTAAGGTTAAACAGCCAATTATTATCTACTAATGTTTATTCGTTTTTGTCTGATATGTGTTATAATATCAGGTTTCACGTGAAATAAACACAATTTGTTTTATACTTAGTACATTAAGTTCTGACAGGAATCATCCTCAGGTTTTTGTCTCGCAGCATCCAACGTTTGATATATTAACAACCGTTCATTTTTAGAGATAAACGAGCAGAGATTACTGTGGAATGGCAATAGGAAATAGCTACAATTGTGTATGTGCTTCTTATCTTTGCCATAGTGTGAATAACGCAACGATCGGACAAGCTCATCTGGAATTTAAAGATGAAACTGTTCGGGGTTAAAGGGGGGTGTACTCCACTATCAAATGTAGTTAAAAAAAAAAGAAGTCCCACCCAAACGCACTAGCCTGACGTTAGTAATGAACCACGAGTTGAGACATATTTATATATGCCACCGACAACGAATGGAGACCTCAATTGAACTAAAGATTATAAGAAAAAAACAGCTAAGTTCTTAATTTTTTTATTTCTGAACTGTCTCTGTCTTAAATAATCCATGTGTTTACGTTGCGATGACTACTTACTTAAACAATATTTTCCAGGTAGTTCGATCTGTAGCGCAACTACTAAATTGCCTTTTATACTGTAACGTCATAGCTAAGTTCCCTCTTGTCGGTTCTACTCAATAGTAGATTAAACCCTCCCACAAACCATAATGACTGGTGAAATGCCCCCACAATAAACTTTGCTTGTAATAAAGTAAGAGGGGAACATATCTTTAGTCCTACATTATCTCTAGAAGGCAGTGGCTAGACTTATTCTATCTACATATATATATATATACATATATATATATATATATATATAAATATATATATATATACATATATATATATAAATATATATATATATATGAGTGAGAGAGTTATTTTAATTTTAATTTTTTTCTTAATCATACCTGCGGGGGGGGCACAAAAATACTCGACTAGTACACGGGCGCAGGCTATCTTCTTTCAAGGTGTTTGACCCGTAGACCTTGTCAGGTCATCCATCTAAAAGTAGGACACCTCTGATGATATAATTTTGCTACTAACCACTTATGTCATGGAAGCAAACCGTTCGGGAGGGAGGCCTCATTAGTCCTGATCGACAACCTTCCTAGAGTTGGAATCTCGAACAGAATATCCGGTTTGCAAACCTAAAATTGCTTAAGGAGTAGATGGGCTCTTTCTATCGCCCGGCCTTTGCACTCCTTTTCTGTCTATTATCCAGGTGCAGAGGTACCAGCGCTGGAACGCCTCAAATGCATCCAGTGCTGAGCCTTGTTTCTTGACTAGGACAATGAATGCTATCTTTCTTCCTTCTATCTGGGCAACTTGGGGAAAGTTTTTTCGTCACTACGTCTCACATGATCGGTCTGGGTCGCTCTTTTCCGACAAGTTGAGGGTAAAGTTAGACAGCTTGTCTGGCTTATGTTTCCGACTGACAGGATAGGAGCTAAAACTCCTAGGTATCGCTTAGAACGGCTGCTCCATCATCAGTTGTATAATACCGTGGGTAGCTGTACGTGCCATGTCGCGCATGGAAAATGACCCTACATCCGCGGTGAGCTTTACGAGGCCACAACCCCCATGGACCAGGTCGCAACTAATAGACCCGTTGTGTGAGCTTATTGGCACTTAACATGTGCTCACTTTGTTTTTGATAGACTGGGATTGACAAACATGACATTGCAAAATAAAAATAATAAAACCTAAACAAGCACCCAACACAAAAAATATTCGCCTCTGCCTTTGAGGCTCGCATTCACTAATATCCGGGGACTTAGAACCAACATCAACGACGTAGAAACTTTTCACCTGACAAACACCTCGATATCCTAGCAGTAAGTGAAACGAACCTTCAATCCTCAACCTCCTCGCACCACTTTGACCCGACTGACTACCTCCCTCTTTCCCGTAAAAACTCTGACAAACATATGCACGGGCTAGGAGTTTATGTTCGGAACACTCTCCCCCTGACAAGAAAATATAGGTTAGAATCAGATGATCAAATATACATGTGCTTTAGATTGACTTTACACAACAGCGTTAGTTACTTATATCTCTTATACCGTTCACCTTCGACACAGGACTGTACCCTGCTAAACTGTTTCTGAAAGCATAGATAGAGCACTCTCACTCGACTCGAATGCCCAAATACATGTATTTGGGGATTTTAGTGCACACCACCGTGACTAGCTTGGATTATCCAACCTTACTGACGCAGCCGGTAACTACGTATAATTTCTTAGCTCACTCCCTCTCACAGACTGTCACTTTCCTGACACGCCTCTCTGATCGGGTAGACTAGCAAGCTTCACTTTTCGACCTGTCCCTAACCTCACTACCCAAGGCTTGTGTGACTAAAGTCCATAGCCCGCTCGGGGACGCTGATCACGTGGTGGATATTATTACTATCGCCTTAAAAACACGTTCAAAAGCTGATGAGCCATTACTTAAACCAACGAGATACTACGAGCAGGATGATTTTGAGTCCATCAGAGATCACATCAGCGATGCCCTATGGACCAAAACCTTCTCACTCCCTGCTGATAAGAGTGAAAATAAGTTAACCGAATGGGCCAAAGCAAGCATTGAAGCATATGTCCTCATGTGAAAATTCTTCAGCAAACCCCACTCCCCTCAATGGTTCACCTCGAAATGTGCAGCTGCCATTGCTGAGAGGCAGCAAGCATTCCAACAATTCGGCCGCCATAAGTCAACTACAGAAAGACAGAATTTCTAGAATCAAGAAATAAGTGTAAGGCAGTGATAGGTGAAGCAATGAAAAGGTATACAGAGATAACCAAAAAATACATTCAGTCACATAAACTAGGCACTCTCGATTTCTGAACAATATTTGATAATGTGGTGAACAATGAACAATCAACGATTCCCCCGCTATCAAACCACAATGATGTCGTTCGCACGGCAGCTGATAAGGCTGAACTACTTGTCCAGCGTTTGGCCTTAAACACCACTTTAAACTCAGTAAACCACAACCTCCCTAAATTCCCATTGTGGACTGAAGACACACTTGAAAACCTGGTCACGGTCATCATAAAAAACCTCGACCCCCTCCAAAGCACGCGGGACTGATCTTATACCGGTAATAGTAATAAAGAAATGCTCTGCAGAACTCTAAAACAAATGCCTTGCTGAATCTTGATTCTCTGATAGCTGGAAAATTGACTCTGTGTTACCAGTCTTCAAGAATTTAGGGGATAGAACAGATCGTGAGAACTATCGCCCAATCAGCCTACTCCCGATCGTTGCTGAACCCTTTGAATCCTTAATCAATCTAACGATTGTCCGACACCTAGTTAATGCTAAACTATATTCTGACCGCCAGTATGGATTTAGACAAGCACGACGAACTGCGGATGTCGAAACGTGCATCTCTAGAAGGCATATACCATACACTGGACAAGGCAGGTGAAGCAAGGCAGTAGCGTTTGATATATCCAAGGCCTTTGACAAAGCATGGCATAAGGGGCTCCTCATAGAAAAATCACTCATATGGTATTACTGGACGAATACTTAATATAATTAGATCCTTCCTAACAAAAAGAAAAATCCAGGTTGTCCTCGTTACCCGTTTATCTAAGCAACATGGCATAAATGCTGGTGTACCCCAGGGATCGATCCTTGAACCTTTATTGTTCCTGATTTTATAAACAACCTTTCTCATGACATCGAGTCTGAGATAGGTATATTTGCTGACGACACAACGCTCTACTCACGTCATGTAGGCAAAATGGACGCGTACATATCCGAGGCAATGGCCGGATCCTTAGAAAGTCACTTCCAAGCTGTAGTGGATTGGAGGTAGTAATGTTTGGTAACTTTTAATGTTTAAAAGACAAAACTCCTTTCTCTCAAGAACTAAAAGAAACCTCTTCAATCACCAATTGCCATGGCAAATAATACCCTACCTGAGACTACAACATTTAAACTACTAAGCCTAACATTCACAGGTAACATGAATTGGAACAAATACAGTGAAGACATTGCCAAGGCTGCTGCAATGAAGGTGGGCTTCCTCTACAGTGATAGTAAACTCCTCACACCTGACATTATCAAGAATCTCTACAAAGCCACCAACCGCCCATGTATGGAGTATTGATGTCACATCTGGGCTGGTGCATCATCCACTAGCCTCTCTCTCCTAGACAAAGTAAAAAAAGAGTCGCCAACTTAATAAGTCCTTCACTGTCAACCAGTCCCTGTCTCATCGCCGCAATGTAGCATCCTTGTGCTTGTTTTACAAATACTTCAATGGATTGTGCTCAGATGAACTAGCTGCTCTCGTGGCCCGCTCCACGCAAATACACTAGAACAACCCGACAATCAGCTAGGTCCCATCCATTCACTGTGGAGGTTCCCAAAAGTCGGGGAGCCTTCTATTCCAGCAGCTTCTTTCCTCGTGCTGCCGGCATCTGGACCTCTCTCCCTGCTCCCTGTTTCCACAACTGTAATGGCATGCAGAGGTTTAAAACTAATGTAAACAGGCATCTCGCTGCACAGCTCCTAACTTAGGATTACACCCTAAACCTACTCCCTAATTCTCAGTAGCCCCTTACGTCTACAATGGCGACCTGCCTTCTTTGGGGGGGAAATATCTATAAAAAAAAATTGGTGGAGTTGACAGTTCTGTGGGAATTAAGCCTAGATGCAACAGAGACGAAGATATATTTGGAACTAATCAATGACTGCAAGGAACTGTTATATTTGTGGAGCCAAATTATATCACGGCAGAAGGCTTCTGCAACTTTTCAGACATAAGATCGGCTTCACCCAAAGTAAAGTCAGGTTACTGAGAGATGAAGTGTAAAAAGTGTAGATAAAGATTCGTTGTTCATCTAGCTGATGGGGAACGATACTATCTTGCTCGAAAACACTGGAGGAGTTGTTCGAGGGAGTGAACTCTTGCGAGTAGTAGGCTACGCCAATCATCCAGATGATTACAATGGATACCATTTTAACTAATGACCTAAAAGACTCAAAATATAAAGGAGATTATTCCTATTTTAACTTAAAAGTAAATCAATGTGTTATCTCTCTTACGTATTGAGGTTTTTCATCTCTTTTAAATGTAAATCTTGTGCTAAGCTGTTTACGTACATCTGTAATATATATATATATATATATATATATATATATATATAAATAATACATTTTTTTTATTATTATCTATGTACTTACACCATTTCGTCCTTTTTAATCGGGACTCGTCAGAATAGAGATATAACTATTCACTACTGGTCGCGTGATTCGAAACCCTGGGCTCCGAGTATTTTACAACTCAAATCCCGACATCTAGTACCACACAGCCACGTTGAACAGCCAAATAAGCAGTGATAATTTTAACACTTATTCGGCGGCTATGACGTCAAGAGAACGTTCTACTTAATGAAAGGAATGATGCATTAATAGCTAGCGACTTCATGTTGTATTAATTCTACACTTACAGTGCCCATCTAGAGGGTGTCAAGGGTTTACAAATAACATATATATATATATATATATATATATATATATATATATATATATATATATTGTAATTTTATTAAAAAAAAAACGATTTAATCGTCTGACTTTAAACAAATGTTATCTTGTAATGTACTGAAGCAACAGTGATTGGCTGCCATCAGAAAACTTAATAAATATTGACAGTGGAATTCGAATGAATAACATCTATTAAAAGCCATTATTTTCCAATTTGGAAAATAAAAGATAAAAGGAATCTATACAAAAATTATTGTACGATAAAGTTATTATTTCCTGATGGAACAATTTCATTTTTCTTTTTTTTTCTTCTTTACCAATTGATTCAAAACATGCGTGTCGTGTGGAATTATTACGAAAATATTAGAAAATTGGTTTCAATAATACTTAATTAAATTATACGTTGCGAAAGAAATGCCCGTGTGCATTCTCTTTTCATATATATGTTTATTTATTTTTAAAGAAACAAGAAAAATGTTTTTATTGCCTCGAAAAAAGCATTTGCGAAATTATATAAAAGAAATAGCTGATCGATGAAATATAGCAGATGATTCATTACCGAAACAGGAAGAAAAAAGTTAATAAAAACTGTAGCTCAGGATTTACTGAACACGATGACGCAGACATGATGTGAATTGCCAATATTTGGTTCAGTTTATAAAATATGTTGCTCGAGATTTAAGAATGTTAAAACATCCTCCATTCTATAATAAAGATCAATGGATGTGTTTATATATATATATATATATATATATATATATATATGTATAATCTCGACTATCCCTCCTCCTGTCGCCTCTCTCCCACCACCTTTTCCATACTAGCTCATTAGGTGTGGAAATAAAAACACAGAAAGAAAATAAATAGAAATATAAACAGAAGAATAAGAAACATAGTAAACTGGGCCATCCATCCATCATTTTTCAACATCACCCAAGTTCTTCTTCATATGGTCCAATCAGATCATCCTCCCATCATCCCATGTATGTGCCTTCAAAATAAAACTATTTTAATATTTTAATTTCTGAAGACGTTCTCCGACAGAACGTAACCAGTCAAAATATTTTGTTTTTCTCCTGCACTTTAACTTGTTTTTCCGTTTGTCATTTTTCACACACACACACACATATATATATATATATATATATATATATGTATATATATATATATATATATGTATATATATATATATATATATATATATATGTATATATATATATATATATGTATATATATATATATATATATGTATATATATATATATATATATATATATATATATGTATATATATATATATATATATATATGTATATATATATATATATATATATATATATATGTATATATATATATATATATATATATATATGTATATATATATATATATATATATATATGTATATATATATATATATATATATATATATGTATATATATATATATATATATATATATATATATATATATATATATATATATATATATCCGCCCCGTTACAAATAAGTTAGCAACTAAAAAACTGCCGGACGAATCTTTTAAATATATATAGAGGAATTGAGAACGCTAATAGCAAGTTAAACAACATTTAGCCTACAATCTATTTCCATAATGAGACGTTTTCGTTTTTCATTCGACTTTCATTTCATATTTATACGTTTTGCTTTATTTCGTATGTTTTACACTTCCTATTTTTGACGTTTCGTTTTGTTTTTCTTTTTTTAACCTCACCTATTAGGATATCAATTCCTGAAATAGGTCGCTTATTTTTCTCGCACCATCTTCACCTTAAAATCACCTGATGAAAACTCAAAACATTTCGCACGTTATTTTCAAATAAATCCCTGTTTACTTGCCTCCCAACTGCTGGATAACAAATGAGTCCTCTGCTCCAGTGCTATCGTATTTTTTCTATGGAATATGGAACATAAAAATTCATAAAATAAAACATGAGAGTCGCATAGTATTCGACACTGTACTAACAAATTATGATCGCCTTTAGCTGTTGTCAGTTTTACTAGTTGCTCAATATAGCAACGGTAAAATGAAAGTGATATTTGTAAAAATGATTTGATTTCTGATAACAGATGTAAAGTTACTTATTTTATAAAACCCGGTGTCCCCGATATATGTCAGTGTCTATGACGTTATTCAGTATTTATAGATAGACTTCCGAAAATGTTATATATATATATATATATATATCACTCTTTTTATCGGGAACCCGTGTATGCGTTTATATTAATATTATTACCCGAAACAGCTAATTCATCTGTGAGGCTGGAAACATAGAAGAAAAAATGAGATCTTTACAGGATATAAATAATTTGGCCCTTTGGGCGAGTGGTAAAATGAACACCATTAAATATTTTTAAAGTAGATCACACGAAATAAATATTATATGCAATCTTAGAACACACACATTATATAATTATTATATACAACATCGGAGCTCGCACAAACGATGAAAGCCACAAGCCGGAAGCCATAGACTCGACTTTCGTCTTAATTTGGGAGTTATGGATTAACTGGTAGGAAATATCCGAACTCAGGATTCGAAACTCGAGGCACTAGTATTTCGCCACCTGAGCCATCACGCTTAAGACAAGATTATATATAATAAGCTATTTATATAAGCGTAAGGCAAAGTTCCGGCTTCGCCGTAGAACAATGTTATAACAAGCTTATTATGTATGTCCGCTGATTTGACATCTTATAGAATGTAATTCTCTTGGCCGAGGGGTTGAATTACAGGCTACGGGGTCAATAGTTGACTTTTTGACTGGGTTAGAATCTTTCGACCAGCAGTAATTATCTCTTACAATGAAGATAACGTTAGCATTAAACACATGTGTCTGTATGTAAAAAAGAATATTTATATAATATATATATATATATATATATATATATATATATATATATATATATAGTGTATGTAGGTGTGTTAAATAGATATTTAGTGTCTATTAAAAATGTTGAAAATTAAAATATAAAAAGTTGGAGCTCAAAAGCCCTCTTTCCTGGTGTGTCTCCGAATTCTTCTACGAAATTTTGAGAATCTACCTTTATTTGTGTCGAATACTCATTCCTCAAATTTAATGCAAATCGGAGAATTTTCAAATTGGAGTGGTACGCCTGCAATGCACTCTCATATATACTATTACAACACTAGCAGATTTATATATATATATAAGGAAATTGACAACATCTTTGAGACACGCATGATAATGTATTTACGTGAAATATTTTGAAAATCAACAATCATGCAATTTAAATGAAACATATATTTATTTAATTTTTTTTGCCAGCTTTCGTTGTAGAACAACGTTGTCAAGCGAAACTGTCTTATAGTGTTTCTTCTTCTCTTCCTTATTTTGATGGTATTATTCCCGAAAGGTCGAATCCCTATATGAGCAGAAAGAGACGTCAAGTTCTAAAAGACGTTAAGATAAGTGTAGTCCTGTCGATGTTATGTGCAGGTTGGCGCTTTTTAAGTAAGGAAATTGACAACATCTTTGAGACACGCATGAGAATGTATTTCAGTGTAATATTTTGAAAATCAACAATCGTGCAATTTAAATGAAACATTTATTTATTTTGTTGCAAGCTTTCGTTGTAGAACAACTTTTGCAGGTGATACTGTCTTAGAGTTTGTTTGTTTTCTTCCTCCTCATTTTGATGGTATTAACCCCGAGGGGTCGAATCACAACCTGAGCAGAAAGAGACGTCAAGAAAAAAAATATTACGCTTATATATCTAATAGCGCGTCAATAGTTTGCGAGCATAAAAACGAAAATAGCAACAGGTGCACATGTATACATCAATATATATATATATATATATATATATATATATATATATATATATATATAGGAAATAGCTATCTATTCCTAAATACTTTTAAAGTACATACTGTCAAAACGTATGCATAAGGCTTTATGAGACTTGACATTCAATGAAAGCACTTAATCCTTAAGATTGTGCCGTGTCCGCGAACAATGCATTAGTACTTTGTAGTCGCAATTTTCGAAATATTAAATACATGTAAATATTCGTAAATCCCTAATTCCCAACACAGTCTAATTAGTACTAATATAAATTAAGTTCCGTGCCTTTGTTTTGCTTCCTTTGCTTTCAATAAACGTCAAACATCATACAATGGTTTACATTTACATGACTGAATTAAAAGCCATATACGCATTTCCAATTTCATATAACGTGAGAGAAGATACTTCTTTGAGAGATATACACATGTCTAGAAGCTTAGTGACCGGAAAATATACCATTCCGTCTTCTCTCAGAAGGGAAAATCATCTTTCTCTTCCGTTTCACTTCACTGAGTTATTTGATTCTGATGCTATCTGTCATTCTGGTGCAGGAAAACTTATAATAGAAGTCTTCAACCCAACGCATTGATTACACGACATCATTGGACGACCAATGAAAAATCTGTCCACTAGCAAACGATTCCGGCATTTACGAATCTCCGTGATTACGCAGACATATTTGGTACGCATTTGGGTTTGATCGTAACAAATACAAAGAAAATAGTGTATTGCATCTTTCCTAGTATAGCTTCTCGAATATTATAATCTAGATAATAATACGCCATAGAAATTCATGTTCGTACGTACGTTATCATTTTACAAACAAATATAAAAAAACGAGATCAGATTAGAAAAGTGAGTAATCTGATGTAGCTAAGGTAAACAATTTGACTTCACTCATTTTATAATGAATTGCTTCAACATCAAAATATGTCCTCCTGTCGTTAGCAATACACTTTTAAATAAATATAAGAATATTTAGTTGACAATTATGCTTTCGGCATTGTTTAAAACATTAATTCACAACAATTTTAAACAAATGAAATATATTTGTTTTATTTCTTTAAAGAATATTTACCTGGCAATAACAATTATTTATACGGAAGAAGACTCATTTTTTCGTATAGTATTAATCCTGACATACGTTTATTATTTCAAAAAAGAATATTATAATTAACAGTAAATTAACCAGATTGGTGTAGAAAGCACTGTGAATTTCTCACTGGCACTAACAATGTGTGTTCTTTGGAATCAGAGTGAAAACTATTCTCTCTAAAGTTGCAGCCCTCTCCACCTCTTTCGATAACTGTCGTAAATTATTTTGCGTTATAGCAGCAGCCGTTTTCCATTTTTTTCTTTCTGGCACCACCGTTTGTCTTTCCTAAAAGTTGAGGGCCAATATGCCTCCAGATTTCCATGACTCCGCATTATTCCAATGCTGGTTTGATTGGTGCTCTCTCTCTCTCTCTCTCTCTCTCTCTCTCTCTCTTCGATTCTTACCATTTTCGCTGACCTTACATGACCAGTTTGTGCAGTACCAGTCGAAGTTTGTGCTACCACATAGTGTAGTTGTTCTGCGGGGGTGGGCGTTGAGGCAGATTATGTGATTTCTGGAAGTTTCAGTTAGCGTGAATTTGTATAGTATTATTGCTCTGTTAAAACTGACCTGCGGTTGGTTGATGTTTGCTCGTTATATTGATTGCTTTTATTAATTCATGGTGTTATTTGTCCAGGAGGGTTATTCACACAAATCGATATCCACGATTGCTCACTGACAATATCAAGTGGTCTTCTCACGACTTATATGACAACAAGTCCTCCCATATTTCAAGTACTCACTGTATATTTCGATAACCGTTGTAAATCATTTTGCGTTATCGCATTACCAGTTCATCATAGAGTTTTAGCTAGCAACTACCGTTGGACTTGTCTGTGAATTTCAAACAAAACGAAATTTCCGTTGCTTAACTTCTATTGCTTCTCTTACACAATTGCGGAGCAAAGCACAGGACGATCTCGTTTCTCAAAATCAACTTTAATCTCCGTCGTTGTCCAATCGGTTCACCGTATTCATCAAAATTTGTTTCCATTTTTTACACTTTTTTTTGATAAGCAAAATAGCAAATGTGTGTTTGCCAAGTTTACATATTGATTAAATCATAAACTATCAAAACAACACCGTTTCGAATGGCAGATGGATTACTTACCTATAGCCTTCCTAACCCACTTCGTAACAAAGACAGTCACTTTTATGGTAATCATCTACATAACTAGTTATCACTTAATATAATTACCTCCATCGCTTTCATCATTTTCTGTAACAACCCCACGAGTAGTATTATTATATCATTTCATCACTTTTTGGTGGGTATTCTATGCTTCAGTTCACTTGGGATTATAAGTCTGTTGAATATCAATCTAGTTCATCTGTAAGATTAGAAACTATTAATCTGCAATATTCAAATCATTCATCTATTTTTGCGTTTATTATAACAAGCAAAACTATTCCCTTTATGGTCGTATAATTTTACTAGTATATACGACGGAGGAACTTGTACTACCCCCTCCGAATAAGCTAGAGGTAATACCTATAAGAATGGTACAGTGACAGCAAAACAACTACTACAATTTACGCCCTTCTCCCAAAAAAGGGAAGGAAATCACTGAGAAGACGGTATGATGTGAACAGACTACAACACTACTACCTTCTCACCAGAAAAAGAGAAGGCAGTGTACAAGGGGATGCTATCATGACACGCAAACATACACTACACTGCCCAACAAAGGAGATCATGCCTACGAGGATGGTATCATTTCAACAAAACAAATATTACATTACCTGAATTTAGAACGCAAATGTTTTTGCTGCTGTAGTTATTGGGTGGATCTTTTAAAAACAGTAACCGAGAGAAATCCACTATTTACAGAAGATTATTAGTGTACGCTAAATGGGAACTGTCATTTTATCTATCAGGGAGCTCAACCATATGAATAGGAAGTACGTGCATATAACCAAGGAGAACATTTCTTAGTATATATATATATATATATATATATATATAGATATATATATATATATATATATATATATATATAGATAGATAGATAGATATCGACAGACATCATCGTGGCTAGATAAATAACTTATTAAACATAAATAACAACATACAGCTTTTTACGAAAAAGGAATATCTAAGATGGGGAACACAATATATATATATATATATATATATATATATATATATATGCAGAATTTTTTGTTAGAGATATATTTCATTAAATATTAGAGATGACTTATGTCAAGTCAAGTTTATATATATATATATATATATATATATATAGTCTAAAGAAGCTTTGAGTTATTTTAAACAAAATGTCAACAAAAAAAAGGAAAATGCAGTCTAAATTCCCAGAGAAACTAACTAAATCCAAAATAGTGCAGACTTAACATTCATTGGAAAATTCATACATAAATAAAATATATAATAGTAAGTAAATAAAATAAAAAGGGGGATTAAGTATCTAACAGTGAAACACAAACAGGAGACCTTAACGTAAGCATCTAATATTAACACGGGGATCATCAGCTGTTTACCATGTAACTGTTTCGGAGTATACACACTATATGTGGATAACTAAACTGTTTTCAATTTGATACATTCTGCCCATTATTTGAATCGTGTTTTATCTCTTTAAGGACTTAGATCGAGACATTTTTTCCTTTAATTCTTTTCAAAATTCTTCTCTTTTGCATTTTCAAGATATGTCCCTTTAATAATAAATTAATATCTAATTGTTAATTGTCAAAACTTCAGACGATAAGAGCGTTATCTTTGAAAAGCCGTGGCTGGAAGGTTATTTTGCATTTGTATTCCTTGTTTGAAAACTTGAATAAATAAACTTGTAAACTATATATATTTTATCTTTTTCATAACTTACTTATCTATATATAAATGCTTTATCTACTATATTCAGCTTCACCGTATATCTATGGGATCTAATATAATATTTGATGTGTGTATTATCCATTATATATATATATATATATATATATATAACTGCCTGACCGAGGTAGTGATTTCAGAGACGCTATGGAGGCGAATCTGATGTGAGTTTGTTTTGTTTCTCGGTCCTTTATATTTTATCACATCGTAATGTACAATTTTTTGCATTGAGCACCTTCTTGTGTTGCTGATGAATTCATACAAATATCTTATATAATGTCGGTGTGTTTCCTACGGAACAAAACGGAATCCTAAAAGCGGTATAAAAAAGGTTTGTTTTGAAATAAATGTTTTGTAAGACATAAAATCTTGGTCTTTGGAATGTAACAAAATCTTATTATATATACATATATATATTATAAGAAGATATATATATATTAAATTCCCGAAACAGTTTTTCATGGTAAACAACTGATGATCCCTTAAAATAGTGTTAGAAATAAACTAATATAATAACTGTAAAAAATAAATTGACTTACATGAGTGATTTTCCGCTGGAAGACTTCGGACTATAAGTTTTTTTTTTTTTTAAATATAGTTTTAATGGTTGAGAAACTTCCGAGACTATATATATATATATATATATATATATATATATATATAATTATATACATATAATATATATATATAATATATATATATATGTGCATTTTTGATCTTGAGTAAAATGCCAAATCTGATATATTGCCATTAAACCGAAAATGATAAATCCACTCAGATTTCGTCAGATAAATCAGAGATCTATTTTGGTTGCATTAATATCGTCATTACGGATAGACGTGCATCACATTTACAAAATGATGCACGAAAAATAGCGGTTTTCCTTACTTCAAGAAACGCTGTCTGATTAACCTCCGCATCGATTTGTCCGAATTTGATGGAAGCGACCAATTCAGAGGTTCATTAATGCCACTTATCCCATGACAAAGTCTGCACTAAAAGGAAAACGGTCTCTTATTGTGCTCTGAATTTCCTTCGTAGCTGAAGAGGAAATAATAGATGGTCTTCTTAGAAAGGACCTTGTAACTCATCTGGCAATCGGTAATAAGGTGTAATATTTTGTAAAGAGGCGATTCAACCTACCTTTACTTCTTCGAAAGGGAAAAATGGAGAGCTGCTCTTTGTTCGTGGGAATTCATTCTCATTTCCTGACTGGATAATGTGTGCAAATGTCTCGTTCAATATTGGCCGACGCTCGTTCATTTTCATAAAGCGCTTTTACTAATGTCAAGACATTCAGATAGGAATAGTTTGGGGCAAATTCCCCAAAGGTATAAGACTAGTGATTATGAGATTCGGCTTTCTTTACTTATAGTTTTATTTCAAAAAATATATTTGGTGCGTGTTACACAATCAGTTTTGCTAAAGATTTAAAACCTTAGTAGCTGTATTTGTTTGTTTTTCTCTCAGCCTTCGAGCGTGTACACAGAATAATTACTAACCCTATAGGAACTGCACCGTCTACCCCTGTCGCATCACTGCAAGGTTTCATCACTGTGCTTCTTTTACAATTATTTCCACTGAATGAGCTCCGATGAACTTAATGCACTTGATCTTCTAAACAAAAAACTCTTACCGACCTGACTAGCAACAAAATACCACCCATTCCCTTTAGAGGCCCCCAGATGCCAGAATATATTTTACACCAATAGTTCCTCACATGCGACCGCCCAACCCTGAAATGTTATTCCTATTTCAGTTTTCCTCGATCACATGCAGACATTGAAATGTTATATAGCCAAACATCTTACTTCCAGACTCCACCTAGTTTGCCGCCCCTATAAATCTGACCTTTTTTTATAGTTATCTTTTTGACTTCGCTGACAATATGCCTAGTTTGGGGTTAACAAAAGTAAAAAAAAAGATAAAAGCAATAAGCAACGACACCGCGAATGATAAGAATGCGCTTTAAAAAGGTAAAATATATGCATTTTAGACTCTCATTCTAAACTAATACGCTGGCAAATTCTATACATATTAATGTCCTATGTTAACAGATGGCCAACTTATATCAATTTGAGTTCAAAATAGATACACACATTAACTACGTAGAGCGTATCGTTTAACATTCAGATACGTAAAAACGTGATTAAAAATTCGCATCAATGCTTCTATTGTGATCACTGGCGCTGTTAAAGAAACGTATGAGTCTTCATTCACTTTTTTCGCGTTGCCTTTAACGACTTGATATTATCAGTCTGTGGCAAACAACGAGGTTAACGTAAGGTACCCTTGCTAATCATACAATACTAATTTCGTGTTCTGTGTATAAGAAGAGGCTTTCGTTCTTTAGTGTAATTCATTCACCATGGATGTGTAAAGTTCTGCTTAGAAAAAAAAGATTCTCCAAGATGCACACTTGAGATTGCAGCTATTGCCAAAAAATACAATAACCTGAATTACCTGGCTAGAAATAAAAATTAAGCATGAATAAAAAGGTGCTCTCTCTCTCTCAGTAATATATATATATATATATTTTAAAGTAAATATTAATTATTATTACTTACAGACATCTTCAGTGTAGGGATGTAAATTCACGTCTGTCAGAGGGCTCGTACCCGATTTACAAATCGCCATTGATTTGTAGTTGAGTCTCTTACCTCCCAGCCGCCGTCAACTAACATAAGAATTAGGAGAGATTTAAATCTATAAACGCCAAATCAGCAGGCGGTATACGTGTGTATATCATTTTATTTGTTTTCATTTGCAATACTTGAACGTATTTGACTATTTAAACGGAAAAGCATTTGAACTTAATGCTAGATTTGAATATTTTCCCTTCACTAATGTGATACACCCTTATGTGAGCATATCTATATATATATATATATATATATATATATATAGATATAGATATATTATATATATACAAAGAGTGAGTTATGTGCGTGTCGTACATGTGCACACTATTTTCATCTATTTGTACACGGCACTGATGAAGAGTAGAACATGAACCGTGGATGTACTTTTATCAGCCTCTTATTCTCGCTTCTCTTACTCTGTATCTTAGTTCTCACCTCTCAAGAGCGGTGATTCTGACAAAGGGGGAAGAAAATGCTGTTCTTTGGGTTGCTTGTTGGTTAGTATCAGAAGTGCGTGGAGATGACTACATGTTCTTTCCTCTATCTTTGTTACTATGTCGCTAATAAAAGGTGCTGAATGTAAACGTTTTTATCTATGCTATCGTTATCAGATTGATAGTCCAACGTTCGGGTCCTTCGATAAACTTATCAACAGGGTCAAAATACCATAGATGCTGTATTGCCATTTAGTGAACGGAGTCTGGACTATACAGTAGTTTCCGGAGAGAGGGGGGGGGGGGGGCTATCGATTTATAGAAACTGCTACGGCTTTTCCTTTTTCAATGATTTACAAAGATAATCTGCTTATTCTCTCAGTTCCGTCTCTCAGTACATCTACCGATTTATTCCCAACATGAAAAGTTCTAAAACAAAATACAAGTTTAAGTGCGGTTCACAGACTTTTAACGTAGATCTTTTCTATCAGGTCTTCTTTTCTAACATTAGGAGTCTGCGTTCCAAACTTCTAGAGATTAATATCAACTTATAAGAGACTACACAGGGCCTATTATTTCTATGTGAAACAAACATCAATCCATGAGCTTCTACCGATGATATCATGATTAAAAGTTACTCAATTATCACATTAAAACCCGACACCCAACATCCTGATTTACATGGAATATGTACCTGAATTAGGGACGGCTTTCCATGTGGCAAGGACATCTGTTTCCGAGTAGTAATTAAAGCATCGTATTCACATTTTCTCTATATCGTGCTCACAACAACGGAGTTACAATATTTTAGAGTATCTTTGAGAAACCTGACCATATCCTCTCTGGTTACCCTTTTGCCAGCATTCATGATTCTAGTGCTTTTAACGTTCACAATGTTGAATGGCTAGTAAACTAAACAAGACTGATGCTGAAGGGAGGTTTTATCACGCCCTTCCTTTGCTTATGATCTAACACATATTGCTGACGGACATTTGGCAAGTTATAGTGATCTCTTCTTGACGACTTGTCCTAAAGTATGATCACCCACTGTTCTGTCTCTGCTGGGTGGTCCCGAGCACTCAGTTGTCGCAATTAAGATCAAAGCAAAGTGAAAAATAACTGACTGTATAGATAATCGGTCACTTATTGAGACAGGCTCAGGTCATTCATATCTAACATTCATCTTCATTCCATGTTTCGAAAGAATATGCATACGATATAACAGAGTTGTCAATCGTTGGTATGGAGAGCTTTACACCTTCCAAGAAATTCCAACGAGAACCAAATTGCCAACTGTCTGTCTGGTACATGCCTGAATGTGCCGTCACCATTGCACACATACATCACTATTTCAATTGCTTTCAACGTAATAGATGCTCTGAAACCAAGGCCGAATGTAGGACTGCCCGCAACCACTGTAAAGGTTTAATAGAAAATACGATAGAGTGATATGTGCAATCCGCTAAGTCTCCAGTTGTTGAGAAGTAGCTTGGTTCCCATGAGTTTTGGCGAATAACAGAGTTCTCAACAGATCTGAGATCTCTATTCCCAGCAGCATAAATGAACCTGGGTTGATTTTCTCCGCATCCGATACAGCCGAACGTTTTGCAAAGAAATTTGTATTGAATTCCACCATCGCGATCAGGGCAGCATACCTTTTTAATTACCCCTCATGTCTGTAAAAACTAGGCGGCATACCTATATCTGTCCTGAAAAAAACCTTGATGCTAGCAGGGCAAATGGTCCGGACAACATCCCAATTATAGTACTTAAAAGCTGAAACTGAGGTTAGCTGATATTTTTACAAAGCTTTTCAATCGCTGCCTAAAAGAAAAATGCTTCCCATCACCTTGGAAGACGTCGTCAATCTGGTCAGTATTTAAAATTATAGGAGATCAATCTACTGCATCTCAGCAAGACCTATCAGTTTCCTGTGCATAATGAGTATTTTCTTTTTTTATAATGCGTATGTTGTTTAACTCTGTGATAAATCAAGAAATTGTCAACGACCTCAGCAACAACAACCTACTCAGTGACAAGCAATATGAATTTCTCCCTGCAAGATTAACAGCTTATGTGCTGACCAATATCACAGAGTTAGTGAATCTATTTGAGGGAGATTTGTTTCTAAGGAAATAGCTCTTGAAATATTAAATGCTTTTGATAGGGTTTTCCACGAAGGCTTACTTCACAAACTTGCTAGCTAGAGAATATCTAGAAATGTATTCTCTTTGATAGGTTTTTAAAAGTAGTTGTCGGTGAGCAGAAGGATTATACACATACTATCAATGTCGGCGTGTTTTGGGAATTCATTATCGGCCCAACATTCTTCTTTATTCACATAAACACACCATAAGATCATTCGTTAACATTTATGTAGATGAACAACCATCTATAGAAACACTTCGAAGAGCATTAATAAGCAGGATGCTGCTGATTTTTATGTCTTAAAACCTGGAGAGCGTCGTGAAATGGGGAGACATGTGGCTGGTTACTTTCAATGCGTCTAAAAGCAGGCTTCTCTCCTTTCATCACCAACGCTCGGATCTTCACTTTGCTATAATTGAAATACCCGGCTCCCTCCTTAAAGAAGTCTCCTGCTTTGATAAGCTTCTAGGGCTGAGCTTCACCCCATACCTGAAATGAAATACTTACATAGCCGTAGCTAAGGTGGTTAGGAAAATAGTTAGATCATTCTACCGTTCCAGAAGGTATATTACTCCTGACACCAATCTCCACCTGTATTAAATCAAAGACGTCCTAAGATAGAGTACTGTTGCTACATCGGATAGGTGTCGTTCAGAGCATCCTTTCTGGCCTTGAAAGAGTGCAAAGGCGACTTCAAAATCTGATGGGGGATTTCCTCTTCTATTCCTGGCATCCTCTTTCTCAGAGAAGAGAGGTTACTAGCTTTTCTCTACTCAATCTTTATTTTCATGGTACATGGTTGACTGAGCTCAAATCTATGGTTTCTCCCTGTAAAATCTTCACAGCAAAGGCCCGACTAGCTACAACCACTGCACATAATTTTCCTGTCTCCCTCTGTGTACCTAAAACTAAACTGAACTTTCATGAGTGAAGGTTCTTTCCAAGAACTATACGTATGTTAAACAATACAACGGGACTGCTTCCTAGCTGACTATAACATGATAGTTTCACTGCCCTCCTGAAAAACCCATAACCCTTATCCTCGAGTTTCAGATAGGTCTTGATAAGCCATGACCCGTTATACATATATTTTAAAATATCATCCACGAACACGTGTTTCGTCGTCTTACTACTCAGCGTGTATAATTATATATTTTTTTAAATACACATACATATATACATTGTTAGATGTCTTTCTACTTATATTACCAGAGTTCTCAATTATTAAAATACAATTAAAAAATATATATAATCTGAGAGCATACTATTGATTCGTGTATGGTGTAAAAGTAAAAAAAAAAACAATACCGTCGGTTTAAAGTCAGCTAGTGTGCAAATCTCGCCGACTATACTCAGTCATAGTTAGGAAGAGACAGTACTTCCTCAACCATGACTGAGGATAGTTAGCAAAATCTGAACACTCGCTGACTTTATCTTCTGTAATAGCATATTTATATTATTCCCACACATTTCTTGGCCTGCCCACAAAGAAAACATTTACGAATAAGGTCGTTTTTTTAATGTAGATTTGAACGGTGTTGAGGTTCTGTTGCATCCACCAATTAGGGCAGACATTACTCCATCTGACGTGGGAGCATTACAATCGATGCACTATTCTATCAAATGTAGCCGATTTGTGGCTTTCGATGAAAATGAAACTGCTCACAATTTCCTTATTCAAAGCCGGTTTCTACTTGCGGTTCATTGGAAGAAGGTCGTGCACATTGCTAGTTTTTTTTAGAATAGGTGTGGGTTTCGAATAGATTCATGCATGATTACTCATTAATTTAAGACTATGCACAGGACTCACCTCGACCTAATAACTCTGCAATTGCTTTTAGTTAATAGTCTGGAAGAAACATTTTTCATCTTTTACCAACTTGTATTTTGCAATAAATGAGAAAATAGTATTCCAATTACAAAGAAATACTGTAGAAAATCCGACAGATTGATTAGTTTTGCGAGAAATATTTGCCATTTTATCAAGTTTCAGAAAAGATGCCTTCCATGTTTCTATTCTTGATTTCCTCCACGAACAGACAGCTCGAACCGCCATTCAGTTGCTCAGCATGCGAGAAATTCACATCAAACTGGTTAGTTATTCTTCAGGAATTAATTAGTTTTCGTCATATTTACCTGCAGAGAACATAGGAATATTTTGAATAGCGTCATTTCTAACCTTTACCGATTAGGCCACACTGTTGACTTATTATCAAGATGAGTTTACTGAAATAAATATTATTAAACGAAATATGTTAAAAAAAACGACTGCTGCTTAATTGCAGAAACTGTAGATACATAACTGTATATCCCTTCTCTCTATATATAATGTTAGGTATATATATATATATATATATATATATATATATAAATATATATATATATATGAGAATATCCTACGCTAATGAATTATGACTTCTGGATATATATTCTAGGTTGCACGGTGAGTAACATAAATACATAATTTTTTTTTTAATTTTAACATTTAGCAGGTGCATATATATATATATATATATATATATATATATATATATATATAAAATTATGTATGTATGTATATATACATATATATATATATATATATATGTATCCTGTCACATAACTATTTGATGATCTTACAAATGGTATTTACGTTCCTGAGATAATAATTAAGGCCGTACTTCCAGCGATAAATGTTGCTGCTAAATCCCAAGTTGGTGTACGATTTATTCACTACGAGATTTCTATTTCTAATTGGATTATTTTATTCAACGGACTATTTTGTCATTAAAAAACTCAGAGTGTTATCACTTTTCGGTGCAATTCTCAGCACTTATGCAATAGAAAATAGCTTGTATAATAAGTAACACTTTTTTATGGAAATCTCTCCACTCAAGTCATCAAGCCAGTTGATGTAAGGAGCTGACAAGAACGAAATATGATTATCGCAAAGACCGGAGATGCCTATTGTCTTCAGTCTGTAAAAGACCAAGGCTATATGGAAGAGGAAAGCAGTCCGCAGAAAGAGAGTTCCACAATACTGCAGTTCTTGGAAACAACTACTGGAATAGGAAGCTGTCTTACAATGAGATATCAAGACAGCGATTTGGTTGAAACCACTAGACCAACGAGTCAAACGAGCTGTAACAAAGGAAGCTGGGAATAGATCCCAACATTCTTAACACATGCGATAATAGTATTTATAGAAAAGACTAAGACTAACAACATCTCGTATGTGAAAGTAAAGGTGCAGTGAGGCCACTCAATTTACAGATAGGTTTCTGCACCTTATCAAGAACCCTCAAATGGGACAGAGATTCACCAGCCCAAATATGACAACAGTACTCCATACATGGGTTGATAGTAGATTTGTAGAGACAGAGAAAATCCTCAGGTGTGAGAAAGTGTTTGGAGCGATAGAGAGAACCTACTTTACTTTAATTAAACATCAGCAATTTTTTAAAAGAATTAATGTTGGACGAACGTAAATTCGCACTACGTTAACGCACATAAACAGTAACGTTATTTTAGGGAGGTATATGTTGTTACTGGGAAGATTGGCACGTTATAAGTTCGGTACACATGCACAATAGTCATCGAAGAATTTAACTGAGATTCTTGACAAATTACGAAATTTGCTGAGACATGCAGATGATACATTGTACAGACGAATATTTGGAAATCCCGACACTTTCGCAAGTTTGCTTTCATAAATTTCAGCGTTTTAACAGTTTTCCGATAAAGAATATCATCTACCTTCTTCTCTTCCAGAACCATCGCTTCTTACTACTTCTTTGCCTCATAATATTTAGTTATCGGCTTCCGTCCACTATTTGCAGTCTCCCTTTTTCTAGAAAAATACAAAAAAGCATTGCAACCCTATCACTATACAAGCTAAACCTAATCTTAGCCTAAATCTAGTTAGTAACAACCCCCTAATGAAAAAGCGAAAGATTAATGATAAAAAAATAAATAAATAAACAATTTATCGGACTCCATCCCCCATTTTCACCCCCCCTCAAAAAAGAAAACTAATAAAAAATGAATTAAAACAATTTGAAAGATTGCCATTTTCTGAGGAATAAAGTTTGTTCTGTCCACCGATCGTTCAGGTAGCAACTAACATCACAACTTCTTAGTTGACTATTCTGCAAAGCATGATTGTCTCATTCAGAGTGACCTCTTCAGATGCTGAATATCTGCCACATAAAAAAAACTTGGGTCTATGTCCTTGCGCGGATGCAAGTAAATAAGTGAAAAGTAAACGAGAGGAAGTCTTCATGACGTCCCTGAAAGCTCCATTTTCGGGTCGCACAATAGACGTCTCACATTCCTGGTCAAGTTGTTGGAAGATTGATAGCGTCGGTTCTATATGCGGGTGTACTTGTGATAGATCGTGTATTATTCAGACTATTTTTTTTACTCCGTGTATTGCGTATGCGTGATCATGTTTGCTTTTTTGACTGTTTGGCGAAAACCAGCTGCCTCTAAGTTCGCTTCCCTCGACGAAATGATTATTTATCACGAAACGTAGGCGGAAACAATGAACATGCGGGTCGGTGACGTAAAAAAATAGTCTTGGGGTTTTGTGTCTGCTAATAACGAATGCCAACAATTCTTTCATTAACAGACTTACGTTTCTTTGACGCCATAGGGACTTACAAGAAGCAACCACAGAACATTGGAACAATGATTATCGCGCGCGAAAAGAGAGAGAGAGAGTCATAGAGATAGAGAGAGAGAAAGAGGGAGAGAGACAACAGAATAGAGAGTAGCGGTGAACAACAGACAAAATAAGTAGTGGTGGTTGTAGTCGTAGTAACCGAAGCCGGTGCTTAGTGCCAGGCAAGCTAGATGAGTATTTGGCACGTAAGTACGCAGAAACCCCTTAGGTACGTTCCGGTAGTCATTTGAATTATATTTTTTCTGACATTGTCTAGATTGTTAATAAGAACCAAGTTTTTAAATGATACGCTACGAAATCGTTGACCTGTTCGGACAATCATTCTCGTTAATACAATCAAATTAGACAGACTGTACATTACCCAAGAGAATTTATTAGAAGCGACCTACGAGATATATAAATGTAAGGTCTTTAATAGTAATCACTTGGTTTGATTCTCTTTGAAGGCTTCAGATGCTTATTCTTATGAATATCCTTACCACGTTTTATGGATTCCAAAAGATTAATATACATAGTTTAGAATCTAATTACTAGAGCTAATGAAAAGTTATATATGTATATGTATATATATATATATATGTATATATATATATTACGCTACCGTGTACCTAATTACCACCATGTGTCACACTGACACCCCGTTTACCAAGATCGGCTCGCCCGATCGCCGGAGATTTATTATTTTTGAAACTAAATATACATGTAAGAGAAGGTAAGACAGAGTTAGTAGTTACTTTTGTCCCGGAGAGAGAGAGAGAGAGAGAAAGGGAGAGAGAGAGAGATAGAGAGATAGATCGAGAGAGAGAGATAGAGAGAGAGAGAGAGAGGGGACGGCTGGCATGAGGATGAAAGCGGGAACACAGTGGGGCGTGTCAGAAGGGTGGACCGCGGAACACACAGCTTTTGGCCCGGGCAATTATATATGTTTTTACCCAGCCTAATAAACCGGTATTGCCCGGGCCTCAGGGTCTGGATTTACGCCGGTCTATCGGTTGTCCGTCCTGTGCAGTTCCAGGAGGTGCCCCCTCCCAGTCTTTGCCTTCTCACCCTTTGAGAAGGGGGTTAGTTTACTGCTAATCGCCTGAAGCGCCCCTACTGGGGAATGCTGACGGAGCTGCCCAGGTAATTTTTAAACAACCAGAGTGCTCAAATTCTCGAGCGCTGGTTTCTTTCCCACTTAACCGACTTTGTGTCACATCTTACCTTGTGGGAAGAAAGACATATAGAATATATCTATATATATATATCTATACAAATATATCTCTATATAACTATATAGATATATATACAGATATATCTATATATCTATATAGATATATATACAGATATATCTATATACCTATATATATTTCTATATAGATATATATACAGATATACCTATATATCTATAGATATATCTATATATATACAGATATACCTATATATCTATAGATATATCTATAGATATACAGATATACCTATATATCTATAGATATATCTATAGATATACAGATATACCTATATATCTATAGATATATCTATAGATATACAGATATACCTATATATCTATAGATATATCTATATATATATATACAGATATACCTATATATCTATAGATATATCTATATATATATATATATACAGATATACCTATATATCTATAGATATATCTATATATATATATACAGATATTCCGTATATATCTATAGATATATCTATATCTATATATATAATATATACAGATATACCTATACCTATATATATATACAGATATACCTATATATCTAGATATATCTATACCTATATATATACAGATATACCTATATATCTAGATATATCTATACCTATATATATACAGATATACCTATATATCTAGATATATCTATATATATACAGATATACTTATATATCTAGATATATCTATATATATACAGATATACCTATATATCTAGATATATCTATATATATACAGATATACCTATATATATACAGATATACCTATATATCTAGATATCTATATATATATATACAGATATACCTATATATCTAGATATATCTATATATATATACAGATATACCTATATATCTAGATATATCTATATATATACAGATATACCTATATATCTAGATATATCTATATATATACAGATATACCTATATATCTAGATATATCTATATATATACAGATATACCTATATATCTAGATATATCTATATATATACAGATATACCTATATATCTAGATATAGCTATATATATATACAGATATACCTATATATCTAGATATATCTATATATACAGATATACCTATATATCTAGATATATCTATATATATATATATACAGATATACCTATATATCTAGATATATCTATATATATATATATATACAGATATACCTATATATCTAGATATATCTATATATATATATATATACAGATATACCTATATATCTTGATATATCTATATATATATATACATATACAGATATACCTATATATCTAGATATATCTATATATATATATATATACAGATATACCTATATATCTTGATATATCTATATATATATACAGATATACCTATATATCTAGATATATCTATATATATATATACAGATATACCTATATATCTAGATATATATATATATATACATGTATACCTATATATCTAGATATATATATATATATACATATATATCAATATCTCTATATATACAGATATAGCTATATCTATATATATACAAATATAGCTATATCTATACAAATATAGATATATCTATATGTATACAAATATAGCTATATCTATACAAATATAGATATATCTATATCAATATATATACAAACATAGCTATAGGTATATCTATATCAATATATATACAAACATAGCTATAGATATATCTATATATATACAGATATATCTATAGATATATCTATAGATATAACTATATATACAGATATATCTATAGATATATCTATATATATACAGATATATCTATAGATATATCTATATATATATATATACAGATATATCTATATCTATATATATATACAGATATATCTATACCTATACAGATATATCTATACTTATGCAGATATACCTATACTTATGCCGATATACTTATATACAGATATATCTATATCTATAAAGATATATCTATACTTATATATACAGATATATCTATATCTCTCTATATATACATATATATCTATACCTATATAGATATATTTATACTTATGCAGATATACCTATACCTATGCCGATATACTTATATACAGATATATCTATATCTATAAAGATATATCTATATC
>OY744515.1:217490423-217567923 GCA_963556195.1 Sepiola atlantica | reverse complement strand
GACAACGTTTTTTGTTGCACTTACCCGCAACGAAACCGAATGGTTCCCTCTTCGTAACTATTCAAAATGAACCGACATCTGTTTTTTTTATCTTCAGAAGAAGAAATGCTATTTAAGTTGAACTCCGGCGGGAAAATTCCTTTATCATATTTACCATTTTTCTTGTTTCTTTTTTCCAGTTATTTTTTTACATTCCATGGGACACTTTTAGGAGTCTTGTAACGCACGGTACTTATTTACATGTGCTCGATGCATCTGTTTGTAGCACGCTATCGAGGAAAAACATACGTAAGCACGCATATATACATCACATTGAAGCCATTCTCTCAGTAAACAGAATGCAGATGCTGTCAAAGAGCCAGGCAATTCATGTAGACTCTTGTGTATTTGTGATATAATTACGCCTCCTCTAAGACAATTTGTGTCCATTCAAATCTAGTTGAGGCTATCTCTAAATAAAGTTTGGTATATATATATATGTTATATATGTTTATATATTTGTATGTACGGGAGTCACTCCTGAACTAACTTTCGTTAATTATCATTTTTGGAACACATCTGCTAGGCGTAAAGAATAAAAACGTGGACTATATTTACTTTAATGGTGTTTAATGCAAAGGGAGTTGAAGCCCTTTAAGAAATTCTGATATCTTCGAACTTTGTGAAATTTTAACAACTATTAGACATTAATTAATAAATATTCTTTAAACTAGAGTATTTTTGAAGTATTTTAAAGGGGGTTTAGGGATTGTAATATCGGCACCTTACCATTTTAAAATTAATCAATGTGTCAAATCTGATATATTCTAGACACTAATTAAGAAAGAGTCTTTTCAATTATTTCTTCTTAAGACAATATAAGCCTCACATTTGAGACATTTTAATTCTGGTCAATTTTAGAATAAGGACTATAGACACAATATATAGTATGAATATACCTTTATTTGAATCTTCCTAAAGTAATATACAAGTGGTGCAAAACTGTTTTATTTGATTGATTTAATTTTAGCTGAACTAGTATCGGATCACGGCTCGTCTACGAGACCAATATAATATATCTATTTGGGTATTGTAGATTTTATACATTAAATAGTTTAAAGAAAAAGCGATTATATGTGAACAGTGTTGTGACTGTCACGTAGAACAGTTGCAAAACACATATCATTAAACTCACACACCCACACACATATATATATATATATATATATATATATGTGTGTGTGTGTGTGTGTGTGTGTGTGTGTATGTGTGCATATAATTTACTATTTCACGTATATGTATATATATGTATATAGTATATCGTGATAAAATATATTGATGTATATGTTTTCAGTATTTACTTAAACAGTGCTTAATAGGTGATTAGAACTTAGTAGTAGTAGTAGTGGTAGTTGTATTAAAATATATATGGCAAGTAAGCTACACTGCGGAAATAGAATATCGAGGCTTTTGTGTAGCTTTAGATATATTTTGAAACTGCTATTTATGATGCGAATAATGATGTAATAATATTTGATTTTCCATAACTGTCTCAACATTATTATTCTCAGCTCATCGTATATTCATGATCAAATATAAATAGTTATTCTTATTCTACAAACATGGGCTGCTCTAAAATGTGTATGTACGGTATGAATTAGTACAAGAACGATCTTTACATGTCTCACTACTGCTGCAGCTCTGCTAGATCTTCCTCGAACGCCCGAAGTCCGAGCTGGCATCCTTTATGATTCTGATTTGAAATAGAGCCGATTTTTCTCAGACTCCCTTACAACCGGGACGGCTCTTTATTAACGCCCCATACTTAAAATATAATTTTATTCATAAACGTTCTATTCTGCTAATAGTTGGTTAAAGTATAGATCGGGACGTCAAAACATCTCGTCAATATGACTGGGGATGACACTTTACCTGACAGATCGTAAGATAATATGTGACCAAACTAAGCTAATATTTAAAGATTTGCTGAGGTTCATTTTTATTTTAAGATATAAATGTATTTTAATTATATATTAAAATGGGTATTTTCAATTGCTGTACATTTAAAACTACCTATTTCCTACATTTTGTGAGTGGTGTACTAAAATGTTTGAAAGTAAAAAACGCAATGAATTTTCCTTTTATCAAACGTATTTTATTAATATATTTAAAAACAAAACAATCATTCAAATCTAATTTTAAAATAGTATGAAATTAAATAACTGCCGGCAGGATAATTGTAATTTATTTAATTCTTGTAACTACAGATTCTTTTAATTATTATCTTATATATTTATTTTTAATAACTTATTATTATTATTATAATAATAATAATGATAGTGATGATGATGATGATGATGATGATGATGATGATGATGATGATGATGATGATGATGATATATTGATATATCCAAAGCCTTGGACAAGGTTTAGCATAAGGCTCTTCTCATAAAAATGTATTCATATGCTATTACTGGACGAATATTTAATATAATTAGATCCTTCCTCTAACACAAAGATCCAGGTTGTCCTCGATGGCCGTTTATGAAGAACGTGACATAAATGAAGATATACCACAACCAGAAATAAATACTGGTCACATATGTGCGTTAAAGTCGAAATATTTAAGAAAATGGCTTCAAAGGATTTCTACAGAAGAAACTGATGCCTTTGTATTGACTTATTCAAAGCCGTCTCTTACCTAAGAAAAATGGCTCATCTGAAATATAGCACCGAGCTGACAAATTATGTTTGCTACTATACAGCAATCTGACAAGAAGTTCACATTTCCTGTTTCCATTTCTAATTCTTATCTTATATGCATTTACTAGTTATACAAAGACTCAAAGAATAAAGGTAACACTTTTAATTTTTTCTTGTTCTATATTTTAAAATATTCAAATGATTTTGGAGCAAGGAATGAAAAGAAAAACATCACTCTTCAGCCGCAGATGGAGTCGCACTTGCACCATTCATTCTGAATATTAAAAAGATCCCTTTTTTCGCACCAGCAAAAAACGTTGGCACTCCATTTAAAAAGGCTTCTCAAAGTCCTGTAATTTGATATTTATTTGTAAATATTGTTATTAAGCCCCTTTAAGAGATTAAAGTAGAACACTGCTCGTAGATATTAAAAACAGACTGTCACTTTGCTATAAGCATGGTCCGATGACGTTCATCGAACACTCTAGATAGTCTCATGTTTACTGCCAGCGGTATTTAGGCATGAATTTAACTTACTTTCTCCTGTATCACATGATGGGTATCCGATGGCCGCGCGGATAGTGCACCATTTTACAAACACTTGGTTGGCGCTATGAGCCGGGTTCGCGTCCCGTGACCGTTTAAAATTGTCTCTTCCTACACTGATGAGAGTGTAAACTCGAACGCCGGTGTATGTAGGTATAATTTAATATTTCTTTGTATACATAATATTTGTTATATATATATATATATATATATATATATATATATATTTATATATATATATATATATATTATATATTACTGTCAAGGAATATGTAACAATATTATGAACAATTGTTGATTTTTTTTGCATTCTAAAAATATAGATCTAGAATACACTTTTCATTCAGCAAGTACACGTCACATCACGTCATTGTATATTTAAAAATGTGTTTGGGAGTGAAGTAGCTGGCATTTAAAAACTTATGTTATAAATTAGGATAGTTTTTTTTTCAAATGTGAACATACACGCTCCAACGATTTCTCTTAAACATTCTCATCTGGAGATAATAAAATAATCCACAACTCACATCAATTTGATTCTGCTCAACCTACTATGAACTTCCGAGAGCCCATTTTGTATAGCCCCAGGGTAAACATAACAGTAAGGAAACATCTGATCTACACATTATTTTTTTTTCCAATGGACAATTTTTTTTCTTTTTTGTCCACGTAACGTTATTTGGATTGTCTGGTAAATGGCACAAGATTAATGCAACCCTTTCCGGTTTAGATTAGATGGGGAGTTGTTTTAATTGGGAAAAGCTACTCTTTTTTTACTTGGAATACAATGTTGTCGCTAAATGTGAATGATATCGCCAGTCACGTCCGAATCACCACTAGAACGTGGCCCAATCTTAGAATTCACGAAACGACAGAATGTATACTGATTAAATGAATCCTACACTGCTTTCATAGAGAGGGAAACGCCTGTCGATTAAGGTAGACTCCCTCTACCGGACTAGAAAACTTCGCACATCTGCCAGAATGCTGTATATCTCTAAAGCAACGATTTACCCGTGGATTATGTATTGTAATCATATCTTTGTTAGTGCACAAACTATTAACTTCTCCCTCTTGGAAAGAGCACCAAAATAATTTCTAGTATAATAATAAGTACCAGCGCTGTCTGAAATACTGCAGCTTCAGTGGCATCGCCGAGAAGATAACAGGTGTGTGTGTGCAAGAGAAAGAGGATACACAGAAAGGGAAGCAAGTTAAGATGGAGATAATGGAAGAGGCGATAAGAAAGAGAAATAAGAGGCTAAAAAAGGAAAAGAGGGTAAAGAATGAAAAATAGGTGGAATAGTCAAAGGAGATAGAGAGAGAAACGAGAAGAGAGATACTTAGTAAAAGAAAAGAAACGAGAGAGAAAGAGAAAATAAGAGAGAAAGGAAAACGAGTGAGAGAGAGAGAGAGAGAGAGAGAAAAGAAAAAACGAGTGTGAGAGAGAGAGAAAAAAAACGATTGAGAGAGAGAGAAAAGAAAAACGAGTGTGAGAGAGAGAAAAGAAACACGAGTGTGAGAAAGGGTAAAGAAACACGAGTGTGAGAGAGAGAAAAGAAACACGGGTGTGAGAGAGAGAAAAAAAAACGAGTGAGAGAGAGAGAGAAAAGAAAAACGAGTGTGTGAGAGAGAGAGAAAAGAAAAACGAGTGTGAGAGAGAGAACAGAAAAACGAGTGTGAGAGAGAGAAAAGAAAAACGAGTGAGAGAGAGAGTGTGAAAACAAATACAAGTGAGAGAGAGAGAGAGTGTGAAAAGAAAAACGAGTGAGAGAGAGAGAGTGTGAAAAGAAAAACGAGTGAGAGAAAAGAAAAACGAGTGAGAGAGAGAGAGAGAAAAGAAAACCGAGTGAGAGAGAGAGAGAGAGAAAAGAAAACCGAGTGAGAGAGAGAGAGAGAGAGTGTGAAAAATAAACGAGTGTGAGACAGAGAGAGAAAAAAAACGAGTGAGAGAGAGAGAAAAGAAAAACGAGTGAGAGACAGAGAAAAAAAAACGAGTGAGAGAGAGAGAGAAACAAAACGAGTGAGAGAGAGAGAAACAAAACGAGTGAGAGAGATAGAAAAGAAAACGAGTGAGAGAGAGAGAGAAAAGAAACACGAGTGAGAGAGAGAGAAGGAAAAGAAAAACGAGTGAGAGAGAGAGAAGGAAAAGAAAAACAAGTGAGAGAGAGAGAAGTAAAAGAAAAACGAGTGAGAGAGAGAGAAGTAAAAGAAAAACGAGTGAGAGAGAGAGAGAAGGAAAAGAAAAACGAGTGAGAGAGAGAGAGAGAAAAGAAAAACGAGTGAGAGAGAGAGAGAGAAAAGAAAAACGAGTGAGAGAGAGAGAGAAAAGAAAAACGAGTGAGAGAGAGAGAGAAAAAAGAAAAACAAGAGAGAGAGAGAGAAAAGAAAAACGAGTGAGAGAGAGAGAAATGAAAAACGAGTGAGAGAGAGAGAGAGAGAGAAAAACGAGTGTGAGAGAGAGAACAGAAAAACGAGTGTGAGAGAGAGAACAGAAAAACGAGGGTGAGAGACGGAACAGAAAAACGAGTGTGAGAGAGAGAAAAGAAAAACGAGTGTGAGAGAGAGAAAAGAAAAACGAGTGTGACAGAGAGAAAGAAAAGAAAAACGAGTGGGAGAGAGAAAGAAAAGAAAAACGAGTGAGAGAGAGAGAGAGAAAAAAAACAAGTGAGAGAGAGAGAGAAAAAAAAGAAAAACGAGAGAGAGAGAGAGAAAAGAAAAACGAGTGAGAGAGAGAGAACAGAAAAACGAGTGAGAGAGAGAGAGAGAACAGAAAAACGAGTGTGAAAGAGAGAGAGAACAGAAAAACGAGTGTGAGAGAGAGAACAGAAAAACGAGTGTGAGAGAGAGAACAGAAAAACGAGTGTGAGAGAGAGATAAAAAAAAACGAGTGTGAGAGAGAGATAAAAAAAAACGAGTGTGAGAGAGAGATAAAAAAAAACGAGTGTGAGAGAGAGATAAAAAAAAACGAGTGTGAGAGAGAGATAAAAAAAACGAGTGTGAGAGAGAGATAAAAAAAAACGAGTGTGAGAGAGAGATAAAAAAAAACGAGTGTGAGAGAGAGATAAAAAAACGAGTGTGAGAGAGAGACAAAAAAAACGAGTGTGAGAGAGAGAAAGAAAAGAAAAACGAGTGAGAGAGAGAAAAGAAAAACGAGTGAGAGAGAGAGAGAAAAGAAAAACGAGTGAGAGAGAGAGAGAGAAAAGAAAAACGAGTGAGAGAGAGAGAAATGAAAAACGAGTGTGAGAGAGAGAAAAGAAAAACGAGTGAGAGAGAGAGAAATGAAAAACGAGTGAGAGAGAGAGAACAGAAAAACGAGTGTGAGAGAGAGAACAGAAAAACGAGTGTGAGAGAGAACAGAACAACGAGTGTGAGAGAGAGAACAGAAAAACAAGTGTGAGAGAGAGAACAGAACAACGAGTGTGAGAGAGAGAACAGAACAACGAGTGTGAGAGAGAGAAAAGAAAAACGAGTGTGAAAGAGAAAAGAAAAACGAGTGTGAGAGAGAAAAGAATAACGAGTGTGAGAGAGAGAGAAAGAAAAGAAAAACGAATGAGAGAGAGAGAGAAAAGAAAAACGAGTGAGAGAGAGAGAGAAAAGGAAAACGAGTGAGAGAGAGAGAGTGTGAAAAGAAAAACGAGTGAGAGAGAGAGTGTGAAAAGAAAAACGAGTGAGAGAGAGAGAAAAGAAAACGAGTGAGAGAGTTAGAAATGAAAAACGAGTGAGAGAAAGAAAAAAAAAGAATGAGAGAGAGAGAGAAAAGAAAAACGAGTGAGATAGAGAGAAAAGAAAAACGAGTGAGATAGAGAGAAAAGAAAAACGAGTGAGAGAGAGAGAATAGAAAAACGAGTGAGAGAGAGAGAATAGAAAAACGAGTGAGAGAGAGAGAATAGAAAAACGAGTGAGAGAGAGAGAAAAGAAAAACGAGTGAGAGAGAGAGAGAAAAGAAAAACGAGTGAGAGAGAGAGAAATGAAAAACGAGTGAGAGAGAAAGAGAAAAGAATAACGAGTGAGAGAGAGAGAATAGAAAAACGAGTGAGAGAGAGAGAAAAGAAAAACAAGTGAGAGAGAGAGAGAAAAGAAAAACGAGTGAGAGAGAGAGAAATGAAAAACGAGTGATGGAGAGAGAAATGAAAAACGAGTGTGAGAGAGAGAACAGAAAAACGAGTGTGAGAGAGAGAGAACAGAAAAACGAGTGTTAGAGAGAGAAAAGAAAAACGAGTGTGAGAGAGAGAAAAGAAAAACGAGTGTGAGAGAGAGAAAAGAAAAACGAGTGAGAGAGAGAGAAAGAAAAGAAAAACGAGTGAGAGAGAGAAAGAAAAGAAAAACGAGTGAGAGAGAGAAAGAAAAGAAAAACGAGTGTGAGAGAGAGAGAGAAAAGAAAAACGAGTGAGAGAGAGAGAAATGAAAAACGAGTGTAGGAGAGAGAACAGAAAAATGAGTGTGAGAGAGAGAACAGAAAAATGAGTGTGAGAGAGAGAACAGAAAAACGAGTGTGAGAGAGAGAGAACAGAAAAACGAGTGTGAGAGAGAGAGAACAGAAAACGAGTGTGAGAGAGAGAGAACAGAAAAACCAGTGTGAGAGAGAGAGAAAGAAAAGAAAAACGAGTGAGAGAGAGAGAGAGAAAGAAAAGGAAAACGAGTGAGAGAGAGAGAGAAAGAAAAGGAAAACGAGTGAGAGAGAGAGAAAAAAAAGGAAAACGAGTGAGAGAGAGAGTGTGAAAAGAAAAACGAGTGAGAGAGAGAGTGTGAAAAGAAAAACGAGTGAGAGAGAGAGTGTGAAAAGAAAAACGAGTGAGAGAGAGAGTGTGAAAAGAAAAACCAGTGAGAGAGAGAGAAAAGAAAAACCAGTGAGAGAGGGAAAAGAAAAACCAGTGAGAGAGAGAGAGAGAGAAAAGAACAACGGGAGAGAGAGAAAAGAAAAACGAGTGTGAGAGAGAGAGAAAAGAAAAACGAGTGAGAGAGAGAGAATAGAAAAACGAGTGAGAGAGAGAGAATAGAAAAACGAGTGAGAGAGAGAGAGAAAAGAAAAACGAGTGAGAGAGAGAGAGAAAAGAAAAACGAGTGTGAGAGAGTGATAAAAAAAAACGAGTGTGAGAGAGAGATAAAAAAAAACGAGTGTGAGAGAGAGAAAGAAAAGAAAAACGAGTGAGAGAGAGAGAGAAAAGAAAAACGAGTGAGAGAGAGAGAGAAAAGAAAAACGAGTGAGAGAGAGAGAAATGAAAAATGAGTGAGAGAGAGAACAGAAAAACGAGTGTGCTAGAGAGAACAGAAAAACGAGTGTGAGAGAGAGAACAGAAAAACGAGTGTGAGAGAGAGAACAGAACAACGAGTGTGAGAGAGAGAACAGAACAACGAGTGTCAGAGAGAGAACAGAACAACGAGTGTGAGAGAGAGAACAGAACCACGAGTGTAAGAGAGAGAAAAGAACAACGAGTGTGAAAGAGAAAAGAATAACGAGTGTGAGAGAGAAAAGAATAACGAGTGTGAGAGAGAGAGAAAGAAAAGAAAAACGAGTGAGAGAGAGAGAGAAAAAAAAAACGAATGAGAGAGATAAAGAAAAGAAAAACGAGTGAGAGAGAGAGAGAGAAAAGGAAAACGAGTGAGAGAGAGAGAGTGTGAAAAGAAAAACGAGTGAGAGAGAGTGTGAAAAGAAAAACGAGTGAGAGAGAGAGAAAAGAATACGAGTGAGAGAGAGAGAGAAATGAAAAACGAGTGATAGAAAGAAAAAAAAAAGAATGAGAGAGAGAGAGAGAAAAGAAAAACGAGTGAGATAGAGAGAAAAGAAAAACGAGTGAGATAGAGAGAAAAGAAAAACGAGTGAGAGAGAGAGAATAGAAAAACGAGTGAGAGAGAGAGAATAGAAAAACGAGTGAGAGAGAGAGAATAGAAAAACGAGTGAGAGAGAGAGAAAAGAAAAACGAGTGAGAGAGAGAGAGAAAAGAAAAACGACTGAGAGAGAGAGAAATGAAAAACGACTGAGAGAGAAAGAGAAAAGTATAACGAGTGAGAGAGAGAGAATAGAAAAACGAGTGAGAGAGAGAGAAAAGAAAAACAAGTGAGAGAGAGAGAGAAAAGAAAAACGAGTGAGAGAGAGAGAAATGAAAAACGAGTGAGAGAGAGAGAAATGAAAATGAGTGTGAGAGAGAGAACAGAAAAACGAGTGTGAGAGAGAGAGAACAGAAAAACGAGTGTTAGAGAGAGAAATGAAAAACGAGTGTGAGAGAGAGAAAAGAAAAACGAGTGTGAGAGAGAGAAAAGAAAAACGAGTGAGAGAGAGAGAGAAAGAAAAGAAAAACGAGTGAGAGAGAGAGAGAAAGAAAAGAAAAACGAGTGAGAGAGAGAAAGAAAAGAAAAACGAGTGAGAGAGAGACAGAAAAGAAAAACGAGTGAGAGAGAGAAAGAAAAGAAAAACGAGTGTGAGAGAGAGAGAGAAAAGAAAAACGAGTGAGAGAGAGAGAAATGAAAAACGAGTGTAGGAGAGAGAACAGAAAAATGAGTGTGAGAGAGAGAACAGAAAAATGAGTGTGAGAGAGAGAACAGAAAAACGAGTGTGAGAGAGAGAGAACAGAAAAACGAGTGTGAGAGAGAGAGAACAGAAAAACGAGTGTGAGAGAGAGAGAACAGAAAAACGAGTGTGAGAGAGAGAGAAAAGAAAAACGAGTGTGAGAGAGAGAAAAGAAAAACGAGTGTGAGAGAGAGAAAAGAAAAACGAGTGTGAGAGAGAGAGAAAGAAAAGAAAAACGAGTGAGAGAGAGAGAAAGAAAAGGAAAACGAGTGAGAGAGAGAGAAAAAAAAGGAAAACGAGTGAGAGAGAGAGTGTGAAAAGAAAAACGAGTGAGAGAGAGAGTGTGAAAAGAAAAACGAGTGAGAGAGAGAGTGTGAAAAGAAAAACGAGTGAGAGAGAGAGTGTGAAAAGAAAAACCAGTGAGAGAGAGAGAAAAGAAAAACCAGTAAGAGAGAGAGAAAAGAAAAACCAGTGAGAGAGAGAGAGAGAGAGAGAAAAGAACAACGGGAGAGAGAGAAAAGAAAAACGAGTGTGAGAGAGAGAGAAAAGAAAAACGAGTGAGAGAGAGAGAATAGAAAAACGAGTGAGAGAGAGAGAAAAGAAAAACGAGTGAGAGAGAGAGAGAAAAGAAAAACGAGTGAGAGAGAGAAAAAAGAAAAACGAGTGAGAGAGAGAAAAAAGAAAAACGTGTGAGAGAGAGAGAAATGAAAAACGAATCAGAGAAAGAGAGAGAAATGAAAAACGAGTGAGAAAGAGAGAGAGAAAAGAAAAACGAGTGAGAGAGAGAGAGAAAAGAAAAACGAGTGAGAGAGAGAGAAAAAAACGGATGAGAGAGAGAGGAAAAAAACGAGTGAGAGAGAGAGAAAGAAACGAGTGAGAGAGAGAGAGAACAGAAAAACGAGTGTGAGAGAGAGAGAAAATAATAACGAGTGTGAGAGAGAGAGAAAAGAAAAACGAGTGTGAGAGGGAGAAAATATAAACGAGTGTGAGAGAGAGAAAAGAAAAACGAGTGAGAGAGAGAGAGAAAAGAAAAACGAGTGAGAGAGAGAAAGAAAGAAAAGGAAAACGAGTGAGAGAGAGAGAAAGAAAAGGAAAACGATATAGAGAGAGTGTGTGAAAAGAAAAACGATAGATAGAGAGTGTGTGAAAAGAAAAACGATAGAGAGAGAGTGTGTGAAAAGAAAAACGAGTGAGAGAGAGAGAGTGTGAAAAGAAAAACGAGTGAGAGAGAGAGAGTGTGAAAAGAAAAACGAGTGAGAGAGAGAGAGAGACAGAGAAAAACGAGTGAGAGAGAGAGAAATGAAAAACAGGTGAGAGAGAGAGAGAGAGAAAAGAAAAACGAGAGAGAGAGAAAAGAAAAACGAGTGTGAGAAAGAGAGAAAAGAAAAACGAGTGTGAGAGAGAGAGAAAAGAAAAACGAGTGAGTGAGAGAGAATAGAAAAACGAGTGAGAGAGAGAGAAAAGAAAAACGAGTGAGAGAGAGAGAAAAGAAAAACGAGTGAGAGAGAGAAAAGAAAAACGAGTGAGAGAGAGAGAGAGAAAAGAAAAACGAGTGAGAGAGAGAGAGAAAAGAAAAACGAGTGAGAAAGAGAGAGAAAAGAAAAACGAGTGAGAGAGAGAGAGTGTGAAAAGAAAAACGAGTGAGAGAGAGAGAAAAGAAAAACGAGTGAGAGAGAGAGAAATGAAAAACGAGTGAGAGAGAGAGAAATGAAAAACGAGTGAGAGAGAGAGAACAGAAAAACGAGTGAGAGAGAGAGAAAAGAAAAACGAGTGAGAGAGAGAGAAAAGAAAAACGAGTGAGAGAGAGAGAAAAAAAACGAGTGAGAGAGAGAGAAAAAAAACGAGTGAGAGAGAGAGAAAAAAAAACGAGTGAGAGAGAGAGAAAAAAAAACGAGTAAGGGAGAGAGAAAAAAAACGAGTGAGAGAGAGAGAAAAAGAAACGAGTGAGAGAGAGAGAGAGAGAAAAGAAAAACGAGTGAGAGAGAGAGAGAGAAAAGAAAAACGAGTGAGAGAGAGAGAAAAGAAACACGAGTGTGAGAAAGAGTAAAGAAAGACGGGTGTGAGAGAGAGAAAATAAACACGGGTGTGAGAGAGAGAAAAGAAACACGGATGTGAGAGAGAGAGAGAGAGAAAAGAAAAACGAGTGAGAGAGAGCTTGAGAGAAAAGAAAAACGATAGAGAGAGAGCTTGAGAGAAAAGAAAAACGATAGAGAGAGAGAGAAAAGAAAATGAGTGAGAGAGAGAGAAAAGAAAATGAGTGAGAGAGAGAGAAAAGAAAATGAGTGAGAGAGAGAGAAAAGAAAATGAGTGAGAGAGAGAGAAAGGAAAATGAGTGAGTGAGAGAGAAAAGAAAAAGAGTGAGTGAGAGAGAAAAGAAAAAGAGTGAGTGAGAGAGAAAAGAAAAAGAGTGAGAGAGAAAAGAAAAAGAATGAGAGAGAGAAAATGAGAGAGACAGAAAGCGGGAGAAAGAGAGAAAGTGGGAGAAAAAGGAAAAGAACGAACAAAAATAAAGGAAAAATAAAGAGGAAAATGAAGGAGAGAGTGGGGAAAACGGAGGCAAAAATAGGGGGCAAAAAAGGAAAGAGAGAGGAAAAAGTAGGCAGAGAGAGGGGGAAAGGAAGGCAGAGTGAGAAGGAAAGGAAGGTAGAGATAGGGGGAAATAAGGTAGATAGGGGGGAAAATAAGGAAAATAGAAGGGAAAATAAGGGAGATATAGGAGAAAATAAGGGAGATATAGGAGAAAATAAGGAAGATAGAGGGGGGGGTAAGAAATGAGAGAGTGAGGGAAAGAAATGAAAGAGAGTGGGGGAAAAGAAGAGAGAGGGACAGAGTGAACAAAATTAAGAGATATAGAAGAGAATATAAGGAAAAAGGAGTGAACAATGGAGGAAAAAGAGAAAGAGAGTGCAGAAAAGGAAAGGTAGAGAGATGGGGTGGTTAAGAGAGGAAGGGGTGGGAAAGCGATAGAGAGAGAAAATGGGTAAGGGAAAAGAGAGAGAGGGGGACAGGAAGAGTGAGAGAGGGGGACAGGAAGAGTGAGAGAGGGGGACAGGAAGAGTGAGAGAGGGGGACAAGAAGAGAGAGATAGAGGGGGAAAGAGATAGAGAGGGGAAATAGATAGAGGGGGGGGGGAAAGAGATAGAGTGGGGAAGAGATAGAGGGGGGAAGAGATAGAGGGGGGAAGAGATAGAAGGGGGGGAAGAGATAGAAGGGGGGGAAGAGATAGAAGGGGAGGGGGGAAGAGATAGAAGAGGGGGGAAGAGATAGAAGAGGGGGGAAGAGATAGAAGAGGGGAGAAGATATAGAAGAGGGGAGAAGATATAGAAGAGGGGGGAATATATAGAAGAGGGGGGAAGAGATAGAAGAGGGGGGAGAGATAGAAGAGGGGGGAGATATAGAAGGGGGGAAGAGATAGAAGGGGGGAGAGATAGAAGGGGGGAAAAGAGAGACAGGTAGGGGAAAAGAGAGACAGGTAGGGGAAAAGAGGGGGAGACAGGGGAAAAGAGGGGGAGACAGGTGAAAAGAGGGAGAGACAGGGGAAAAGGGGGATAGACAGGGGAAAAGAGGGATAGACAGGGGAAAAGAGGTAGAATGAGGGGGAAAATAGAGTGATGGGGAAAATAGCGCTGATGAGATATGGGTAAAGAGACAGAGATAGCTAAACTTAGAGAGAGAGAGAGAGGAAGAGGGCGAGAGAGAGACTGCAGAACGAGGCTTATTTCGTGTACATTATCTTTTTATATTCACCTGATTCAAACAATTTTACCCGATCTCAATAGGCGCCCTAACGTGTCACATGTTTTCTAGTAAATATTTAAAATATTATATTAAGTATGTTGATATGACTCTTTCGTTTTCCCTTTTAATGAACCCGAACGGCCACTCGCAAATGTGCAAAGATTACGTGCAGATGCTCTATTTGGACGAAGCAGCCTCACATCAATAAACGTAAAAATACACAGCTGTGATGATAACCTTTGGAATCTACTGCGGTCAGCGCTTAAATCGAGACGTAATTATGCTTGATGAGTAGACATGATTGGAGAAGATTACAGATCGAAGGATTGCGTTGCAATTTCTTATGACAGGTTTTATGGTCGAAGAATATAAGTAAAGCTTACCGAAAGATCCGAATTAAAGACGAGTATCTAGAGAGTTGTATCGATTAGAAATGACGGAAGATCATACATTTGAAATTGCGATAGCAACTTCGAAAAATAAATAATCTTGCATTAAAATGTCATAAATATTCATCGCATCTAATATTCTGAATAATCAGAATACACGCACTATTAACTGTCTGGTTCTTTTGGACGCAGACATATTACGTGTGTTTATTTGGTTGTCTAAGTCTATAACGGGCAATGTCTTGTTTTACTCGAGAATGCTTCTACGCTTAAAATCATGAGAAAATGATGAACAAAAAAGTAAATGTTTGTTGAGGATTCATCTTTTACAAAATAACACTGCGTCAAAAATGACGGAAATAATTCTCCTTTGCCAGTTTTCGTACTAATATTCATATTCTTATAAAATAGCATTCGATAAGGTGAGGTTAAAAAATATGAATAAAAAATAAAACGTCTAAAACCGAAGAATCTAAAGAAAGAAAATGGACAAAAATACGTATACATCGGTATAGAAAGCAGAAATACAAAAAAGAAAGAAAACGTCTCATTATGGGAATAGATTAAATGTGAGGGTCGTCTAATTGGCTATTTGCTTTCTCAGTTCTCCTATATTCTTAAAATAGATTCAGCCGGCAGTATTCTGTACTCACAAACATTTGTGTGACGAGAAGGTTAAACACACACATTTATATATATATATATATATATATATATATATATATATATATATATATATATATATGTTTTGAGGTACAAAACTTATAAATACATTTAAAAAGAATACGCTGAAATCTCTCTAAGGCCTTTTCGACTATCATCTCGTCAGGAGAAAATCGATAGTTTTAATTAATAATAACGTCGAAAGAAAGAGCAAAATGGGAAAATTGAGTGTGCCAAACTTAACGATAAAGCGACTAAAATTCAATTTAATGATTTCGTTAAAAGTAGATTAAAAGGCACTACGTTAGGGGATAAAAAAAAATTGGGAAGGAGTTCAAAGTTCCCCAAAGAGATTAAGCGATCTTACAAATTCCTTCTGCCGGCACAAGGAAGGTTTTCGAATAGCAATAGAGACATATTCCAATATTTTCAAATGGTTCTTGGAATCTGCTCGATGCAAGACCTCAAAACGGTCTATTTTATAGCCACTGGCACAGCTAGGGTTTTCAACCAAATGCTGGCTAATAGCAGAGTCCAAAGAATTAGAGGAGGGGTAACAAAAGGACCCTACCCTTGAATTTTAATCGCTTTATCGTTAATTATGGCACACTCAATTTCCCCATTTTGCTCTTTCTTTCGACGTTATTATTAATTAAAACTATCGATTTTCTACTGACGAGATGATAATCGAAAAGCCCTTAGAGAGATTTCCGCGTATTCTTTTTAAATGTATATATATATATATATATATATATATATATATATATATATATATATATATATATACTAGCGGGACTCGTGTAAATTACACGAAATGATGTTTTCAATACTAATTATCTTGTTCCTAACCTATACATGTTTGAATAAAATATTATAAACTTTGAAAGTATATTTATTTAAAAAAAAATAAACATCATATTAATATGTGTCTTCCCAATCGTCCCTTCCGTCCCTACCTCCATCCCCTCCCCTTCGATGAAGAAAACAATCTTAGAAGTTGGTTAGGATCGAACTATAAACCAGTCGGGCCGACATCAAAAACAGACGTCAAAATCTTACGTCGCTAACCGTTGCGCCAAAGAGAATTATTTGAAAATATTACGAAAATAAGGTTACTTGAATGCTTTTCCAAATATAGGTGGGGCACGCATGCGCAGAGCTTTTGATGTAAGCGTGACACACGAACACACACGCTATCGTATTAATATATATATATATATATATATATATATATATATATATATATATATATGTATTTATCAACTTTTTGGTTATGTTGGATAGAAATGACATCTAATAAAGTGCTTGATTATTTGGTAATCAAATAGATCAACTAGTTTTCAAGCGTAGGAGAGGGCCCAGACGAAAAATACTGCGTTGAGTTGACTTAGTTATACACCGCTTATTGGCTATTCTTATCCAGGTATGCAGAGCAAAATATTACTGACAATAGCCAGTGAGCGATTTATAATTAAAACTCATAAAAACCCAGTATTTCTCGCCTGGGTTTTCTCCCCAGTTTAAAACCTAAGTTACCCTGTTGATCTGACGTCCGCAACATTAAAAATAAATGATCTTAATTAACCTGCATATATAAATGATTTAATAATGTGAATTTTATTATTTTCGTTTAGGATTTACTTATGGTTTTGAAAATGATTTTGACCTTTCCTTCTGGTGAGTCACTCATAGAAAATCTAAGATATATAACTGTATATTCTGGTTTGTTAAGTGTTGACGAAACGGTCCGTCAAGAACAGGAACCTTTTTGAATGAATAATAACATGGTTTCTGGAATGTAATTTCCTATTGTTTTTATATATATATATATATATATATATATATATATATAAACACATTGCTATTTATTAAATAAGAGTGACGTTATATAAACACGTTGAATTATTTATATGGTTAACGCACAACCCGTAGTAGCTATTTAATTACATGCATTTAATCGGACACACGTTACATAGTTGAGGCGAAATTCCAGGTTCATATCTTTTCCAATAGAATGCGTGCCCAAAATAAAGGGTACGCACAATTTCCAACAGCTAATGTTATTATTTCTTTTTTTTACTTTCGTTGTCAGTAATGTCTTTATAAAAACAGTGATTATAGTTAGACTGTTTTTGTAGGATAATTGATTATAGACGATTTTGAATGTCTAAATTTCAGAAAGAGACACGGACTTCTTTGAATCCCCACTGGAGGAACAAATAAGTAGATCTCAGACACAAGCAGCGTCAACATTAGGACGTAGAAAAGGTCTGAAAATGAAATTGAAAGATTTAAGATTCGACTACAAAGCGGTATCAGATAGAAACGTGTATTACCGACGATTTGACGCCGTCAAAACGTGGGAGTTCGTCTTGAAAGATGACGTTCTGCCACCTCACTTCTTAACCTGAGGGTTAAGGCTGAACATGAATGGTTAGATCAGTGTTTTGGGTGATCGGCTGAAAGCCTGAATCGACCATAGCTGTATGTAAATGGTATGTACGAATCAGCGCCATGCCATACTATTCGGAACCCCCTAGTCTGGCTGTCAAAGAACCACCGCCAACACTCTCCTGACGTCTGGCTCCAAGATCGCCTGATTGCAACCACCACGACTGTTTTGTATGTGGCGCGGGAGAATGAGACAAGAACTGATCTAGTTGCAATACGAATTACGGGCTAAAAGCCTGGACTATAGGAGCTATTGGAGACGTAAGTCGGGAGATCGTGACTAAGGCCTATGGAATTTTCAGAGGACGGCTTGGCGTTGCCATTGAAGCCAAAGACAGGTTCATTGAATTTAATCAACAAAACTGACCCAACTTTGATAAATACATCTAAAAAGAAACATACTTATATTTCCTAAATGCGTCGGTGTATGTTAAAAAGAACTCTATAATAAAGTACCCTATCGTCAGAATGTGAGAGCTAAAATAAAAACTATTTATTTAAAAACTACTATATGTAACGTATTGTGCTATTTTTTCATAAATAGTAATCTTGCGAACAGGTATAACACGCAGCCTGTAAGTATTATTATCATTAATTATTATTATTACTATTATTACTATTATTACTATTATTATTATTATTATTATTATTATTATTAACGAACACTTGAGTTTACACACTTCTCTATGTTTCAAGCTTATCAAACTTCTTTTTTAGCTCCCCTTTAAAATTAGAGCTTGTAAAAAAGTAACTGCTTTTTTCTTGTTGAACAATAAATCGATATATATTCACCCTAAATAGTTTAAACTAAGTGAAACACTTCATATTTTCATAATTGATAACTAAAAATGATTATCATCCGATTTACTTATTTACTTTTAAACCCCGAATAAAATTTAGAGGTCGAATGAGTGGGAGAATTATTAAATGGAATAATATTTTAAGGTACGAGCCTTTGGTAAATATAATTAATTAATTTAAAAATGAATTTAGATTCAATTTGAGCCACTTTGAAATATATATTTACTCATGTTCACTTAAATGCAATAATATCAAACACACAGGATTGGTAGAATCCACTTCTATGTGACAAAATAATACTATTACACCCCGTTTCTCCCAGGCAAGGCAAGGCCACGATAATGCATAGGAGACTGGGTTCATGACAACAAGAAATACGCTACACTAACCCCAAAAGAAGAGGTAATCCTTGAAAGGATAGGATCATTACAACTAAACAGATACTATGTTCCCCCTCCCAAGAAAAAAGGTAATTCCTCCGAGGATAGTCTCATGACAACAGAACAGATAATACTCTACACATCCCCCACCACACTCCAAAATGAGGAGGTAATGCTTGAGAGTGTTTTACTCGCTCTATCTCTCTCGCGTTCGCGCGTATACGAAGGTGACCTGTTTCTGTGTCTTTTTAAACAAATACTTTAAAAAAACTGAATATATGCTTCTTGTTGCAAATATGACACATACAAACTAAATGCCTATTTAATACAATGATCAACGAAAATCTGTCCAACTGCAACTTGTGTGACATCTGCAACGAGCCAGTTGGCAAGTGTGAGTAAGTATTAGTATATGTTGCATCAGCACACCGACTAAATATGTAATCAGTCTATTCGCTGTCACGGGTGAGTGTCATCTGCCAAATTGAATAGCCTAAACTTTTAAATCTGTTCATTATAAAGGTAAGTAACATTATATCATGATTCTCTACTGTATTATGATTATTTATATGCATATATTGTAATGTGTTGTTATACAAATAAAATGTTATGCTATTTGTTGCACATTTGCAACATCATTTAGTTTTGCTCAATAAATATTGATTTTGCACGAACCATGTATACTACTTCATATTACCATTATGAGACATTTTTCACTTGATAAACCTTGTGCAAACAAATAAAAAATAAAGCATTTAAGAGTGAACAAGAAAACTTAGTGCATTTATTTTGTATCATTTTGATTATTCGGATTCCTATTCTCATTTTGCATTTTATATTCATAAGGTTACGGCGATATAACCTTCAACCTGTTTCGGGTGCATCTTTTAAAAATTGAACACCTTATGATCCGACTCGGGAATCTTAATTTCGAACTCGAAGCTATACGTGGTTTTTACTTCAGAAATATATTTAATCCACGGCGGGGGTTGATTGTTCTCATTTCATCAGCTGTGACAATAAGCCTTGGCGATATTGAAAACAATAGTATGAGAGAGATGAGAAACAGCAGGTATGAGAGATTAGTATCAGGACATATACAAGGCAACAGTGACTTTTTAAGTAAGTCAAATATATTTAAACACAAAAACGTAAGAGATAAATCGAACATAATTATCAGAATTAAGAATAATTGTAATAATGCTATCTATTTAGTACATTATAAACATAGAACATGCAATGTAAGTATATGTAAACACTCAGAAACATAAGGTTTATATATCCAAACAACATAGTTATATGTTCAGTGGAACAATCTACAAAGTAAATATAAGGTGTTAGAGATATTCTAGCGTGATGTACAATTAATCGCTGCGAATTCAATACCTAAATAAAGAAACTGTAGAAAAAAACCCACAAAACATACAACAGTCATGGAACAATGAATAAATAAATGTCTCTGCTCAACGAAACCCAGAAAGTTCTTTCCGACAAAAAGTACATAAGAAAGTAAGAGTCACATACAAAAACGTTGTGGAAATAAAAATGACCATGTTGAGAATTAATGTCCAAAACGCGTCTTTAATGTACATTATTAGATACTTATTACATTCGCTCAGCTACTGAAAATGTTAAACAGGATCTTATATTCAACTCACGAAGTGGTATCGTTTAATTCCTATTACATGTAATGCTATGCGTTTAATTCCTATTACATGTAATGCTATGCGTTTAATTCCTATTACATGTAATGCTATGCGTTTAATTCCTTTTGCATGTAATGCTATGCGTTTAATTCCTTTTGCATGTAATGCTATGCGTTTAATTCCTTTTGCATGTAATGCTATGCGTTTAATTCCTTTTGCATGTAATGCTATGCGTTTAATTCCTATTGCATGTAATGCTATGCGTTTAATTCCTATTACATGTAATGCTATGCGTTTAATTCCTATTACATGTAATGCTATGCGTTTAATTCCTATTACATGTAATGCTATGCGTTTAATTCCTATTACATGTAATGTTATGCGTTTAATTCCTACTGCATGTAATGCTATGCGTCTAATTCCTATTACATGTAATTCTATGCGTTTAATTCCTATTACATGTAATGCTATGCGTTTAATTCCTATTACATGTAATGCTATGCGTTTAATTCCTATTACATGTAATGCTATGCGTTTAATTCCTATTACATGTAATACTATGCGTTTAATTCCTATTACATGTAATGCTATGCGTTTAATTCATATTACATGTAATGCTATGCGTTTAATTCCTATTACATGTAATGCTATGCGTTTAATTCCTATTACATGTAATGCTATGCGTTTAATTCCTATTACATGTAATGCTATGCGTTTAATTCCTATTGCATGTAATGCTATGCGTTTAATTCCTATTACATGTAATGCTATGCGTTTAATTCCTATTACATGTAATGCTATGCGTTTAATTCCTATTACATGTAATGCTATGCGTTTAATTCCTATTACATGTAATGCTATGCGTTTAATTCCTTTTGCATGTAATGCTATGCGTTTAATTCCTTTTGCATGTAATGCTATGCGTTTAATTCCTTTTGCATGTAATGCTATGCGTTTAATTCCTTTTGCATGTAATGCTATGCGTTTAATTCCTATTGCATGTAATGCTATGCGTTTAATTCCTATTACATGTAATGCTATGCGTTTAATTCCTATTACATGTAATGCTATGCGTTTAATTCCTATTACATGTAATGCTATGCGTTTAATTCCTATTACATGTAATGTTATGCGTTTAATTCCTACTGCATGTAATGCTATGCGTCTAATTCCTATTACATGTAATTCTATGCGTTTAATTCCTATTACATGTAATGCTATGCGTTTAATTCCTATTACATGTAATGCTATGCGTTTAATTCCTATTACATGTAATGCTATGCGTTTAATTCCTATTACATGTAATGCTATGCGTTTAATTCCTATTACATGTAATACTATGCGTTTAATTCCTATTACATGTAATGCTATGCGTTTAATTCATATTGCATGTAATGCTATGCGTTTAATTCCTATTACATGTAATACTATGCGTTTAATTCCTATTGCATGTAATGCTATGCGTTTAATTCCTATTACATGTAATGCTATGCGTTTAATTCCTTTTGCATGTAATGCTATGCGTTTAATTCCTATTACATGTAATGCTATGCGTTTAATTCCTATTACATGTAATGCTATGCGTTTAATTCCTTTTGCATGTAATGCTATGCGTTTAATTCCTTTTGCATGTAATGCTATGCGTTTAATTCCTTTTGCATGTAATGCTATGCGTTTAATTCCTTTTGCATGTAATGCTATGCGTTTAATTCCTATTGCATGTAATGCTATGCGTTTAATTCATTTTACATGTAATGCTATGCGTTTAATTCCTATTACATGTAATGCTATGCGTTTAATTCCTATTACATGTAATGCTATGCGTTTAATTCCTATTACATGTAATGCTATGCGTTTAATTCCTATTACATGTAATGCTATGCGTTTAATTCCTTTTGCATGTAATGCTATGCGTTTAATTCATATTGCATGTAATGCTATGCGTTTAATTCCTATTACATGTAATGCTATGCGTTTAATTCCTATTACATGTAATACTATGCGTTTAATTCCTATTGCATGTAATGCTATGCGTTTAATTCCTATTACATGTAATGCTATGCGTTTAATTCCTTTTGCATGTAATGCTATGCGTTTAATTCCTATTACATGTAATGCTATGCGTTTAATTCCTATTACATGTAATGCTATGCGTTTAATTCCTTTTGCATGTAATGCTATGCGTTTAATTCCTATTACATGTAATGCTATGCGTTTAATTCCTATTACATGTAATGCTATGCGTCTCTCCTGCGCGGACCGTAGTTATTTACTTTTATTTTACTCCGTTAAGGATAAGAAAATCCTAATCTAAACTGTCAGTGAAGCATAACAGTTGCGCGGAGAAGCTCATGGTCTCACCCAAATATATAATAGAAGGGACATATCTAAGAAATTACTTACCGGAAACAAACCATTATTTATTCTAATCACAAAACTCATAATTTACAGATTTTCAATAACATACCTTATAAAGATTTTTTTTTTCAAATTTAACAGCTTAGCAATTTTTAGAGTGAAAGTTTGATCGGGTGTTGATTGTACAAAACGTTCCCTAGGTCTTGCCTACTCGTCATCGGAAATAACCTCTCAGGGTTTTGTTTTTTAATTTTCCCCCGTAACTAAAGCGGATAAGTTAGTCAGTGTAAATTCAAATACATGAAACAAAACTAATGCAGAGTTCACGTATATTAAAAATGTGTATGATCTTAAAAAATTTAAGGAAGGAAATGATTCCTTAATTCGTCCACAATCTATACTTTCGAAAGTGTGTATCTCTGTTTGTATATATTTATATGTACATGATTCACTACTAAACTAAGTAACCGTTCATTACGAATTAAAACACATGGCTTATATGAATAAGTGTTGTTAATGTAAACTACCTTTAGTTTAATTTAGTTTGATGCAAAGAGGGGTAGAAGCCCTTCGTTAAAATTAAGACACCTCCGATTTTTGTGAAATTTGAACAATATGTAATAGATATACATTGATAGATATTTACCAAATTTTATTTTTTTTAAAAGTATTTTCCATGGATTTTAAAGAGCATAATATTGGCACAACCTCCTATTTGAAATTTGCAATATTTCAGTTTTGCATTAAATTTGATCAATAGTCACTAAACATTAATTAAGCAAAATTGTCTGAATTTTACTTTCTTCTAAAAATCGACTAAAGCTAAAGCCTTACATTTTAGACATTTATCAAAATGATGTAATAGATGCAGATTAAAATTGGAATAAGTATTCTAGATATTAGGTATCGTAGCATTATATGTTTATTTTAGTCTACGTAGGGAATTAAAATTGTGCAAAACACTTCTGAGGATTTATCTCACTCATCCTGGGACGGAACTTCTTATACTTATTTTATAATGGCTTTCTGTCCGTTGCTAGTTCTTTAAGTTATAAATAGCACTACCATCGATAACCGCGTAGATCAAACAGACGTATCTAAAGTTTATGTTATAGTTTTACATATATAGATGAGAAGCATCACGCTTTTGTTTTCTTAGATTATTTAACGTTTTGAGAAAGAAACCAATAGAATTCATCGCTTACAGAAATATTCGCCGTGTTATATTTTTTCTCCTCTGCAAGAGATTTCTTTTCCCGTGTAAATAATTGCCATACAGAAATATTATGATCGGCGTCTTTATCATATTTCCATCTTGAGATCGTTAGGATTTCTTGAAATTCCGTTCGAGGCAATCATCTATTGTCTTCGCGAGAGTCTCCTTAAAAAAACGAAAACATTCTTTCCGTTCGTGTCTCGTCGAAATCTTCTTTTACATATCCTACAAGTTTCTCTTTACATACTTTTTTCTGTATGATTTCACTTTTTATTCAATTTTCCCGTTCTTCTTCAATTGATCTGAGAAGAATTCTAATCACGTCACTTATCTTTCTCAAATCAGCTCGTCCAGGCGCCCATCACCGTTTTTATTCGTTTTTGTTTTTTTACAGAATAATCCTTTATTTGGTTGTTTAACAGAACGTTCAGTAAACAATTTATATTCAATCCTTAATAAAAAAAAAGTATATTTAATCGTAAATATAAACAAAAAGTAGATATTGAATGGGTAAAAAAATGTAGATAAAACAAATATACACACATGTGTATATATATATATATATATGCATGTACATGTACACATACGTGTTCCCACACACAAACATACACATCTGCATGTCCAATTTATATATATATATATGTGTGCATACTCCTCACATATGTATACGAATATGCTCATATACATGCATATACTGTCCTCACAAGCATACACACACATATGTACACATATGCATGCACATATATGCATGCATAATATATATGTCTAATTTATATAAACATGTGCATATCACAGATGCATATATATATATATATATATATATATATATATATATATATATATATATATATATATGCCCATACATATGCATATATGTGCCAATACACAAGCGTATACACATGAATATGTTCATGTTTGCACACATACCCACACATCCGGATACATATAGGGATTGGATGTAATTGGTGAAAAATTCAGATTCATGCGAGTAGTATTTTTTGTGTTCATTTATACATAAATAACACTAAACAATCAAACATTTTGAAAATTTTGCAAAATTCAGAAGGTGCAGGTCACTAGTTTTTGGCTATTTTACATTCACGAAAACTCTTTCACAGCTTGAAAATGGTCCTAAATTAAAGTACTATATCAGATTTAACCATCTATATCCATTCATAGCTTTTGAGGATGTTTTAGGACCTGTAATGTCGCACGAAACCACTTTTTCACCGAAAGATTATGGATTTTGATCCTGTGGAGCCCTAACGGCTTTTTTTGGACCTGCACCTTCTGAATTTTGCAAAATTTTCAAAATGTTTGATTGTTTAGTGTTATTTATGTATAAATGAACACACAAAAATACTACTCGCATAAATGTCAAATTTTCCCCCCTTACGTCCAACCCCTAATATATACCATTGAATGCCTACTAAGGTCTTTCTATAAAGGGTTTGTCAGGAAAAATTGTCATGACGATAATTTCCCTTACAAATATTTAAAACATAGTATTCGAAGCCCAAATAAGATCAACTCGTATGGCTACACTACACTAGCTTATACGAAGAATAGTGCACCTTATTTCAGTGATGTTACCAGTAGTAAAAACATTAAACTGGATACTCCACTAGACTAGATGAATTCTTGTCCTGGAATCCGGTAAGACCATGAGACCACAGGAAATAAATACTTAAACATATTAAACTCGTCAATTAGGAAGATAACAATAATGTTCGTTACTTCTTTAGTAAATTTATTTTTGAGAGGTAAAGGAGAACCTTAATGGCACACTCGGATATCTATGTATGTCAAATAGAGATCAAATATTTGCCCCGGGAAGGGGCATCTTTATTTTTTTAGAACTAATACTGAAGTAAAATAAAAAAAGTATACTTTATATTTATATATACTAACATATACGAATATGCACAAGCAAAAACATATGCATATATTTATATATATATATATATATATATACAGATTTACATACATATGGTCAGAATCATAATTATCCATCTGCATTAATTACATAATCCAAATATTACAAATTCGAGCTAAAAATCACCTGCATATTGAACTGTTTACACTATTCATGCCGTCGGTTATGAAGATTAAACACACATATAAGTCTTTCTTTAATAGCTCTTTGCACGTGAACAAAGTAAACCTATTTCGTATATCGTTTACAATTCCGTAACTGGGCGTCTTTAGTTTAAGGCGGGGTAAATAGGTGGCGGAGTAAGTTAGTGTCAGAGACTTGTTGAGCAAACTTTATATTTCCTGTCGCCTACGTATTTTGGCGTAGTCTTTCACCCGTTATCTTTCTAAACAAGTCGCGCCCACGTCTCGCGGGATGTCTTCCGGCGTTCTAAAATCATTCTAAAAATGATCTGTGTGTGAAACAGTGGTTTCAGCGACGGAGTCTGCACCCCGGGGTGCACTGGAATGCATCGGGGAGATCAGGCCCCGCGTAGAGACAAGTGGAAGTCTGGGAGCTAGTACATATTTTTGACTGACCAGACCTTAATCGCCGTTGGCGCCAGCCTGGCGGGATAGAGCGTGTAGGTTGTCAGTGGCAATTAACCAGATACAATGGATGAGTTTGACCAGCTGAACAATTTGGTCATGGGGCTTTTGAGGTACGATGGATGTCAGCTCGATGGGTGGTCCAATAGAGAAAGAGAGGCTAATGGCTTTCTTTAGTGTAGATAAGATCTAAAGAGAAACCAAAACGACGAATTACAATTGCCCGTACCACCCCACCTCGGGGGAGGGGTGGGGACACAGAAGAAGGGATGGGGAAAAAGAGAGTGGGTCAGCATCGCGCGTGCCACACGACGAGAAGAGAGAGAGAGAGAGAGAGAGAGAGAGAGTATGAGTTATACGCTTTTCGTCTTTGTTATTTGACGCGAAAATGCGATCGCAAGAGAGTCAGATCTAGGAATTGGTCGAGAACGGACGTCTCCGTCGGGCTAGGGGATCACCAGACGAGATGTTGCGCGAACAGCTTCTTGTCTGGGAGGTGTTAACAATAGTGTCCCCCCCCCCACCGTTTTCAATAGACAAGTCACAACTTAATTAAGGATTAACACTCGTAAAGGGAGTTTCACACACACACACACACAGAGAGAAGGAAGATAAGATAGTTAGAAAAAAGCCATTATCGAAGAATAGACTTTGGGTTAAAAACCCACCGTTCATTTTTATTAAATAATTATTGTTGTGAAAAGACCTAGCCGTTTGTCGAGTTGTTCTGTCATCGAATTGTGCTGCTAAGTAATCTTGCCCTCACAGAATCACGGAGTCGTCTTTCAGCAGACCCGGGGGAGATTCGAGCCATCTTTCTTTTTACAGCCACTACAGACGAAATCACGAGCCAAAGAAAAGGTGTTCACAGTCAGGAAGGATTCCTGCACCGAGACGGTTCTCATTACATTTGATGCCGTCACGGGTAGAAGAGTAAGAGTGTGGGGTCCGGGTTATAAATGGTGCCGCGACCTAGGATCAGGGTACTTGAAGGTGCCTGGTAGCCTCGGGGAAAAAAAGATAACAGAGCAAATCCACGGGCACAACAAGCGATTTTTTTTTACCGGCAGAGCACTTTGAAAAAAAAATAGACAGACGGACAAACAGATCCGCGGCAGATCAAACGATCTGTTTTACCGGCAGGGAACAAGGACATCGACACCCGTGTTTGAAAAAAAAAAGAAAAAGAAAGATAGAAAAAGAAAAAGAAAAGAGAGAAACAGTTTAACGGGCATGTACACCCGTGGTTGAAAAAGAGAATAAAAAAAAAAAAGGAGGAAGGAAAAGAAAAGAGAGAAAGAGTTTGACGGACATCGACACCCGTGTTTGAAAAAAGAAAGATAGAAAAAGAGAATAGGAAAAGAAAAGAGAGAAACAGTTTAACGGGCATGTACACCCGTGTTTGAAAAAAAAAAGAGAAAGATAGAAAAAGAGATAGACTGAAAGAAAAAACGTTATTAGACTTTGAGATCGGTCTGGGGCCGCGAACTTTTAGTCAATTGATTGAAAGGCCCAGACGGACTCGAAAAATAACAAGCAATCAACCCAGAGACGAGGGACCACAGGAGCAGCAGAGGAGAGGGGTAAGTGACTCGTTGATTTCTCTTGTTCGCTTGCTCGGTTTTGTCGGTGTGTCGATTGTTGTCCAAGCTTTGCACACAGTTTGGGTAGTTCTGTTGTTAGAGTGGTAAACTAGAACGCAAGGGGAATGGGCTCGGAGGAGGACCTAGTAAATAGTGTAACAGGTATGGGGAGAGAAGAGACCAGAAAGATAGAAAGGCCGATAGGAGGGATACGAATACCCCCCCACAAAGGGGATCCCGTCGGTTCAATGGAGTGGTTAGCAGTAATTCAGAAGAAGAGGGTGATTGATGGACTAGAAGATTTAGAGATGGTGCTGCTCGCTCTAGAGGGAGCGAGGGGCCCAGTGTCGAGATTCATTGAGGGGAGGTATGTAGAGAACCCGGGGATCACTTGGACGGAGCTCCGCGAGCAGCTAGTGAGGCAATACGCCAGCGAGCGAACCGCGATTGAGGCCGTACGCGAGTTGACCCGGCTAAGGTTAAGCAATGGCGAGGAAAGGCCTGGGAGAAGGAAAACGGTGGGGGCAGGGCGAGCCCGGGGCCCCGAATGGAGAGAGGGGGCGGAGAGGATCGGGAGGCAGACTCCGATCCTAGAAGGAAGGCATGGGACCTTCAAAATGAGTACGATAGGCCCGCACCGGCCAGGCAGGCATCAGTCCGCTGGACCTGCAGGGGTGAGGGGCATAGAGCAGCAGAGTGTCCCACAAATTATGGGCGCCCACGCAGCTCGGTTAGACCGAACTGCACTAGGTGTGGTCGGTTCGGACATGAGAGTCGGTGGTGCACAGCAGCATAGATCGGAGGTGAGGAATTAGGATTCCGAACCTTAGTGTGCCACCTGACGCTAGGGTAAAGAACCAGGGAAGCGCCCAGAGGCCACCCAACAGAGTATAAAAAGTAGGGTGGCCACCAGAATGATAAGTTTAGTGAAAGATAGCGAATTTAAATGGGAAGAAGACGGGCTTGGGTTTTGTTCGCCGGTTTATGAGAAACCGCAAGAAGCAATGAACTCCCCCGTAGAGAGAGATCGAATTAAACGCGACTGCTAGGTCGGTTGACCAGTCCAGCGAGTGGGAGGAGAGCGGCAAAATACCCCCCTGCCCAGCTCCAGAAGAGACTGAGAGAAAATCGGTTAGCCAAAAAGATAGAGGAATTACCTATGAAGTTACGGTAGAATGGGAAGAAGACGGGCTTGGGTTTTGTTCGCCGGTTTATGAGAAACCGCAAGAAGCAATGAACCCCCCCGTAGAGAGAGATCGAATTAAACGCGACTGCTAGGTCGGTTGACGAGTCCAGCGAGTGGGAGGAGAGCGGCAAAATACCCCCCTGCCCAGCTCCAGAAGAGACTGAGAGAAAATCGGTTAGCCAGAAAGGTAGAGGAATTACCTATGAAGTTACGGTAGAGGGGAGCAGAACGCCCCACCACAGAATAGCAGGAAAGCCAAGCCAAAGATAGTCAAGGACCTGGGGGAGAGGCCGAGGTTGTGCTGTGTCGCATTCGTTGGCCCCACCGCGCGCAGGGAGGGCCCCCATGCGTGTGCGGTGCTGGTGGTTGTGGCGCGGACAGTTGTCCTGGATGCCCTCCCCCCCGAGATAAAACGGACATATAAGGATAGAAAGAGATGCATAACTGGGACCGATGGAGGGTCGTCGTGGTTAGATCCAAATGATCGATCACAAGTAGTAATATACCTGCAGCTGGATGGGCTGTTGCCGAACGACCAGGCAGATATATAGTGAGTTTTAAAACAAAAGAAAGTTGAAGTAATCGACAGATGTTCGAACCACCGTGAATATGACAGATTGTGGTGCGCCTTACGAAAGGGCACAGAAGTAATGATAAGCGAAGAGAAGGATATGAGATCCTATCTAAGATAGATAGTGTTGATACAGACGAAGCAGAAGAAATCAGTGGCCCCCCGTTGCTGGGAGAGGCACTCGATGAGTAATTAGGGACAGTGTCGGGAAGCGATGAGAGAATGATTATGAAGAAATTGGAAGTTATAGGGAAGAACCAAAAGGGTTACTGTCGCATGCAGCCAGAGAAGGCGCATCGATATCGAATGTCACCGGGCCGAAGTGAGCCAAGAAGGTGTTAGTCTGAGAGAATTGTTTTTCCCAGAGAAGGGAACGAAGAGAATCCGGCCGAGGTGGCCGACGCAATGATAGTGACGGTATGCGAACCAGACAGGTCCGCACCAAGAGAATCTCAGTTGTTGATACTGACGAGTGAGTGCACAGGTGCACAGTTGGATATGCAATCGCTGAGACACTTGTCGCCGAATATAATCATCTCGGCAGATTAAAGCCGAATTACCAAATCGTTTGCGATCACCGGTCGACCCCATCGAACAGTTATGAAAGTATTATAATGTGTTAAAATGTGTTGCATAACCAGAAGGTAATAAGCTATTAGCTTTAAAAAGATTGAGAGTTCGATTAACCCCGGCAGGAAGGGAAAATTCACGTTAAAAGGTAGAACTAGACGCGGGCACGATAGGGCTTGGTCGATGTTAGTGAGAATTGTGCACATGAATAATAAGGTTAGCTTTTGCAGAAAAAACAAAGGGCGCGAGAAAGACATAGGGAGAAATTGGACGGCGCGAGCACACCGACGGCCGAGTGCACGAGCGAGGGAGGGTTACCCCTGAGTACACTTCACCCAGATCGCGAGCGGGAGCAGGAATCCCTGCCCTGTCGGAAATCCAGGTGGATGACCAGTGAAGAAGTAGAGATTGATTCCGAGGAGAGGGTGATGGTGACGTAATTTGTAAGGGGCGTTGCGAGCTCCAATCTGTATTAACAAACTTTTAATTGCATGCATCATAAATCATTTTGTCACCTACCCACCTCCCAACACAGAAACAACAAAATGCATACGCACATACACACATACATACGTAGTTCTGATGTTTTAATAGGCTGGAAAGAGAAAGAGAAGGACAGACCAAAAAAAAAACAGAACAGAAAAAGAAAACTTTTGTTCCATTTTTTAGCTACAGTTTGTTTTAATTTTTGATTATTATTGTTTTGATTGTATTACCCGTTGTTCTCTCTGTGTGTGGGGAAGGGTAACGGTCTGGGAGATGTCAATTGCAACCAAGTGACACGAAATAAGGGTGGACGGATGTGAAACAGTGATTTCATCCGACGTATCTGCCCCCACGTAGAGAAAGGTGACGGTCTGGGAGGTGTCAATTTCGACCAATTGACACGAAATAAGGATTGGGCGGATGTGAAACAGTGGTTTCAGCGACGGAGTCTGCACCCCGGGGTGCACTGGAATGCATCGGGGAGATCAGGCCCCGCGTAGAGACAAGTGGAAGTCTGGGAGCTAGTACATATTTTTGACTGACCAGACCTTAATCGCCGTTGGCGCCAGCCTGGCGGGATAGAGCGTGTAGGTTGTCAGTGGCAATTAACCAGATACAATGGATGAGTTTGACCAGCTGAACAATTTGGTCATGGGGCTTTTGAGGTACGATGGATGTCAGCTCGATGGGTGGTCCAATAGAGAAAGAGAGGCTAATGGCTTTCTTTAGTGTAGATAAGATCTAAAGAGAAACCAAAACGACGAATTACAATTGCCCGTACCACCCCACCTCGGGGGAGGGGTGGGGACACAGAAGAAGGGATGGGGAAAAAGAGAGTGGGTCAGCATCGCGCGTGCCACACGACGAGAAGAGAGAGAGAGAGAGAGAGAGAGAGAGAGTATGAGTTATACGCTTTTCGTCTTTGTTATTTGACGCGAAAATGCGATCGCAAGAGAGTCAGATCTAGGAATTGGTCGAGAACGGACGTCTCCGTCGGGCTAGGGGATCACCAGACGAGATGTTGCGCGAACAGCTTCTTGTCTGGGAGGTGTTAACAATAGTGTCCCCCCCCCCACCGTTTTCAATAGACAAGTCACAACTTAATTAAGGATTAACACTCGTAAAGGGAGTTTCACACACACACACACACAGAGAGAAGGAAGATAAGATAGTTAGAAAAAAGCCATTATCGAAGAATAGACTTTGGGTTAAAAACCCACCGTTCATTTTTATTAAATAATTATTGTTGTGAAAAGACCTAGCCGTTTGTCGAGTTGTTCTGTCATCGAATTGTGCTGCTAAGTAATCTTGCCCTCACAGAATCACGGAGTCGTCTTTCAGCAGACCCGGGGGAGATTCGAGCCATCTTTCTTTTTACAGCCACTACAGACGAAATCACGAGCCAAAGAAAAGGTGTTCACAGTCAGGAAGGATTCCTGCACCGAGACGGTTCTCATTACATTTGATGCCGTCACGGGTAGAAGAGTAAGAGTGTGGGGTCCGCCACATGTGTTTTCTTCACCGTATTTGACGTATTCTATTTTATACCAGCTAGACAAGTGTGGTAGATTGCATTTTAATATTTTTCATACCCAGTTAGGTTACACAGTCAGTCATTCACTTCTATATAAACACTCTTTTCGCCAGGCTTTGTAGATTCTCAGACACCTGCATATTAGGTATTTGTATAAACAGACATAATATACGATCTTCGAGACATTCCGGTGCTCTCACTCCCGATATGTTTTTCCTGCGTAAAGAAAATGTCAAAGCAAATAGTATGATCGTTGCCAAAAATCTAGAGAGACACACTATGATACACAACAGATGCTAATGAGACAACCTACCGAATATTTTTTCTCAGAATACCAAACAATCGCATGAATCACTGAAACTACTTAACAGTCGCATTTTTCCGCTCACGCATATAAAACAAATAGGAGCTGACTTTTTTGCGATTTATTTTCATTGTCAATTCGAAGTAGAATAGACGAACACTCGTACGTGTAAGACGCCCCCCCCCACTCTCTGCGTTAATCGGGTTACTATTAAAAAGGTATAGTGTTTTGAAGTGTGTCTGTTCGGACGCAAATATAAACATGTGATTGATCGCCAAAAAGAGAATTACCAAAATACACATTACTAAGTAATTTTATCGATGTCATAACCAGAGTTCGAATTTCACGCAATCATTTTTTTAACCATAACACTTTCTTATAAATCTAAAGAAAGTAACATAACAAAAAATATTACATAAATATTTCATAAAACAATGTGATCTTTTTCTTGATAAAAAGTAGACACAAAATGTATTCCGGATTCGTTTAAAGCGAATTATTTTTGCTTCAGCACATCATTTAAAGTGTTCTGGGCCAATACAAACAATACATAAATACATTCATCGTAGTTACTTATTCTCTTCAGCAAAGATTAAGTAACGCATTTTTTCATGAAATTTCATAAATATTTTCTTCCCACTATCTATAAAGCGATGAAAACAAATACAGATAGAAATTGACATTACCGATAACGTTTAAAGCTTGTCTTTTCGCACGCGAATAGTAACATTTGATTGACTGAAGAATAAGGTATAGGCACAGTACATATTACTAAGCAAGTAGTTTTTGCGATTTCATTACGCTAGTTAGAATTTATGTTGTTGCTTTTTTTAAACACAATACCTCTTTTATAAACTTAAGGAGATTAACTTTACATAATGACAGAAAATGCTACATAAATATTATTTTTAAACAATGTGACCATTTTCTTAATAAAAATAAGACACAGAATGGTTCTGCATCAGTCTAAAGCAACTTATTTTTGCTTCGACACATAATTCCATACTAGCTATAAAGCGATTAAAGAAAATACACATGGAAATTGACATACCCAGTCACTGAACCATATCCGCTCAAAAAGCGGTTATTACCTAGTTTTCTACTGATGTTTTTCAGTCTTTGAAATAAAATTGATTCAGAACGACATTTTAAAATTATATTGAAATATAAATTTGAAATAAAAATTAATTTTAAAATTTTCGAATAGTGTTCGTATTTCATGGGATAATCTTTAAATTCTAATTAGTTGTTATTAACATTGTTTTTTTTATCCCGAGAGTATCTGCATTTTTCTTAGTGGCTCACATAATGTGTTTATCTCTATACTTGGTCATTTTACGAGGTCATTGTCACCTAGCATATATACTGATTTTTTTTAGTTATCTCCCATTCCATCATTATTTTTCGATATAAGTTGAACGTAAAATTTTGAACCACATCATTTTTCGGCTAGGTTTGTAGCGGTATTTTATACTTCTAGCTGGATACACTTATATTGTAAACTGAAAACGCTCTCGAACATTTGTTTTATAATTAGATGAGTTAATGTTGAATAAATATAACAATCCGTAGACTTTTAATCTAAAAAAATAAAATGAAAATAAATTACAAAGTTTTTTGAAAATCCGTATGTACAGGATGATTCATAAGTCACTTCACTTAGCTATTTAAAATGATTACCATATGAAGCACAAACATACTATCAACTTTTGATAATTGTTATCTTTCTCTCTAATTACTGCTATTTGTTATTTTAAATTTGTTCGTTTATATATTTGTTTCTATATATATTTATTTCATAATCAATGAAATATGCTACAAAGAGTCGTAAATTCCTTGCAAAAAAGAATGGAGCTATGCATGCAGAATGAAGGTGTCCCTTTTAGAGAATTTGCTGTAATCTAAAACTCCCATAAATGAATTTGTTGAATAAACTTTCTGTTTTGTATAACCGTATTTTTGAACTTCAGAATTTCAAAAATAAATAGCTAAGTGACTTATGAATCACCCTGTAATGTCAACTCCATAGAGGTTATTTTACGTTAAATTTAGTTAGCAAACTAAACCCTTACCAACAGATCGATTGTAACGGTTTTATATAATCTCAAAGATTAATGTTTAATGGGTAATACTTTGAATAGATTGAAAAATAAAGAAATAGAAACAGTTGTCGAGGGGCTGTCGTATACGTCCGTAGAAATGAACTGTTTTTTATCATAGACTGACGTAATTGGTGTAAACTAGATACGATATTATTATCTATAATAGTTGAGGTTATATCAATCATCAATTTCGCTTATTACAGTCTTGTATAATTTGACCCCTGACGGCAATGTCTAATGTCTATGTATATAATGCCAGTGTGTAATCAAAGGATTTTATTATTATCATTATAACAGATTTTTGAGTTCGTTTTCTTGTGTCTTATCTATCAGGAATACATCCTGCTCTACCTGTTTGCTCAAAATATACGATGCTTAAATTGTTTTCTCAGATCAGATAAAAATGCCTTCTTAGAGTAATGCATGCCAAGAATAGTACACTTTTCATATGTAAATTGTGTAATATTTAACAATATGTATTACTTTCAACAAACGGCAACATTTCGAGGTTTCGTGAAGCTACTGAATTAGTTCGAGAAGTTATGTATCTATATACTTGCTCTACATGTATCCATTGAATAGTAGGGGAAACAAGATTCTCAAGCCTCGCTTGTGCAACTAGTTTATTAAAAAAAATTCAGAATGACAACTTTTTCTGCTTTCCTGATGTTGATTCAGATCAGACATTTACGTTTGATAATTGTACATTCCTTGTCTCACTATATACTTCCTGTGCAAGTCACCGTCACAAGGGGTATTCACTGCCCTTCAAGGCTAAACAGAAAACATTATATATTACTTATATGCTATACAATCTTAGATTTATCGTGCGGATCGTCATGATTGTATAGTCTATTCTATAAAAGAAAGTTATGTGTTTCGGGTGTGTGTGGTTCATGCCATATTTATGGGTTCGAATCTCACACTAGACAGTTGTTGTTTTTTTATTGTTATAACATTCAGTTTATTTCCTAACTTATATTTATCATAATTCGCAATAACATAATTCATGTTTTTAATCCAGGTCTGTGAAAGCCGTGGATGAAAAATATGAATTATTTTATAGCGAATTGAAGTAAAAAAAATAACTTGACGTATTTCTCGAACTCTAAGGGGTTAATACCGACCAACTGGAAAAGAAAAAAAATCAGTCTTGCTTCTGAGAAAAATGTATCAATCGAAAATCTTTAAAAAAATAATAAATAGTTTTATTTAAAATTTCACTAATATTTTTTTCAAATTTCAATATAAATATTCAGACATGTGGTGCCTCAAGGATGTTATCAATTTCCTTTAAAAAATGTTGTTTTTTTCATTTGAACTGACGTGCAGAACAGAACTGTTAGAAAACCCCGGCGTTGACGACTACTTCAGCACGTAGCTAAATAATTGATTACACACACATATATATATATATATATATATATATATATATATATATATATATAACGCTATTGTCTTACAATTGAGCATTCTGGTTTAAGTTTTTTTTACCGATACGAGTAATTAACTATCTATATAGAAATATTACAGTAAATTTGAAGATTAACCATTGCTTTTTGGAGGATACAGGTATATTGCATAGACATATTCTATATTAAATGAACAGATAATACTATCTACTTAGTTGGAAATATAAATCCACTAAGCGAAAATTACTTCTAAATATGTGCTTAGGAATATGGACTGCTTTAATCTAGCGTCGTCTTAGCAATTTGATTAACGAAACTATCATGGAGAGAGAAGGTTGCAATAGATCGTGGATTAATTTCCTTCACAATTACGAAAGTTCTATGCATTTTCGTATTTTAAATACATCTGCTCAATTTGCATCTGACAGCGAATCCAGTGGAAATTTCACTTTACACTGTAGATTTTGTTATATATTATTTGTATATATTAGTAGCAGGGAGACCTGACGTTGCTCGTGGTTTAATGAGGAACACCATGTTTTTTTTACAATTCCCATACAACTTTTTTGTTAATTCCACCGTTTTCCCTTCTTATATAGTCGAAAACATATGAATTCTGGAAACTTCTCTAGATTGGTGTCTTATACATATGGTTTACCTTTAACTAAATCAGATATACATATTTGAAGTTTCACGGAGTTTCTGTTTTAGTGGGATCACACAGATAAACACGTAAGGATTCAGGGGCACTTCCATTGTCTTCCCCGAAAAACCTTACACATAATAACAATTAGTTATAGGAAGATTCTTTAACCTATCTTTCTGCAAGAAAATACATACAGATATTTGCATATATAGATTTATTTTCTAATTAATATGGTGTTTACTCAAAACACAGGTATGCTTTTCAAAGGCAATATTTGCGCTATATATACACGCACGATGATGATTCGCTTTTACAGGTGATTTCTGTATCATCACGTTTTTTCATTGTTCATGGCTTGGTAAATGGATGTTAAAGAAGCTGTAAATGAAATATACACACTTTGTAAAAACTGTCACCTATGTGCTGAATTGTGACTGTGCTTCCAACCGGTTATATCAACACCGTTCACAACTCCTCCATCGTTATAGGAATGTTACACTTCTTAAGTAACAGATGTAATCGGGGAGAGGCAATTGTTCACTATTGGATTATAGTGAGTAACGTTTGTACAGCACGAGTAGCTATGCATGAACCTCTATGAATAAAGCAGGTGATATGCCAAAGCACGATGCTCAGTAATCACTTCAGCCGCCAAGTCTTACATCTGAGTTTCCTTCTAAATGAACTGCCAGAAACCTGGCTAAAAGCCCCTATACTGCGGTTTTGAAAAGTCCGCCTTCTTTTAGACACAGTTAAACAAAACGAATGAGCTCCCAGATTGAAGCAAACTTTTTTAAGGCAAGAGTATTCTGCTTTTTACCTATCCTACTATCAGTTGAAACATTTCCGGCACAAGGCCAGAATCCAATCTCCAGATGCTCTTCAAAATTCTCATTGTTTGAGATATTAAAATATTGACGAGAGCTTATTTACAACAGGCATCCCTATAATGAAACACTTTGAAATACACAGAAACACATAACTTCCACCAGGTTATAATGTAAACATAATGAAAGCTCTAAGGCAATTGACACTGTCTACGTTACTAAAAGAGCTGTTACATAGCAAAACAGTTTATTAGTGGATAATTAATATATATATATATATATATATATATTGTGTGTGTGTATTTAGACTGCTTATATCGCGCTTATTCTATTTATAGAGAACGATGCGGTTAATTACCAACACCGTAAAAGATATTTATTAGTTTGACAAAGTAAACGTAATACTATACATCTGCCGTAGCATTAGGATTAGGTAAAATATGCGACGGCTCTGAAAAGGCTTGATGGCACATGTCTCTGGCCATCTTAAGTGGTTTACGAAGGGAAATTAGGACCTGGGTGTGCCGGGTTCGAATCAAGTTCGTTCTACAAAAACACTTCCATCGAAAACCCAAATCTGACCTTGTGTCCGACCTCCTGGACAAGAGGTAAGCAAAACACTTTTCAATATAAAAAAAACATCGAAAGGGAAACAAGGCGACCATTTGCAAGCTTATATACTAAGAAAATCTATAATAAATAGTGTATCATTAATATGATTAGCTGAAGCAAAAGTAACGATAATCTGTTGTCAATGTCTTCAAAAACGGATTAAACGAGAAAAATAATGAAATATGATCTCACAGTGTTGGAGTTTTCTATCTCTCTCTCTCTCTGTCTGAACATATGTCGCCTCGTAGCACTGACAAATGTGTTTGAATTTATGTTCAGTGCTTCTAAGTACGTGAGAAAAAAGAACTTTTTATGGGTGAATGCTAATAGCTCACGCGGGTGTGAGCAGCTGATCAAGTGTATATCATTTTTTTTTATCTTCGCCTCTTTGCAGAGCAAGTCGAACATTCCTAAGCCGATGAGGCGTCTTATAATCTGGTAGTAAGAAATATGTGGATTAAAAAAAGTAGAGTCAACTAAGATCCAAATCTACTCGAGGCTGTTTTGAATTAGAGTTGTGAATATCATCTGACAAGAATATGTATATCAGTTTGTTTACCTACCGATTTTATATAAAAAATCATATATATACATACATATATATATATATACATATATGTAAAAATAAAAATGGAATAAAGAATAAGCAATTCAACAACTAACAAAAATAAACTCAAAAACTCATGTTGTAAAGTTCCACCGAGATATTTCGGCCGTATATATATATATATATATATATATATATATATATATATATATATATGGCAAGTAAACTACACAGAGTCGTCCATGTTTCATTCCGGCAAAGAACCCATCAGGCTAAATGCCTGATATATATAATTTAAAATAGCTGTCATAAAGTATAAAATGCTACTTCTATGACGTCATCCAATGTGTACGGTCACACAATATGACAAGATCCCCGGCGGGTTAGATATTCGCCTAAGAGACGAACCGTTGGCTCATAACAACTACCATTATTTATGCTAATTTTATTCATTAAGACATTCTACTTGGACAACTAAAAATAATAAGCGGTTTCTTCTATATTATTCTTATGGATAATATAGAAGTAAATCGTTCTATTATTTTACTTCATAATTTACATGAGTGTTTGCGGTATGTACATACATTAGGTAAAATATATGGCAACGTAGAAAAATGACTGTATTGCCAAATACGTTAATAACTATTAGAGAGTGGTTTAATAAACTTAGTGAGGAGGGCGGGATAAATACATCGATAGCTACGAGAAAAATGTGATTAGTTCAGTTAATTTTAATTCTACTGATTAGCTGTACTTTTTAGTACAGCTAATCAGTAGAATTAAAATATTTTTTCAAACATAACTCAATTCCAGATAATATATTCTAGCATGCATTGTGTGTAATGAAAACATATAGGAAAAATGCCTTTGTGAAAAAATATATTTGACTCAACTCTAGTATACTGTACTCTTTTGTGAAGAAGAGATGCTTGTCGGTTTCCGAATAGCGTTATAAACGTATATCAAAACATAGATTAAGTATAACGCTAAAATGTTTTCTGCAGTAGGTAGTACATTTGTCAGCCTAGTGGTTCCAGGTGCACGATTTGAATGTGATAGTTCATTCGGGTTTCGAATCTCGTCGTGGATACACTTGCAGTGTCTAGCATGCACACCGATACTTCGTAGACGAAAGTGCTGTCTGTCGTTGGCTTCACAAACAGATAGGATGTAGAAAGAAAGACTAAATAAATGGTAAATTTTCTAACATCACACACATTGCATTTGTTTATACTAATTAAAATGATCTTCATCACAATGGTTGATTAATACTATAGCACATTAAATCATCATAAGTAAGTTTGCATTCGATCTAATTCGTAACTATGTTTGTTTGTTTGTGTACAGGCAAGCGACTACGTCCCTTGACCAACCTTCAAACTTGAACAAAATATCGGGCATGGTCGAATTAAGAACTAAATTAATTTTATGATATCTATGTCGAGGTGACGTCAACAAATAAAAGTCCGACGCTTTGACTCCGGTTTTATTTATTGTAGAGATTCGCTACTTGGTCCATCTTGTAGCTAATAACACCCTCATATTAAATAACCTTGACCTTTTACCGTGACAATTTTGGTCAAGTTTGACATTTTGACGGAACTTCAACCTGCGTTATCAGGCGGGGGTATGTGATCTCCTGACCGATTTATGATCGTGTAAATAATATATTTATAACATTATTTTTATCCATGCACACGTATTTTGCTGCATTCGTGATACGCACTATTTGATATTATCAGGCCGGTATACAAATAAAAATTAAACGACATCAAAATGAGCTCTCAAAGATAAAAGTTTACGGCAAATTTACTAGAACTTGCGTATGAGTACATATGACTATGAAGGACATCCTTTGACATCACCTCCCTCCTAACTCTTAACACCTAACAGATGTGTGATGTATTAAGACTTGAATCATTGCAAAGAGGGAAATAAAATAAAAGGAAAAATTGAAAATGTCATTTCCAACTTAAAATCTCGTCATCTGGTTAGTAAGTCAAACGTTTATGAGCGAACGAGAGAAGAAAAGGGAAATAGGATTAAAACATAAAAAAACACAAAATAGTAATAATTCACAAAAAAGGGGTGTAAAGACGGAAGCAAATTTCGCTGATAGTATCACATTGCATATTTCTATTTTTATCTTTTAAGTACCAGTAAACATCAAATAAATACATGGCTAGAACTTCTGCGTCGATTTCAATTAAAAACAGTTGGCATCAAATCCATAATATTTTAGATGGGTAAATAGAGTATTGATTTACTCCTCTCCAGGAGTTAGACACAAGGCCAGTTTTTTATCTTACTCCCACAAGTAAGATGTGACCCAAGGTCGGGTCGGGAAAGTGAGGTTTGAAAAGCCAGCGCCCGAGAGGTGAGCACTCTGGCCATTAAAAATTGCCTGGGCAGCTCCGTCGGCATTCCCCGGTAGGGGTGCCTCAGACAGTAAGCAATAAACTTACTCCTCCCCAAAGGAGGGGGGGGGGGCGAAGACTTGGAGGGTGGACCTCCTAGAACTGCACAGGACACACCCATAGACCGGCGTAAATCAAGCCAAAAGGGGTAAATAGAGTATATGTGCTGACTTTAATTTCTAAAAAAAAAAAAATCTATGATTTTGGAATTTAAAAAATATAGAATACTAGAATTAAATATTGAAAATATTTACAAATTGAAACGATTTTAAATTCATTTATATATTAAACTTAAAATTATATAAGTATGTAATGAAATATAAAGAAATTTAGAGAGCGAATACCATGTATCATTTAAGATGCATGTGCTTGTAACAGATAGTGACGGTTTTCTATCTTCATGAATATTTAATAACTAGATCTACATACGATATATACATACCTAGATATATTTGAGCTTTTTATTTAATATGCAAGTTCACCATATTCTAGTGTAACTCTACTGTTACGGAGGCCCTTTTCTGATGACTTTATTTCTATGATTTCACAAATGGTTCCTACTATAAGATATTATCTTTAGGTGTTAATCTTATAGAAAAAAATATCAGTGTGCATCTAATTTTTTAAAATTTTCTCTTATGATTCCAAACTCTATAATGCCTTCCAGCTATTAACCGCCAAACGTTCTTTGGCAGAGGTATTATCATTATATAGTTTACTATTAAAAAATACGTATGGTAATATAACCTACAGTTGCACGAAATTAAGAATTGTTCAAAAGTTCAATTTTGCTGATAGAAACCTAAAATAAATATCAACATTTGCATGTATTTCGTGTAATTTTTTTTGCATGCACGTCGTAAGACTAAGTGTAGAAGATCTAAGATATCAGAGAAAGTTAACCTTAATTTTAATGAAGGATACACTGCAGGCAAACCACATAGGATTTGACGGACTCACACTTTCAGACAATTTCCATGATTCTATGCCCATTAAATCGAGATGTAAATCCACCAACTAAACTCCATAGTAATTCAGTATAATTCAAAGTGTTTTTATTACTCGAACTACCACTTATGAAATATCGGAAGTGTTAAATTATCGTTGCAGTAATATAGTTTCGAAATAATTTAAAAGTTTTATTTAGCCAATGGAAAAGGTTATTAAGTATGGTAGGTTAAGTATTGCCTCTGTATGTCCTGATTAAGTTTAATCATACTATATATAAAGTAATCTGGATTCAGATTCCAGTTGCAGAAGGATATTATACTGGGCTAGATAAATACCCGTCACAGAACGGGTAACATTAATTTACCGAACAACAACAACAAAAAGTGTACAACTTATGTCTACTGACAGAGATTTAAATCAATATTGTATTATCCTAAACCTTATGTCTAGAATACATATTTCAATTATGATCAAAATCCATTGCACAACTTTTATTCTAGAAAAAGTAAAACATTTAAAGCTACATCTTAAAAGGGTCTTAAGTAATTTAAATTCAGTTAATTTTGCTTAATTAGTGTCTAATGATTATTAATCAACTTTAATGCAAAACTTGAAATATTTGAATTTTCAAATTGGTAGTCTGTGCTCATGTTATGCTGCCTAAGGTCACTTTACAATATTCCAAAGAAACTGAAATTTGGGGACTTCATGTCTAATATCTATTAAGACAATTTCACAAAAATCGGAGTTATCTGAATTTCAAATAAAGGGTTTCAACCCCCTCTTTGCTCTCTGTACATAAAAATAAACTAAATATACTACATATTACTTTCATATGCCATCAGCTGTGTTCCAGAATCCAGAATGATCAATTAATTAGTTTATGATTAAATTCTGTACATATAAATATATAAACATGTACACACACCAAACTTTATTAATAGTGATATGGTATAGTGAAACATATTGATGAATTGTGTTAGTTTCTTTGTGTGGACAGAAAATAATTTAGGTACGATACAGGTAGGAATATAAGGCCAAGCAAGATGGATGCTTTAGACTCGCGTAGGAATGATCTGGTTTGAATCATGAGATAGTTAAATTAAAGGAATCGATTGCATATCCTGCTTTTAGGAAATAATTAACGGAACATATATTCACCCTGATCCACGTAACAGGAACCGAAAGACAACGAACTATATAACGAACCCGTCCTGAGACATGTATCCTTGCTAGTGCATTTTATATTTTAACCCGGAAACCTAGAATTATGCAGAAAGAAGACTGGCAAATCGTGAGCGTTTTAATGGAACCCACTTGCGCAACGTTAATGAAAAGAAGTGCATCTGTCGAATTCCGACCGAAATGTCTACCAAGTAGACTAATGTCCTCTTGTCTGTTTCCGTCTTCACTTAGGCGGGATTTCGGTCCCTCACTTAGCGACGCATTTGTGCAATACATAACCGGGAGAGTATGTGAGTTTGAGAAGAAGGGGAGACGACGTCTGTCGAGTTACTCGGAAGATGTTGTCTCAGTCAAATTCGTAATGTCACGAAAGTTGTGCTGCGAGGAGCGTGAAATGAAACTGTCTCTGAATGCGCTCGACAAAGATAACGAATGGCAATGGAGCTGACGGAGAGTTTTCATTTCACCTGGCATAGATACGATAAGACAGGTGTTAAGAAAGAAGACGTGACATATACAGAGTAGGAGCGAAAGAACAGAAGAATCTACTCAAGGGAGAGAAATATAGATCTCTATCTATATAAAGTGAAGTATGTGTCTATGTTTAGACATTTTTAAAGGATTCACTCCTAAACTAATTAAACGAGCATCATGAATCTTGGAAGATGACTGCTAAGCGTAAGGTGTCGTAATGATGATTATATTTACTTTTATTTACATTGATGCAAATAAGGTAAAAAAAAGGGGATCACTTCGTTAAGATTCAAATCTCTCCGATTACAAAAGAATGAACATAAGTATTAATGATCAACTAATAAATACTCCATTAATTTCAGTTTCTCTTGAGCATTTCAAAGGGTTTTAATCGGTATAATATCTATACAAACTTCCATTTAAAAATTGAAATATTTCACATATTTATGTTAATTAAACACCAATTAATCCAGATTCTCTGAATTTTACTTTCAAGATCAGGCCGAAGCTGAAGCCTTATATCTGAGAAATTTTACAGAATCAAAATCGTTATTGGATTTTAATCAAAATTAGAAAGGAATTCAATACAACATTTGCTATTAGTTCTTTATTTTAATCAATGACACCATACATAACCATCGTGCAGAACTATTGTTTGAAGAATTAATTTTAACCGGATTTTTATATATATATATATATACACACAGACATATATATATATATATATATATATACATATATGTGTGTGTGTATATATAGTGACATTTTTTGAAAATCAACACATGGTGCAATTTAAAGAAAAAAACATTTGTTAAATTTAAAGAAAAAACATTAAAACATATAAATAAATTATTTTTTCATTTAAATTTAACCATGTGATAATTTTCAAAAATATTTCACTCAACATTTTCATGGATGCTTCAAATGTGTTGTCAATTTCCTTAATATATATATATATATATATATATATATATATATATATATTTTATTCACATGATAAATACCGATGTATATTTATTTGTATATACTTTATATAGAAATAACTCATCTCTAAATAACAAGTAACAAATTGGTGCTGTTTTCTTCTTTAGATAATTAGAAATATGGATTTATACATGAAAAATTAAATTACTGACGTAATTCTATGATTTATCTTAAAAATTAGTGTGAAAACTGGCGAAGTATACATCTTATCTTGATTGTTGACGAATGGTATACATAAGCCTCAGGAATTCCTTTGAAAAATTCTGCTGATTGCATAAAAATTGGACTGTTGACAAAATGGGCTCATTTCCATCAGCTTGGAGTAATAAATTACTTGTCTAGCCACACTAAAGATTTGTGATACCGTACAATTATTTCTCGATAACTCCATAGCTATAATATATAAACATAAATAAATAATTTATATATATATATATATATATATATATATATATATATATATATATATACGCATCATCATCGATAGAAATACTGCTTTGCTATATCACAGTTGTATAGTGATGTTGGACATACGAGTGTTTCAGGCACAGATTGAAACCTCATGGGGTTTCGACACTCCGAACTTTTATGCACTACAAGTTGGATAAGAACAGGTGTAAGAGCAATATATATATATATATGTATATATATATATATAAGAGAGAGAGAGAGAGAGAGAGAGAGAGAGAGAGAGAGAGAGAGAGAAAAGAAATCGATTCGAATATATTGATATATATGAAGTGAATATATAAAAATAAATACGGGAAAATAGATTGCTATACACTACACCGAGTAAAAAAAAAAAGAAACACACCTATAGGGTTAGGAAAAGATTTAGATGTGTTCCACGTATATATTTTTGTCCACGCATAGTGTAAATTACAAAGAACACGCACTTTACTACGACGCTACACATAATTGAAAGCCAAAAACGTGCCAATACAACACATCAATGGTCGGAATTAATTCAATATTTCACGCGAATGTATAATGCGCGCGCACTTGTTTAGTTCATGCAGCCGCGGCGGTAGTGTAGTACTTATAACACTGGCCTTTGACTTCGGCGTAACGTGCAAAAGTCTGATGATATGTAATCCTTTTGAAAATGTATAAATCCACATTCTCCGTCTCCTATGGGTTAGATAGTACGGTGGACTCTCCGCTCAAAGTGTCTGGAGACTGAAAACTGATATAATATCCGCAGTCTTTCATATGGACCACACTGTAATCCTGAATAGTTGCTACTTGCCTGGTAGGGAGTGGGTCGTGGACTCCACAATGCATGAGATGCTTAAAACAAATTCATGTATGCAGATGGTCTGATAATTTCTGTCAACATTGTGATTGATGTTACTATACTATCTGTTATAATACTTAAGCTGATATAATTAACATTCATTCCCCCAAACCCTATTTCCCTATATATTTAATCGCACAAAATAAATATGAAAATATTCCTTAGTATTGAAAATACATTTGAACAAAATAATTTGTTTTGTTTTAAGCACTAATTTGAGATTTTCTTACCAGTAATTCAGCTCATTTAGTTTCTGTCTATTGCTCGCACCCGAACGTACTGTATGTTGTGTAGCCCCTCCGCTCTTAATTTAGACATTTTCTATCATTCTCGCTTCAGGCATCCTCCATCTTTGTTTATTAATAGGCGAAAGTAATGAAACTGACAATTTGACGCCTAGCTGAAGAGATATACCCATACAGCGTGTACATTCGCTTCAGTATCACACGAGACAGAATTTGGTAAACAAATACTTTAATATAATATTTATTCATTTGAACTCATAAAAGAACAAACCAATAGACGAAATTAATAAACAACATGTTTTTTTTTTATTCAACAAATTCATTTCGTTCAGTGGTTCTCGAAAATGTTCGCAAAAACAAACAAATAAACATTCAATAATTACGCCAGAAAGCCACGCCTCTTTTATCAATTTATTCCAGCTGGCTTTCTAATTATATCTCTATATATGGGTAGGTGTATCATTTATTTGTTTATTTTTATTCACAGACGAATATTTCGTCTCACGAAATATCAGTGTAACTTAATCTAGCGAGATTCGAAACAGAGACTGAAGCCCAGAGCTCCACCACTAAGCTAATCTCTGCTCATGGATAGAATGTATCGATTTTATGTATGTCATTTCATTGTTTATTTTTATTAGCAATACATTGAAGGAAGTCAACTATTTATAAGGGAAAGCATTTTACATAAATGCTAGATGGGAATAGGGTTTCCCTTCACCAATATCATGTCTTCATAGTTATCCACGGACACGTGTTCTGTCGTTCTACGACTTATCAGCGTGGTTAAACTACAGAGATGCGAAACGGATTCCATATAAAGAGAAACTATTTCCCTGAAAATAATGTGTTATTTTTTTATTTATTTCTTTATTTATAGCACATTTTGTCATTCTGAAAAATACATATGACCATAATCACGAAGAACAAATGTAATAAAATACAATTACGTCGATTCTATACTGAGCGGGTTCAATATTTTCCTACAAAAGTTAACAATTATGAGAAAAGCGCACCAATTAAGGCTAGTAATTCAGGTTAGAGTTCTATGTAGCACAATAATGAAAGTTGCGCGTTGACAGATATGGAATATGGTTTGCTACATGATGCACACACACATATATATATATATATATATATATATATACATGTTTGTTTAAACAGTAGCGACAGCTTCTGTTTATTTATTTATTTTTTATTCATTTTTTCGATTCGTCGCACGACCGATTTGGTATTGTCGTCCATGTTGTGTAAAAAATCGCCATATTTTCGCGAACGTTTTCATCTTTATGCGGATGAATGAGTATGCAAAATAAAAGATTGGTGAATTTATTTAGACGTTTTAAAAACATTTAAATACCTTTTTAACAACACTTCAACATAATTTCGCCCCCTCATAACGAGCATGCTTGATACTAGGTTTATATATATATATATATATATATATATATATATATATATATATATATATAAATGTGTGCATGTCTGTGATTCTGGATACTAAGCATTTTCAATCGTTTTTTTAGATAATCGCGTAGAGATAGGGACAGAGAAAGAGATAAAGAGATACATAGATATATAGATAACAAGAGAGAGGTAGTTAAAAAGAGAAGTATATATAGATGCAGAAACAGTAAATAACATCGAAAACTGCGATTCTATCATGCAAATCTAATTACTAGTGTTTCCTTCAACACATTTCCAAGATTAGATACGTTGAGGTCATTAACCTATGCTAGTTTCTTCTTTTTCGGTTCGTTGTCTATCCACGCCGATGGATAAGAAATACCGAAATATTGTTCGGTTAATCCTGACTATTGCCTGAAGACGTTCGATTCAATGTATATTTAAGCTCTGGGGAAAGAATGAGAAAGTGATTTCATTTCTCCAAGGCCACATCGGAAAAACAAGGAAGCATCCGATGTGTGCGCATTCTCACACCAGTTGTCCGTTAGAATGTAAGCCACGATACACAAACTGCTGAGAGCATTTTGCGACTCGTGCTGCTGAGAGATTGCACAGCCATATGAAACCGTTCTTGGTTCGTTTGTATTTTCGTTTATTTCTGCAACACACGACAGGAATGTCTTTCATGTCTTCAAGCCAAAAACAATTGTTAAATGGAGGGAAAGACACAAATCTTCACGTATATACATATATATATATATATATATATATATGTTTGTGTGATTGTGAACGCATTTACCAGAAAATATTGCAATTTTAACATTCATAAAATATTTCTAAAACAAATAAAGTTCGACAGCGATGTACATACAGCAGAATCTAAAACGAAGTTACACTATACGCGTTTCAATTGTTTGCATGTATATTTTTCGAGGTATCCTTTCATAGCATCATTTATGGAAACAGATTTCGTCATGATGTAGATTTTTATGACGTGTACCATTGTTATATACGTAATTTATACATTTAGAATTGCACTCGGGGTCGTCTACTTTGTGGAAAACTTATAGAGGTGCGACGAAAGATAAAATACGAGATTTACATTTAAAACAATAAATGCATACATATCTCAGAGTGAAAGACAAGACATGGAAAACATGTTAAAAGCTGAACTGATTATATTGTAACGTAGCTGGGGTGGTTTTTAATCCTTACAGTACGTCAACTTCGTCGGCAGAATCAGCTGGTCGAAGTTCAGTACTCGCAGTTGTGATGTGGCAGCCAAAGTTACCATCTTCTTTTTTCATTGTTGTTGTCTTCTTAAATGACAGCTTTCATAAACCTTATAAATACAGAAACATCGATAAATGTAATTGGGCTTAAAAATCCTTTTCGGATGTTATTCTTTCTTCGATAGTATAGATGTATACGCACAAAAAAACTCAACTCTTTCTTCGATAAGGAAAGCATCAGCTATTCAAACTCACTCTCTCTATATATATCTCCCTTTCTCTCTATGTCTCTCTCATCCATATATATAATATATATATATATATATATATATATATCTCTGTTGGTTAAGTAGACAGTGACAGTTTTTTTCTATGCAATCGCCACGTTAGCTTAGCGGTTTCCTGTCAACAAGATATCACTGCCGGGACACGTAGCCTTTAAGTGATTTCTAATTAAAACATTCTATTCTACTTTTTTTTATATATTAATGTGGGAATTTAGCATTCTAACACTATTTTTACACACTCGACCTTTATTTTCCGACAATATGCGAGCACATGCTTAAAATATACTAAATTATTTTGAAACTATTTTTTCTCCGGGGCCACACAGTTCGAGCAGTAAAAACATGCAATACAGTTTCGCAAACGTTTTATCCAAAACCAACAAAGATACATTCACTAAGTATAAATATCAGTTAATCTCGAGTGATTCTTTCACTCTAAATATGCGTTCGTTATTCAGCTGCGTTATGTTACTATACAGCAACAAAAAATATACTTCATGCATTTATAATTTATTTGTAAACCATTTATATATGAACGGCCATTTTGACTAATTACTGACTGCTGCATATGCTGATATAGTCTCTATCATATAGGCGTTGTAAGAGTGAACCCACTTATTGCTCCGGATTACTTAACTTTATACCTTGATCCCTACTATATAAGGCAGAGTGTTTAGCAAAAAGGAACCAAATAATGTTTTTGAGTTCTTTGGTATGACTTCACAGAGGATTGGCTCCCGACCTTGTGGTCCATTTGCGACAACTAAACCAGTGTGCTTAATTGACCGATATAAATCTTGATTTAGCAGCTAATTAAACTAACTTCAGGTTTATATTGACTACGGTCAATCCATTTACGTAGTGACTCCGTAGCATAATAATTAGGGTTCGCAAATGGGTCGAGAGACAGAGGTTCACTCATTGATCGAATAACCCAAACTCAAGAAATGTTACTTGATGCCTCCTTGCTAAACATTCAGCATCATGAAATGTTACTTAATGGTAAATTGAACATTTCAGAGAAGATTGTAGCACTAAATTCTACATCTTAGTGAAGTATCCAATGGAAAGCAAGCCTTCAAGACTCCTTAACCTCAGTACATCTATTTATTATGTTGTATATGATTTAAAAATACAATTATCATGAAGCGACAAGAACACGAGCGTACACGCACGAATACGTATATTCGGTTATGTTCGCGTTTTTTCACAAATACCTGAATTTTATCTAATGCAACTCCAAAATAATTTAACGTTATAATGTTATATATAACTAGATGGTGGTAAGGATCTGAAACCCTTTCAGCTGGTTCAGGATTAGCGCCGTTTCTTTGATACTTTTCTCTCTAATAAGCGAATATAGGCATACAGAGGGATACGACAATCATTTTTACTTAAGAAATATCTTTTTGATTTTATCTACAGATTGATACATTTTTCTTATATATGAATTTCGTTTGACTGCATCATTCGCACCGGTGTCTAAAACTCTTTTATCTAGCAGAATATAATGTTTCCTCACTAACGTTTGAACTGCGACTGAATATATTATTTCAGGTTCATTTCTATGATGATTAAACGATCAATTTCAGACTTACAGTCATATGACAAAATAGCTGAATGTGGCTAAACCTTGCCAATTCACAGCCATATTAGTTAATGCTTTTTTGCAAATCTAAACTTAAATTCAAAATCATATTACTGCGAGATAATATTTCGATTATTTGGACTACTATTCTCATAGTGCTTGTTATTTTCACAACCTTTCGTTTGATGTAACATCCGGCATTCTTCGAGTGTATATTGTCGAACCCTTGCATCTATACGTAATATTTAAGGATAATAAAATATATTTGAGCGAAAAAAAACGTATTATTTGGATTATCTGTAATACTATTCTCATCTTGCTTGTTATTCTTACAACGTCTCTGCTGATGTAAACTCCAACCTTTTTTTTCGAAACATAATATGAAATGGCTACGTCATATGTAACCATAATAAACAAAGCATTACATCTATATGTGTATATATAAAACTCAATGTCTGTGTGTGTGTTTACTATAAAAAGAAAAGTTAGAGAATCTACATAAAATCTAAAGGTGTATTATCCTCTAAAATTACCGGTGAAAATAATGGAAGTATTCTCCGAATCTCTAAGTGGATACTTGAGGAGGCTATGAGGGAATGTCCCACTTAAAACTACAACTGTATCCAATGTTCATGAAATATTCTGGGTCAGACAATGAAAATGGTCCTGAATCTCTTAGTGCCCTCCTAACATAAGGCAGCTATGGGTGCCGAACCTCTATTAAAACTACAAATATATTTTATTTTCATAACATTTATATCATATGTATCAAATTTCTCGGGGAAGACAATGTAAATGGCCCCGAATCTCTTCGTAGCCCGCTCCCTAAGTGACCCATAGGGATAGACCACCCTTAAAACTTCAAATACGTATATGCGACTCTCTTTAAAAGTATTCGTTTAAAAGTAAAGTTAAATGTTAGAATTGTTTAGTTGGGAAAGTCTCAGACTTAAAGCATCGAGTCTGCAGTGTTCATTCTACCATCAACCCCGAGTTTTTAAAAAAATTAAATAAAAGCAAATCAAAGAATATTTTATTTATTAATATAATAAAATGCAAGTGAAGAATTGTGTATATTTAGTACGCAACGCTTCTCCGTCGGGTTCTCTTACTATATCACTCTCTATAAAATAAAATAAATTACCCCCCTCTCTCTCTCTCTGTCTGTGCATGCCGTTCTTTAAAAAGGAAGACATATCATGACATATACCTTTAATATAAATGTATTCACATATACAATTTGTATAATGGAAGTAGTTCTCCGTCTAAAGCTTCCTATTGAAGGAACTAATCACACTTTATTACATGTTACACAATAAAATTCATCTACTTTTCAAACTTTAGGTTAAGAGTGTTAACATGCCTGTATATTATAGTGGGTAACATCTAGTTGATAATATCACAGTTCTTGTTAAATTAAATCTTCCTTAATATGATCTTGCATATAATAATATGGCCCACTCAAACCCGGGCAACGCATGACAACCCTGCTAGTCTCATACATAATTACCATTTCTTAGACGTAGTATTTCTTTATAAAAATAAGAAGAAAAAACACTCGCTTTCTTTTGATAAGATCCGGTTTACACACACCTTTATATACATAGCATCAGAAAATCATAAATATCCTGCAATTATATAACATTTTTTAAACATTTGCAATATATATTTTTATATGCGGATACGGATTAATCATTTTGATGTGCACCCATAAAAAATAGTGCATCTGAAACGGCTTTTCAGAGTCTCGATATAAATCAGCAAACCTCATCAGATTTACAAAAAAAAATCTGAACTTTAACTTAACTTTTTCTTGCGACCATTTTCAAATATAGACACGAAACACTTTCTGCATTTAATTGGTATCTTCATGTCAATCATGCTTGTACTTGGCTAGAAAAGTCAACGTATGTCAGACGACCATCCTGGAAACACATTGATCACACTTGTTTTGTTTCGGAGTTATTTTTAGATGAAAATTTATCATTTGTATTATTTGGATAATTCAGATTAGTCGACCAAGACCCCTGGCGCAACGGATATAAGTGCTAACTAGTATCACTTATAAGTGACAGTCTTCTAGAGGATGAATGTTAAAATTGCGGGCGATATTAAAAATACAATTACGAATCACTTAAGATTTCTTCCCAGTCATTGCCGACAAAACAAGAGCAACCTATCACGCGGATAAATTAACGGGTTCGGTTCTTAAATCCGTATATATTCCCGAGTTCAATAGGACACACGTGAAGGGCGGAGGTTACATCGGTCGAAACGTTATAAGTATAACAGCCAATATGAAAGCAGAGTACAAAGTGAACTTTCGGTTAACTTTCGCCAGCCTCGTAACATTCGCTTGCCTTATTTTGTCTTTTAGTCCTCACATTCCATAAGCGATGTTTCCGACAAGGAAAACACCTGCTGTTTTCTGGGTCGGAATCTATCGATCTCACACTTATCGTTGACTAGTTGGTTTTTTACCTTGAAGTAGTATATGTTAGCTCCTGACATCAAGCGGATTGATGCCATGTCTGGAGAGATTTCAACAAAATACCCCCCCCCTAAAAAACAATATTCAAAATAATAGAAATCATAATTGTTTTGTATAAGTTGTAAATACACAAATGTCATTCATTGAAAAACATGATATAAAACACAAATAATAATATTTTAAACTTTTTAAAATCTAGAAATGAGTCATTTGATATGATTTTATACGCATACCAATTAATGTAACTTGCTTGAAATATCAATTTCAATTACTAGATGATCACATATTAAAATGTGGATAGTACTGATACTATTTGAATAGAACATTACAATCGTCACCAGATTAACAACAGTTTGAAATGTTAACAATGTATAAAATACTAGAAGAATAACCGTTCAAGAACGGGTAAAATTAATTAACCAAATGGACCAGTTTGCCACCGCTTTCATTTCCCCTTACGAAGATTAAAATCAAGATGTAATGCTACTATACAGTATGTTTAGAATCCGTATTCTGATTAGGCCTACAATCATTTAGATAGTCTGACTTTCGAAAACGTCTAAAATTAAAGGTTTAACAGGTTCAAAGTATTTTAATTAAAGAGTATCTTTCTTAATCACTGTCTAATTACAATCTATACCATTTAATACGAATCTGAAATGTTTGAATTTTTAAATAGGTTGTGCTCGTATTATGTTGTCTAAAAGTCCTTTAAAATAGTCTAGAAAATTGAATGTTTTTAAATATTTTTAAACTGATGTATAATATATATTATTAAAATGTCATAAAAATCAAAGAAATCTGGATTTTTACGAAAGGCCTCAATACCCTCTGATCCACTTAGTATAAAACTAAATTAAACTAAATTTAGAATCACATTGCCCACGGTTACGCTTAGCAACTGAATACCCAAATTAATAATGATTGATTAGTTTACGAGTGAATTCTATACATACAAATATATAAAACTTATACATACTTACAGATATATTTGATTCGAATGTTTAAAAACTAGACAATAGTCGTGACTACATTTATTTTACAGTTAATGTCAAGCAATTTGGCTTGGTTATCTGAAAATGCCAGTGCATCGCAGAAAGCCATTATTATAATATGCTGTATAAAATCATAACAAGGAAAATTATGAATTATACTAGATTGACAGAAAGGTTTAGACTTAGAAATATTCATCCCTATACATTATGTAATTGCTTTCAATCCATACCATTTGGATGGATTATATAAACGATGCGACGGGCTAAGCATAACTTGTCCATCTACCACAACTGCCAAGAACTTGTATTCCTTTGAATACATAAAACCAAACAGGAGTTTCATAAATAAAGTTTGTTTCCGAACACTTCTTCCCTCTGTGGAACACGATACAGCGGGAGTGCTTCCCTGCTGATTACAACACGATCGTCTTCAAGTTCAATGTCAAATACTTGTCGATTTGCCCTTTTGAGTAATCAATGTCTTCCCATCATTTTCTATCCTCTGATAGTATTGTTCATAACACACTGACAATCTAATTAACTCTTCTCCTTCGCCATAGTATGTGGTGACTCATTAGTATGAAAAAGTTGCTACGAAGTATTTCTGTTTCGACATCAAACATTTCTGGCTGGAAACCATATTTTAGCCGATCGGGCGAAATCTCATTACGATAGACAAATACTACGCACTTTCAAATAAGAAAAGTTATTAGAGGAATGGCAGCTCTGTCTACACAAAAGTAGATAACACTTGACCAATCACAGCGTACAATACAATGCGGCTCCTATTTATACAAGATACGTGGTAGGTTTATAGTTTTTCAGTGAAGCACAATGGATTTAAAAGCAGTGAAATACTCCAACAACGACGGTAAATTAACTAACATAATCACGGCTGTTCAGCCGATTTTTGTTCATTTCATTTAGAAAATATTTAAAAAAAGATATAAGGATATAAACGTGCAATCTAGCCCACGTCGTATCTCCGCAGTGTTGCATCCCCGTGCTTGTTTTACAATGTGCTCTTATTAAAGTATTGTACTAGTACCGCCCTTAACGTGAATACCTCCGAAAAGCGGAAAAATATCACCCCTCAACTGTAGAGGTTCCTAAATGCCGGAACAGTTCATAATTTAATAGCTTATTTTCTTCAGAACGCTAACTGTTGGAATTCTGTCCCCGCTCCTCCAACCGTATCAATATGACAAAATGTAATATAAATGGAAAAAAACATCTTGCTGCTCAACGTCCCATCCAGGTTGACCCTTATATATCTGTCCATCATCATATATCCCTCTGACGCTTTAGTTGCCATATGCCTTGTTTGGGGCGAATAAAAACAAAAATGCAGAATAAATTAATTTAAATGAAATTTCATCTCATGCAAATAGTTTGCATTTTTATTTCAGCGTGACGATACAATTGGCGGAAATAATATTTAAAAACATATATGAACATTTTGTCCAGGTTTGTCTTAACTGACATCTCGAAATTGACAGATACAATGTTTCACTAGAAGAAACATTCTGGTGTCACTGGAGTCTTAAATACTTTTGTTTTATAATGATTTATAGCATTTAAAGTTTTACTGGATATAAAAAGCAAGAGAAAGTGTGTCATGCCGAAACATATCCGGTTTAATTGAGTTATAATTTCCCATTAAAAAGAATGTTAATTGATTTTGCCACACAAGGCGATGGCTTAATATATACCCAAGTGAACAACAATTGAACACTTTGTAAGATACTATAATTTTATATGCCAAATACTCTATATACATACATATATTATACACATAACAGAAAATTAAACTTAAAACTATTATACTGAGACACCTGATATCTCTATATGAAGTAAATACTCATAATATTATATATATATATATATATATATATATATACGTGTATATGTATATATATATAATTATAATGCTTATTTATATGTATATATTATTTTATATATTATATCATTATCTATATTATCGATGTATTAACATAATTGGAGATTAACAGGCTATAAGAGTAAGGCTTAAATATTTTACTTTTGTATACAGGAGGAAGCTTTTTCTTAAAATGATATGTACATATATAGCTATACCTATTATATATCCACATAAGTATTTACTATATACGAGATATATCGGTTAGGTTAGATATAAACAGAGAGAGGCCTTTGATAAACAGACTGATATATTTTACAATATATTGTCTATTTTTATCTATTAGCTTTTCATTTTCTCTCTCAACGATACATATTTGGCATCTTTTGTCTATTATTATGACTTACGTATAAAATAATGTAAATATCGGTAATAATGACATATTTTATAATTGGAAATCGCTCCAGACTAGGCATGAAACCATTTGATCTAAGGAACTGACAAGAACGACACATGATTATTGCAAGGACAGGAGATGCCTATTGGCTTTAGTCTTTAAAATACCAAGACAATAGCTCGGAGGAAAACAGTCAACAGGAAGAAAGTTCCACAAACATACAATTCTTGGAAATAAGCTAATGGAATAGGAAGCTGTATTACATTGAAGTATGAACACAGCGAATTGACAGAGACCACTAGACCAACGGGCCAAACGAGCTGGAACAAAAGAAGCAGAGAATATATACCATAATTCTGAGAGAGGGGTTGAAGAGTAAACAAAATCCTTGAAAATGGCTATTGGAATAACCGAGAGTAGAAGGGCAGATAGAAATATACACATATAAGCAGCAATTGAGCATCGCTTTATACCATCGATAAGTCAGTAATCGTGAGAGCATTCAGAAGCGATTGAAGAGTTCTTATTCGATCTCCATGCAGCGCAACATGTGTGTATATATTTCCTTTTTCTTTTCATTTAGGTTTCTCTTAATTTCTTCAAAGTAACGAATACTGTCAGAGACTTGAATCCGTCGTGCCGATTTGCATTAATTCCTTCCATGGTATGGATAAGTTGGGAAGCTTTCAGAATAAATGTATTTCCTACCTTCACGATCTGCAATGTTCATTACGAAATTCAATGCGTGCAGCAACTTACCTAGGAAAAAGAAGAAAGAAAGAAAACACATTAGAAATAAACGCAACGTCAATTTTTAACTGGTCAATCAATAAAGAGAAAATGATCACGATTTGTGAACAGTGACATCAATTTATGTCAATAAAGTAAAAGATGTGGAATTAAAGTTCGAGTCAAATTATTCATGAGATTATCTGAAACGGAAATAAGGACGGATGTTCATAAGATGCGTCCATTCATTCAGCGTGTTTTACGATGAAAATGCTATTTCAGCTAAATAGTGACAGACTGAATGACGAATATGTTTATCTCTTATAGTTATACTAGGACGCATTTAAAAATTATATTTCAAAGTCAAGCGTGACCAACCGAGGAACATGTTATTTTTAATTGTAAGCGTGACGGACTGACATACCGGTTTACCTGTTCTAATGATGCTAGGAAGTCGAACCTAACAGACTTCAGGAAATACTTAACACCTAAGAAAACTATTTTATTTCATGATAACTGCTTAATGTTTGAAAACACTAAAATTATGAGTTCCTTTGCTTTTAGTTTACTTGTTTTCCTTTACGGCATATCAACCCATTACAGGTTATTTAATACCAAACCCGGTCATTATAGTAGAATTTTTTATGCTTCAAGTTATGCCTATCTTCAAATATTTATTCCTGGTGCTTGGTTTAGTTGTTTTGTAGAGGGAAAATGTTTTTTGTTTTTAGCTTTGCAGTTTTGCAAAGGGAAAAAGCAAAAGTACAAGATAAAGGTTTTGTGCATTTTAAATCAGGAAACCGGTATCTTCAGACATCCTGATCTGGTAGCATCCGTTTTCTTTTAATTCTATTATTTTTAAGCAGTTGCACAAAGTTGCGCATGAACTATAAAGAGAACTATGCGACTTAAAAACGCTTAAACTAATTATTGACAAGTGTTCAAGAAGAAGTGGTGAAGCGGTAGTGGCGTGCAGAAGTATGGTGATGCTTGCGGTCAACTCCTTCATTTTATGGCATCAAGATTCAATAATAAGTTCTACTACTGAGTAGAATGATAAATGGAGATAGTTTGAACATATTTATATGCTCGAGGCCACCACCTCGTCACCCCTTCTTCTGCATGGCAGTACGTAACGAATAAAGTCGTTTATTGCCCATCAGTTTTTAATTATAGCCTTTTGGAGTTGAAGATTAGAGCATTGTTACAGACGATAATAATTAGAATAATATAATAATTGAGATAAATAATTAACCCTTCTATCTTGTAACGGCTGACAGAATGAGAACAATCTACCTCTGTGGATGCACATCGAGAATGTCAAGGCTTACATCGGCAGAAACGTTGTGAAAATAACAACCAAGGTTAGAAGAAGAGTCCGAATAATCCGATAGAGACATATTCAGAGATATTGCCAAAATCGTCACACCAATTTTCCTAAAGTGTAACCGTGGACATTAGTTGAATAAATAGCGCGACGGACAGATCTACAGACGTAAATCACCTTTCAAGGAAACATTTAAATAAAATATGACTTCAAGTCTCAACGTTTCATGACACTTGTGAGCATACCTTCACGTGTATTTTAATTTCGGGGAGCATTCAACGCGAAATTACTTTACAAACAAAAAAATGAACAACAAAAACAACAACAACAAACACAAATAAAAATATCTTTGTGACATGAATATAAATAAAACTTTAGTATGGTGTCACGTCATTGGTTTTTTTTTTTCGTGTGAAATTTTATTTTCAGCCGTATCGTTCGCAAAATTAAAATAAAAATGATATAGACGCTCACAAATCTGCCATGAAATGTCAGCAATTAAAGTCATACATTGTACAATCGTCTCAGGATAAAAGGAGACATTTCGCACGATGCTCTGAGTAGTTGTTTGAGAAGCTTTATAGTAACACATAAATACATACATATACTAGTAAAATACCCGTACCAGGATGTGTATAAGCAACACATTATATTAGTTACACATTTTAATGTTTTTCGTTCTTTAGGAGGTATATTACGTTTTCGGAAGTACCCTACCAAATAAGCAAAATAAATAATGTGCTCGCGTTACTCACTCTGTTTCCTAGAATACATATCCCATAATGAGTTTAATAGTTTAGATTATTGAGGAGCGCGCGCGTGCACTGATTTTAAAAAATATATATTGCTTAAAATTACTTAAAATTTCATGTAATTAAATTCATCTCTATTATAGTTTTTGTATCTAATTTATTTTTAAAGTTTTTGTAGGGAGGGTTCGAATTTTGTCAAATTTACAAAAAAACATTAATGTGACAATGTTACTCACCATGTGACTATAACAATCGGTTCATATTGTTTTATTAAATGAAAAAGGGCTTTATATATGCACTCGTAAAATGTTAGCATTTAGAAAAAAAATGTACCTATGTTACTCACTGTGGGGCCTTGAATATATATTCCAAAATTTATAATAATCTGTTTAGTAGATTTTCATATTTATATATATATATATATATATACTTTTTATTAATTTTATTTTTATATTTATGATGTGGTTTTATATTTATATTTGTTATTATATATACATATATATAAGCATACTAATCTATACGTGTATATATAATATATATATATATATATATATTACATTATTTACCTCCTTGCTGGGATGTTAGAAACTATGTTAGGTTTTGTCTTGAGAAACCAACGCAATCGGTTAAGCACACTAGCCTACAAAACTGCCCGAGTAGACCCATCGGCATTCCACGGTAGGGGACCTCAGGTGATTAGCAATAAATAACATGTTTCTCAGATAGAAGGTAAAGCCTTTGGAGGGTGGACATCCAAGAACTGAACATAACTATACTTCAGCCAGACGGTAACGAAGCCACTGTCGGACTGAATATAAAAATAAAAAATGTGGCTAATCATCTTAAAAGCGGAAACTACACGAATCAATTCAAGTAAAATTGCACACAAAGAGCAACGTATTCTTTCATATAGACGTGGTGTCGCATGAAACGTTTTTATTTTTTTACATTTTTACATCGTTATGAAGCTTTATCTGAAAGGATCTAAAACGTTTTGTGTGCGCAATGTCTGCGATCTTTGTCTCGTTCCAGTTTTGAGAAGTTTGATGGGAACGACCAAATCTACAGAGTTTCATCCCCACAAAGGTAAAGTTAAAATCAAGGTCCATTTTTTTAATGTGGGAAACAACAGAACCTGTACAGTCTTATTGACAATACCACGCGAACGGGAGATTCCTATCCCACAAACAATAAACCAATTCCCCCTAAGAAAATAATGTTGCAGGACTATATGCCGGCCCATCGATGACTGCCGACTCCAGCGCTTGCGTGCCGCGGTTTTATGCTCGTCTTCATCTCCCGTCGTTCTCGTTTTTGCCGTATCATCGCTTACTGAGGATTGCCGAGGGCACAATTACTGGTTTACAACTATACAAAGAACAAACCAACACAGACATTAAGTATTAATCAGTTGTGGTCTGAGTGTATGTGATATAGTATCACAATGTCAGATGAGGTGAAATGATATCATTCGCGCCGGATGTCCATAGTAAGGGAATACATTTAAAATTTTCTTTCGTTGTAACTGTAAATTTATAGAAATAAAATATAACAAAACTGGTAATCTGGAGTTAAAGACTTGCTACATTATTACACATGGTTCAGTATTCATTTCCGAGAAAGGTGAGTGCAGTAAAAGGCTGACATTTATTGAAATAACTTTCGTTAAATTTACACTGTACTTACAGAATCAGTTATAAAATGTAAAACGTAAGAATTATAATAATTAAGATCATTTAGTATCATACGTCGGGACGAGAGGATATAATCCACGAACTGGTTATGGCTAAAATACCTTAATATTCTTACGAATATTATTTGCTCTAATTTACCATGTACCAAATAGTGCATGAGGGTAGGAAAACTATTTTATTTCATTTTTATTGGTAAATGTTCGATAACTATAAACCTATCAAAAACAATGGGCTGCTGTTTACGTTTTTCTTTTTTTTTTTACTATTATTTCTATTATATTTAGCAGTTGTAAAGGTTTGCGCAGGTATTTAAGATGTCACTGTGATAATTGGATTCAGAAATAAATGAGCTTGCAAAGATTTTGAACGAAATATGTTACCTACAAATAAACTGTTCATTTTTCCACAACACTGGAAAAGCCCGGTATCATCGCTAATGAAAATTTACATGCGTTTCTGGAAGAATTAAAAAAAAACATTTGAACAAATTCAAGTTGACACACAAATTTATTATCTTCGAAGTCATTTGCAAAATGAAAACCGTAAAAAACTCAAGGCGAAACTAAACGCAAAAAAACTTTACAAAAATATTCATAATACAGGGTGGGCAAAAATAAGGGTCCTATTTTTAAAAATTCATAACTTTTTTATTTATTGATTTTTTTTTTTTTTAGAATAAGTAAAGGACCCCTTCCGAAGCAAGCATGAGCCGTATTAGCCCTAAGGAACGTACCCTCATTTAGAAAACATTATTTTTGCTTAAAAAACTCAAAACAGTGTAAAAAACAATACTTTAGTTTTTGTAAGTTTTAAGAAGTGTTTTTCGGCTAAAATTTGTTTTGTTTATTTCAAAAAATCTCGGAAGGGTCAGTCTACACACACATAAAGTTTGGTGAGTTTAACTTTTATTTTGTGGAAGTTATTCAAATTCAAGTTATTCAAATTTAAAGATAGGACCCTTATTTTGGCCCACCCTGTAGTATCAGGAAGGTCACTGATGAAATGAAAGTAACACAAGCCAAACTTGATTCTAAGAAATCCAGAGAAAAACTCGGATGACCATCAAAAAGGCTCACCCACTTTTCTGTGGACATTCGATTTTTGAGTCCGTTGATCAACTACTCGAAATGCCCATTGATTATTCATCTGAACTGTTGACTTTATATATTCCACTGGATTAAGAATCCGTATATTTTTCTCGTTTTTATTGAACCATCGATTGTACAGATTTTACATCATCTCCTCTTAACCACCTTTTTATGACTTCTCTTATTCTGAATGCAACAAAGTTAGTTCATTCTTTTCATCGTTTAAACATATCTACTGCATGTTGATGGTTTCAATCCAAACAGGTATAAGATAACATGCATTTTAACATAACATTGCTTCAGTCGAAACTTGGTCTACTAGTACTAACCAAAAGAGTTGATACAACGTAAAATAAACACATCGAGCTCATAAACTATTGCTTATTATATCAACAATATATCCATCATATCGGTCTAAAGAATTAGATTAGAAAATAGACGAAATAGAAGAAAACTACTCCATGAATATATATATATATATATATATATATATATATATATATATATATATATATATATAAGGGTATAGTGGTTAGCATGAAACATTGCTGGTAAATAAGTACATAGCTATTAAATAACGCTGTGAGAAATGAAAGAAAGAAAACGGAATGGTGAACAAGAAGATTAAAATAAACGTCCCAAGATGGGTAAAATTAATTTCCCAAACAACATCTTATCTTTCCTCACGAAGATTAAAATCAAGATATAATAATACTAAACCTTACGTATAGAATACTTGCTCTAATTTTTATCAAAGCCCATTACATCATTTTGATTCTGGAAAATGTCTAAAATTTACGGTGACTTAAGTAATTGAAATTCATGAACTTTGGCTTAATTGATGTATAATTATTATGAATCAAGTAGAATGCAAATCTCAAATATTAAACATTTTACAGTGAACGTTTTGCCCATAATATAATATGTCTGCTAAAACGTTTTAAAATACAACAGAGAAAGTAAAATTTGAGGAATATATATTAACTGTTTAAATTTTATTAAATCCTAAGTATCTGGATTTTCACGAAAGGTTTCTACCTAGTCTTTGCATACAAATAAATTAAACTAAATATATCCTTTATTCCAACACTTTACGCCACGAAGCTGTGTTTCAACATTCATATTACCGGTTAATTAGTTCAGGAGTGACTCCTATAATAGAAATATATCAACATATACCCATATCTAAGTTTATGTAAATATATTTCTGTATCTTGATAAACATTTACAACCGTTAGATAAAAAAAGGAATACATTAACTTTATTCGGAAACAGCATGAAAGAGAGGCACTTAAAAATGGAGTAGTCTACCGATCATACTGTCCGGCGGCCATCTTTATTTTGTGAGAGAAAGTTAAGCAGGGTATAAAACATGAAAAGATGGAAAACTATGTAATTGTGAAATGTGGCCTGTCTTTCGTCAGAGTTTGTTTTCCTGCAACGGCGTATTGTTCAGGATCAGTTGTCAAGATTTCCGGTGTTTAGGATAGCGTTTTTTGCTGTGTGTGATGCGAATAGATAAGAGAATAGAATAAATAATAAGAATAAAAGGAAAACGAATGCGTTGCCATCTGCGCTAGCGTCACAAAAAAAAACTAACAAACATATACACTACTAAAACACCTTCAGATCTCGTGTATCCTGAGCATAAACACGCCATCGGATGTATGTTATTGGCATTAGAATATACAGAACAGGGTCAAAGAGAACGTCACATTTTCGGAGCAGTGTTTAAATGCGATTTTCCCCTACTTTCATGTCGGATAGTATGTTTCCTAGAGGGCTGCTAAAATGCAGATGATTGCTTACCCAGCCCCCCGAACCAAAAAATAAATAAAAAGACAAATTCTTTATTGCTTGCTATGTTATGTATAGAGGGACCTGGTCGTTGAGCAATGCAATTACGGAGTCTTCCATTACTGCCGTACATAAGTGGCAATGTGCTTTCATGCGGTTGGCTAATATAATGTTTGTGTTAATTAAATTGAGTTTAGCCAAGAACAAGAGAATCACAGATGGGAATAAGTAGGCAGGTTTTCTTGCGAACTTTGAAGTTCGGTTCGGCCTTACGTTTAAGATTACACGGTAAACCCTGTTTGCTTTTAACTAAACGAAAATAATACTTCTACTATAGTAATAAAGATATGGTGTATGACTGTCTGTAACCGAAACTGCGTCACATTCAAAGATGCATTACGTAATACTTTTCAGAGAATGAAACAATAACATTAACCGATAAAAATGAATGTGCTCTAATTTTAATATAACTACTTCCATTACTATCAACGTTCATTCTAGATTATTTATTTAAAATATTGCCTTTCATTATATATATATATATATATATATATATATATATATATATATTATATTAGCTCTGTCTTTGATAACATGTTGTAATACGCATTTAAATGTTGGTTGATTGACGTAAAGCCATAATATTGTTTATGTAATTATATATATATATATATATATATATATGTTAATATTCTAACTGTTAATATAAGTTTCAATAAGATTTAATGTTTTAAAGAATCAGTAAACATTAAAATTGTTCTTCGATTCAATTTGGGGTCACTAGAGCAATTATCGGTTAGCTCCATACAATAACTTAAATATATTAGAACGTTTCGATTAGTTAAAGCAATTTGCCGTTTTACAGCGGTCTGTTCTTTTTAAGAAAAAATCCACGTTTTAACAGTTTTTAAAAAATTATTATTAGCCTCATATAACAAATGTTATTTTTAAATTTTCTTTCCAGGCAAAAATTATAAAGGTGACTATATTTTAAGTTATTTCCAACGAGCAATATATTTCCGCATGCGCAATGCGTGGTGAATACCGCAATGCGTGGTGTAATGTGATTATATATATATATATATATATATATATATATATATATATATATATATATTGTATCTGGGAAGCATTTTATCTTTAAAACATTTAATTGAATATTACAGACAACTATATTTCGATTCGTTTTATGTCCATTATTAGATTTCTGGTTTCGAGTTGGTACTGGCCGATGTATTAGCCGTACTCATTCTGGACCCTAGTACTTTCAGATCCATCTGGAACTGTCTTCTGATCTAATTATTATGTAAAGAGCGTGCATTTAAAAAAATGTATTGATAGGTTTTGCGGGAACCGTGTGATGGTTGTAGTATTGATAAGGTATTACTATTATAAGAATGTTAGCGTGTGTTCACTATTATTGAAATTCATTTTGTTAATAGATAGATTTTATGTTAAGATGTGCAAGGCTTCTTATAGATGTAATGTTTGGTTAATAAAGAATGTAGAACGGATCATAAAATAGCTATGAAGACACACGTTGTTCGTAATATTTGATGAATTTTTTCACATATTAAAGATACAAAAAATCCAATAGAAACAGAACATGTAAATTTAAAGTATTTTTATAATTGATACTTCAAATATTTCGTACGGTACTTTGTCATTTATAACAACAATGTAGAAATACAAGTGACTCGTTAGTTCACAAAAATCACAACTATTTATTCTACTGTGACATATCTATTATGACACTTTGCTTGCATATTAAAAAATAATTTATTTGCTTATATATAATCCTTATGGATTATTCAGAATAAAATGACTTATTTCGAAAAAAATATATAGTGGTTAAACAAGCATAGGACGAGTAGGTGAGAGAAATAGATAGGTTAAAAAGATTAGAGATTTGTTCAGTAATAATTTACGACTAACCTGAAAAAGTAAAACATTTTTTTTCAAAGAAATAATTCTTTGAAATACGGTATATTTAAGCACTCAGTGTCATTATAGTATATAGGAATATCATAAGAACAATTGTTCATTAACTAGACTTGAGAATTAATACACACACACACACACATATATATATATATATATATATATGTGTGTGTGTGTGTGTATATATATGTCTACTTATATGAGGATGGCTTTGAGTATTTAAATTTATATCTAAATATATGTTTGTCTATCTTTATGGGTTCAAATGTAACATTGCGTCTGTATTGTTGAATATTAATCTCATCATCTGTTTGTATGAACGCTATATATGTATTATTTCATTTTATGTTTTACATATATGTCAAAGACATCATTATTCTTTTAATTTTTAGTGTAATATTTTTCTATGATATTCTTTGTATGATATTATTATTTTACCTACACTCAGTTCTAAGGTGTTTGTAAACACGTGCTCATGGATAATTAGCTCTTAAAAAAGTTTTTTTAAAATTATATTTTTAATTTAATTAACTTTGAATTCTATGTTTTTTCTTTTTAAATCTATTTCCATAATTTGTCTGTTTTATTGTATTATTTTATTTCATTTTACTATTATTTTCATTTATATTATGGTGTTATTATTATTATTATTATTATTATTATTATTATTATTTGCACCCACTAGGAGTAATCACACAGATTATAGTCAGTGATTGCTCACTGACAACAACCGGTGGTATTTATTATAGTCTAAGTTACAACAAGCCTCCCCAGATTTCCAGTATTCTCTACCTCTTTCAATAACCACCGCAAATAACAGTGATATCGCTACAGCCGCTTAACATTGATTTCTCGCTGGTAAGGACCATTGTTCTTCTGTAAATTGGGTGGCAATAAGCCATAGTAATGTCTGTAATGCCGCTCCCGGTCTTCTCATTCTCCTCGACCCTCTACAAATATTTTGTGTGCTGTCAGGCTGGACAATATTTTTGGAGGAAGGGTCTTATGGTGTTTCTTGCAATTTCTGTTCATAGGTTCCTTTTTGTGTGATGTCAGCAAAGGCCGGTGTAACGTATTATGGGGCAGCTTATGATGTGATTTTTCTTGCAGTTTCTCTTCCTTGCTTCGTGACGTGGTGTTCTTCAAGTGGTTTTGTTTTCTTACTGTTGTAAATTCCATGTGACTGCTAACCCTTCGTAGCTTATACGGGTTGGTTCAGCATTCGAGGATTTTCCTTAAGATTGCAGCTGTTTTTATCATTGTCGTCCTCTGTATAGTCGCAATGAACCCTTTGATTCATATTCATCCCAGTCTCTTCTTCAGGTTTTTTTAAACTGCTCCCAGTGCTCCTACGATTATTGCTATTATACTGACTTTTTTGATGCTCAATACTTAAGTTCTCTGGCTAGTTATTTGTATTTGCTTCGTGTTTCCGTCTCTTGAGTTTAACTCTGTGAACTGCTGGAATGGCGAAATCTACGAGTTTGCCAGATTTATAATTATTGTTGTTATTTTTGTTTTTATTATTATAGTTATTTTTTTATATAATTATTTATTTTTTGTTTTTATTCGTAACCATCATTACACTTACTTCTCCTAAAGGTAATATTTAAACTACAAACTATAATTACTGTTTGTATTTTTTAAATTTCTATTAGATATGTTTTTGATAATGTTTCTTAAAATTGTACTCAAATTTAAATATTGGCGATTTATCCATTATTTATTGTTTCATTAAAAATACTTATAAATTTGTATATTTCTCTGTTAGAAAATAAATCAATTGTGAAATTTTCTTTGTGCTTTTGATGTATGTTTTTCCGGTACCTGAACTTTTGATAGTCTTTCTGTCCGCTATTTTGCCCATTTATATGTTTGTTTTCTTTGATTTGTGTTATATCCTAAATTACATAGGACATACTAAATTAAGAATACGCCGAGTGGTTTGCGTTTAACAGGGATCCGGTAGGAAGTAGAGACGTTCGTCAACATGCGTTTTCGTAAATTAGCAACATAATTTTTGCAAAAATAAATGTTTCACAAAGTTTATACAATTTAGCAACAGTCTTTTACCAGGTAAAACTTTTTCACAAAATAATTTCTGTTTTCACACAGTATCCACGTTTTTCGGCAAAAACTTTTAGGAATTCTGCATTTAAATCGTTCATGAAGCCTTCTATTTGGTTTGATTTCTCTGTGGTCAACCTATTACAAAAAGAATTAACCGGTCGTTCCCATAAGTTGAACAGGACAATCCAATCCACTCCAAATAGACTTGTGTTCCTTCCTGGTACTACGTACACTTTGGACTTGTGTGTTTGACCACCAAATGACACATCGCACCTCAGTTCTCCCTTGAATTCCAACCTTTTGCCGCACACACTCTTCGCCATCTTGCTGGTTTCTCTTAGTTCAGGTCGACCGATCCTTCTCCAGATATCTTCATCCATGATGCTAATGTCCGCACCACTATCCAGGAGTAATGTTACAGGATGTCCAGCAGCAGGATGTCCAGTATCTTTACATCGACATATTTACGCCTTTCGCAGCTTTTCTCTTTGCTTGTGCGAAGCGTATTAACTTTGTCGGTCCTTCGTTTTTTCTTCTAGTTACAATATGTTCCCTTGTAGCATGTGAATCCACATTCGTAACATATCCTATTCCTGAACCAACAGATCTTTTTGGTGTGTCTTGTACTTCCGCAGCATTCACAACTTTGGTCCTTGTACATTCTGGGAGTCTTTTGTTGCTGGGTCTTGTATGTTCTAGAGGTCCTTTGCCTTTTTACATGTTGTATCTTGCAAACGCTTTTTTCTTCAATGCGGTTGTAGTCTCTTTTGATATTAATGAGACGTTGACACTCCTCGGTTACTTTTTGTAAAGTTACATTCGGGTCCGACTCCATAATTGTCAGGATCCGAGATCTGACATCTTTGTCCCTTGGTGCTGTGAGTCCTTGTACAAAGATTAAACATTTAAATAAATCTGCCGAAATTTCATTTAATTTAATTTAAATGATTCACATAAGCAATTTACAGTACATGCATATTCTAAATAGTCTTCGGATTCCGACTTCTGTAAATTTAAACATTTATATCTATAATAAAAAAGGCTGTCTCTTTTATCAAATATTCTACATACGGTATTGATTGTCTCTTCAAAATTAACTTCCTCCGGTTTTTTGGGTAAAATTAAATTAGCATACTTGGTGTTTTCGTCCGTCCCCAGTTTTTGTAGTAACAGCGTAACTTTTTCTTCGTCGGTCCAGTCCGAACATCTTTTTGTAAAAACTGTTTCGTACCTTCTATAGTATGCTGGAAATGTAACGCCAGTATCGGGAGAGTAGTGAAATTCTGACAAAGAATTTGAAATACCCTCTGCAGAAAAATAAGTTTTCTTCCCATCTGTCGACGTTTGAATTAATTTTTCAAAATTCTTTTGTTGCGTTAACATTTGGCGTTGAAGTATTTTTGTTTGCTCTTGTTGTGCCTCTAAAGTTTTTTGTGTCCATTCTTGCTGCTGCAGTAGCTGTTGTTGTTGCTGTTGTTGCTGTTGCTGTTGTTGTTGTAGCTGTTGTTGTTGTTGTTGTTGCTGCTGTATACTTAGAGTTAACGCCTTCGTCAACTCAGCCAATTGCTCCATTTTAGCTTAATTACAGTACAAAATATCTTTCCAAAGTTTACAACAATAATTTCACAAAAAGTTCGTCAACATGCGTTTTCGTAAATTAGCAACATAATTTTTGCAAAAATAAATGTTTCACAAAGTTTATACAATTTAGCAACAGTCTTTTACCAGGTAAAACTTTTTCACAAAATAATTTCAAACAATAAAACGTTTCCAAAATTCGCACAACAAATAGTTTCAATTACTTTAGACAAAGCAATGAACAATTATTTTTCACAAAAATACGGCTGCACTTGGGGGAGAGAAAAAAATATGACAATAATTTCTGAATTGTTTAAAGAAAAAAAAAATCGTAAGTGTACTTTTTTCTTTCGAAATTCGTAATCTCACGGTGCAGGTTTCGAATTCAGCTTGTGCTTCCCAAATATTTTTTCGTCAACATACAGATAAAGTTCACTTTACCTTAAAATTGTTTCGAGTACAATTTTTTTTTTACTTTCCCGTTAGTTCTTACCGAAGAAATCCGTACTTTTTACTACATTAGGTAGCAAAATTCGCACGTGTCGACTTTTTTTTCTTGCCGTCCTTGCAAATTTTCTTTAAAAAAATCCTTGAATAGTACGGTAATTTATCTCTGTGAAGAGAAAAAAATATCCTCGTTCGCCACTGTTATATCCTAAATTACATAGGACATACTAAATTAAGAATACGCTGAGTAGTTTGCGTTTAACAGGGATCCGGTAGGAAGTAGAGACGTTTAATCTTCGCTCACTTCCAGATATGACTGCCGTCTTATATATACGTACTTTCGTATATAGTCAATACCTGATTACTTCCCTTTTATGTTAGTTTCGTATTTATGCCAATCATTAACTTTACAACAACCCGTTATACATTTGGAGGTTGATTGTAATTATATCTTAAACCTCTATCTTGCTATTAAATTGCTGTATAACTAGTCTTGATGCAAGGGTTCGACTTCGAAGTTGATGTCCCTACCCTGTGCTGATGATGAAACTTGATACCAATAAAACTCCATATCGTCTCTAAAACGATCGTATACACAACTGTTTATGTTGAATTCTTGGAACACATGTAAATGAATATGTCATAAATTTGTTCACATAGTATCTGTAAAGTATCTGTAATATATATATATATAAGTCAGTTAATATTATATTCCAATAACTATGGTTTTATTTTATAATTTTTATTTTTTCACATTTCCAAAAAAACATAACATTTCCGTGAGATATTTTTTTTACGGTCCGTTTCATTTGTCTTGTGCCAAACAACATTTTTAGGTCAATATCGTCTCTGCAACACTACAAAATCATCAAAAAAAATTCACAAAGAGTAAAAAGTTCTAGGATTAAAGTGTCTTGAAAAAACCTACAATATACATCTTTGGGTGAACTGACTTATATTTGCTCTGTTATCAATAATTGACAATTATTGAGCTGAATCTTTTAAGGAGACTACAAAGTAAAAAGAAACTACTAGTATATGGTAATTATATATATATATATATATATATATATATATATGTATATATATATACATGCCTCCTTACACATATTATAATTATGATACAGTGCTATTAAAATTCACGTGCAGAAATATTCCAATTATTATCCTTTACATTATGTTGATTCTAGAAAATATCTATAATTTCACTCTTTTATATCCCCTTTACGAAGATTAAACTAAAATAAGATACTACTAAACCTATGACTGGAATCCAATATTGATCATAATTCATTATGTAGTTTTGATTTTAGAAAATCCCAGATTATGCAACATTAACATATATAAACACGCACACGCACACACACACACACACACACAAAATATATATATATATATCATAAGATTACAACATTTTTATATCCATCGAGGATCATCATCTAATGCGTGAACGTTTTTTTAGACAAACATACTCAGCTTTGGTCCCGTGCTCAACACACACCGAAATTTGAAACAGCATCATAGCGCATGTGGCTTGCTCGTTGCCTATAAAATTTACAGCTTGCAACCTGTGTGGTCTCCTTTTTACAAGAAAGGGTGTTTCCATATCTAAGCTATTCTTATACTTCCATATGTATATACATACGTCGGTTCTTGTAGGGCATTGCATGATGCTGCATGCCTTTTATTGGTCCATTTTTAAGCTTGTTTATTCAAGTGTTTTTTTACAGTGTGTGTTCTTTCCAGGACCTAGTTTATATGAACGTGCATTTTTCACGCCACCCACAATATAGATCGGGCGATATGTGCATGTCTATAAGGTTTTCGACTTTCCACATCCAAGGCAGAATTAAAACACATTTATTTCCTAAAAGGATAACCACTTATCAAGGCTAAATGTCACTGGAGAAGACGGGTTATGAAGTGGAATGCTTGTCAGTTTAGAACTGAAGAACCTTATGAGAGGATTGGAACGAGTTGAAGGGATGGACCAAAGTCGAATTAACAGTGGGCAACAGGATTTGCGTAATTAACTTTTTGTACTATCTTTTCGAATGGGGAAATTTGAATTAGGACGAAGGTGGATTATTTAAATAAGCAGTGTTTCCTTCATTCTGTTTTCTAATGTCGGTTACGAAAGAGTTAATAAACACAAACGCTGAGTTGAAATTAAAAAAAAAACATGTCTACAATCAAGATATACAAACACTCCTAGACCATGGTGGTTAGCTACAGCAAGTATATGAACACATTATATAACTGTAAAGGATAACCTGAAAAGATAGCTGTGAAACGCGCACGTGAATTTACTCATATATATATTAATGACAAGTACAGAACGAATTTTCGTCAATACAGAATACACATACATGTGCGAGCATGCATCTATTATGTATATATATATATATATATATATATATATGCTAATAAAATAGGATAAATCATTTATTACAAAAAATGAAAACATCGAATCATGTAGTTAAAGGAAACACTTCTGAGACCCAACATTCATTGAGGAGAACAGATAAAAATATATCAGTTTCAATGCCTTATTGGAGAATGTATCTCCGATAATGATAATAATAACACTTATTTTTACATTGGTTTTACTACCACTACACTTTCCCAAAGACGAACCTCACATCTCTCCGACACTGGCTCTATTTGTCAATACCTCAAAAACACACTGTCCCCTTCTCAATATAGACAAATACTTAACAATACTAAAATCATACACCACGATACCAACACCAAATATTAAAAATTCTGGAAACCCTCTACATGAAAAGTAAACATCCCACAATCAATGATGTGAATAGCGAAACCAATGTCAACATTTTAAAGTGTCTAACATAGTAATAAACGTTATCCCATTCTTAGCGTTTGAGCAATCACACTTTTGAATCTTGTACGCTCTTAGAAGGTAATCACGCTCTCATGTAACATCTTAATATTATAGACGCTCGTTTAAGTTGTAAATTACTGGCCGTTAAATAATCATTAATATATATATATATATATATATATATATATATATATATATATATATATATATATATATATATATATATATATATATATATATATATATGAATATTAATATGAATATGAATTCGTACGAAATAACCAATGCTTGTTTGATTAAAGACGAAGAAGTTTTCTCTTTAGTTTATTTTTCGATTGTGAACTAGTTTGCGGGTCTCTACTGTCAGAAGTTATTTTTTAGGTCTAATTTTAGCTGAAAATAAAACAGAACATGCAAAGTAATTTGTAATAAACGTGTTTCATAATTTCGTAGATTTTGTTTTATTAGTAGAAGAAATAAAGTAAATTTTGATTCATTTCTTGTTTAGGTATCTCTATATTTGTATTACATTTTTGTTGTTTTATTAGTTGTTGAAATATGAAGTGTAATTTAAACTTTCATGTATAAATGAAGGACATTTAATGTTTATCAAAATTAATTAATTTTTTTGTTATTACTGGTAGCATCACTACAGCTGTGCTTTATTCAACATCTGGTACAATAGTTTTAAAACCCTGTAGTGTTTATTAGTTTTATCAGTTAACATATCAGTATCGGCAGTATGAGTAATACCCTTACATGGCACATACGAGATCTCAAGACAGCTTAGCCCGCATTGGGTACAATTCTGTGAAAATGTTTCGGCGCTTACATGTCCGGAAAAGAATAGAATAATCCTCTCCTTATTTTTTTTTATTAAATTCTTTATTGTCTTTATCGAAATCGGATCAGACAAAGCATGGTGCCACTTGATGCAAGGAGCCGAAATACTATTTTAAAGTAAAGCATTAACCGACGATAAGTGTTAAATGGATACCTAGAAAACATAATTTTTGTCAGAAATTAATTCATATTAAATCTACTAATTAATATAGATAAATATTAACATATAAGTGTTAAGTGTTTTGTCTTGTATATACAACACACCACTGAATGTAATGTTTATTATTAAAAATGTTCGTTTTAATTATATAAAGAAACGATGTTTGCGAAGTGATAGCGAGCTAACGAAGCTAGCCTGTATTATCACCTCAAGCAAACAGCAAATGTCGATGCTTTCCAATAAATAACAGTATCGTCTGTATGGAACTTCTATGAGCGTAAAAGCCAAGTAGAAACAACTACGTGTTTGTTCCGAAAATTATGGGTTAACGATACAATATAATTTCATTATGTATGGATGTTCGGATAGATAAGTTGACGATCAGTACTCATAAATCTTGGCGATTTTAAAAGCTGCTCTGCGCATTTCTCCCTGGGATAATAATTTAGTAAGTGTTTTACTAATGTTTTAATTGTCTAGGAATACTATCTTAGACAGTGGACGTCAGTGGATTTCATTTTTTTTTGATCAAATTGAAGGCATTGAAAGATGGAATCGCTTCGAAGGCAAGACTGTCATATATATTGATGACAAGTACAGAACGAATTTAAGTTAGGGCGTTACATACATACTCGTGAGCATCCATATATATATATATATATATATATATATATATATATATATATATCCGAGAGTATGGTTTTTAATTAATTCGACAGACTTATGAAAGAATATATGCGTATACTTATTTTTACTTTGCCACGCCACCATACTTTTTATCTACATAAAATGTAACTACATGATCACTCCACACTTAAAAAAATTCTAACAACTAACTTCATCTTCATTTCTATTTCTGCGCCATTGGCACGCACGGATGTTAAAGAATGGACGCTGGTGCCATCTTCCCATGACCAACTTGTGACTTACACCTAATACAGTGAACTTTTGAAATAATATTTTCTACCATCGCACCCGCTCATTTTCAATCTTAGTATCCTACTTTTCTGTATCGAGTGATTTCCTGTCGTGCGTGCCTGATTTTTATTTCGGCTTTTCTTATCTCCCATTTCCATAATCTTTAAATACACCGCTGAAAAAATCTTGTGATAATTAAAAACAAAATATTAGTTACAAATAAATAAAATCTAACGCTGTATTATCTGTGCAGTTACTAAAAACAGATTATATATATATATATATATATGTATATATATATATATATATATATATATATATATATATATATATATATATATATAAGAAGGAATAGGTAAAATAAATACCTTTTGAAGCATTAAGATGCGATATCAATTTTTTTTTATAAAAAAAGAAAAATAATAAATCGAAACCGATTTTTTAATTTTTTTTTATTAAAACTAGCATTTTTTTTGTTAGTTTAAAGTGATACAGATATTTCGCCAAAACCTGGCATCCTCGGTGTGTAATATATCTTGATGTCATCGGATTTGTATTTTTTATCCCTTAACCGGCTTGTTGTTATACAGCCGGGCCAAATGGGCAAGATGTTGTTTCCCATCATCAAATATGAAGTCTGTGAATGCAGCACGTGATTTGTATAAGTGTTTAAGGTTCATATTTTTTTTTAAAAAGCATCTATTGTTAAATTTAAGAACGAATAGGTAAAATAAATACCTTTTGAAGCATTAAGAGTCGAAATCAATTTTTTTTATAAAAAAGAAAAATAATAAATCGAAACCGATTTAAAAAAAATTTTTTTATTAAAACTAGCATTTTTTTTTTGTTAGTTTAAAGTGATACAGATATTTCGCCAAAACCTGGCATCCTCAGTGTGTAATATATCCTGATGTCATCGGATTTGTATTTTTTATCTCTTAACCGGCTTGTTGTTATACAGCCGGGCCAAATGGGCAAGATGTTGTTTCCCATCATCAAATATGAAGAACGTGAATGCAGCACGTGATTTGTATAAGTGTTTAAGGTTCATATTTTTTTTTTAAACTAACAAAAAAAAAATGCTAGTTTTAATAAAAATAAAAAATAAATCGGTTTCGATTTATTATTTTTCTTAACATAGATACACAAGTATATCTGAAATATATATGGTAGACAAATAACGGTTTCCACTTAAGGTTAGGCAATATTACCATATAAAACAAATAGAGTTCTCTTAGTTTACCAGTAGCGTAGAATGTAACTAAAAGAAAATATAGAAAGCATTGAATATTATTATATTACTATCCGCAGCCAAACAATGTCCGACAACGCTGGTCGCAGTTTGAATGTGACTTGACGTTCGGGTTTCGGCGAGAATATACTAGATTTGCCTAACCGCAATGAAAAGTTGTTATGCGCCGAAAAAATAGCCTGTAAATGACATTTTATATATATATATATATATATATATATATATATATATATATATATATATATATATATACTACTACTACTACTACTACTTGTATTGATTTCACTTATTTAGCGTGTCATAATAGAAAAATATTTTATCTTTTTCATTTTTTGGACTTTATCTTTTTATTTTTTTATTTTTAATTATTGCGAGCATTTCCAATTGTCTACCCTGTTGTAATAGTGACACGTTGAATTTCTGAAACACGTCTACGCATGGATAAATGTTTTGACTGTTGACATCTTTGGAGCATAATTACGATATATACATATACATATATATATACGCCCAGAGATAGAGAGAGAGTGTATGTGACGAGAGGAGCTGGCAAAATGTATAAACCTTTCACGTACTTAAATAAACACTTGATGCATCGCATAATGACCACAGTGCGACAAAACAATCGGCAATCATTAATGGCACTAAGCCAATAAGAGCAATCAATAAAAGTAAGAAAAATAAACAATAAATCAATGACAATTTACTTAATCGATCCGAAATTCATTTGACAGCAGATTCCGTAGATGACACATATTTTAATAAGTTAGATATCGGTCTCTTGGTATTACTGTCAAATCGAGTTCCAAATGACTTTTATATATTTCCAAGACAACTTCTAAACATTCCTAACATTTTATTAGTTATAGAAACGTAACTGTACTGAAGTCTGCCATATAATAAAGTGTGCTTGCTTTTCAAATTTCTATTTTAAGCAATGCATTTAGAACAACACTAAAGTAAATTCATGAAACTAAGTAAATTAAAAGAAATAAAATTCAAGTAATTACATAATACTTCGGCAATGAAACGGCGGATTCATTGTGGATTCTCACATTTGAAGGGTTTACGGTTTTGGTGAACGAAAGTTAATTTGATTGTTTAGGAAGGAATTAATATCTCCTTTAGACTCCCAAGTTAAATGTGGACTTTTTTTTTATTCTCCATGGAATTAGTTAACAGTTTAAAGAGACAATGAAGGATTGCTTGTCGATAAAAAAGAAAAAGAAAAACGGGCCAAAAGAGAGAAATAGTTATTTGTGTATTGCAACGGATTAAATATGGCGGATATTGTTTAGCATTTTTCTTTTTTTTCCAATGAAATTCCAGATTCGACATTTTGGGAATTTTATTAAGGAAGCTGGTTTAGAGGATTTCAAGAATAGAAATAATTAAAAACAGAACTGAACATTTAAGGGGGAAACGTCAGCAATAAAATTCAAACGATCTAATTGATTATTTCTTTTTTGTCTTAACTATTATTGCTGCTATAAATTGCTCCAGATTACGAATCTTCAACGGAGAAAATAACGTAGAAGAACCTTTCAATATAATTTCTGCCAGAGGTTAAATTGAACGGTTTGACCAGAAAGATTTCTTATTTCCATGAATATCAGAGTTGTTAGTTTTAATTATGGCTTGTAACGTTTCTCTTTTGCTACGCAATATTCAAAGTAGTAATTTCGTTATTGATAAAGCTGGATATTAATCACACAAAATACTTTTAATATCTGAAATAGTATACATTATATGAGAAATTAAAAGAAAAACACTAAATACGACAGAGTACAAAAGATGGAAAGATCAATAACTCAAAGATGCATCTGAACTTTTCGCTCAACTGTGATACAAGAGTAACTGGTCAAACAATGCTGAAATTCCAATATATATATATATATATATATATATATATATATATATATATATATATATGAAGTATTATATTTTTA
>OY744515.1:217472923-217487923 GCA_963556195.1 Sepiola atlantica | reverse complement strand
ATATAAATTATAAATATATATATATATATATATTATAAATATATATATATATATAAATATATATATATATAAAAATTATAAATATATATATATATATAAATATATATATATATAAATTATAAATATATATATATATATAAATATATATATATATAAATTATAAATATATATATATAAATATATATATATATAAATTATAAATATATATATATATATATATATAAATTATAAATATATATAAATTATAAATATATATATATATATATATAAATTATAAATATATATATATAAATCATAAATATATATATATAAATCATAAATATATATATATATAAATCATAAATATATATATATATAAATCATAAATATATATATATAAATATATATATATATAAATTATAAATATATATAAATTATAAATATATATATATATAAATTATAAATATATATATATATAAATTATAAATATATACATATATTTATAATTTATATATATATTGATAATTTATATATATCTTTATAATTTATATATATATTTATAATTTATATACATATTTATAATTTATATACATATTTATAATTTATATATATATATATATATATATATATATATATATATATAAACAAAGCACGGCGTTTACGTGGAGATATATGAATTACATTTTGAAAATTGAAGTAGGAGAGTGTTAATTCGTAAAAAAGAAGTTAAACTATTCTGTTATTTATTAAGGTTATTAAAATATGATTCATGCATGTGCTTTATACACCCAAATATATTTCTCTATTCTTCGGGTTGTTCCCCTTTCCGATTGTATGTAGTCGTTTATTCGTAAAAAGGAAAACCACTGACCCCTCTCCTTAAAGTAAATGTGATCCAAGAATATGTGTTAAGCTTTACAAGGTGAATGAACTTGACTTTGCAAAGAAAAGTCAGTCTAATTTGTACAATTGTGATCTATTCATAATGACTGCGCCATGCTGTGAAAATGAGTTGCTGACCCAAATTAACCCCATGACCAAAACAACTCCTGAGTCCCCTAATACTATGCAATAAGCGCAAATGATTATATCGTGTTGCCCATTAAAGAAAATGTGGAACTCCATTTTGGGGGTGGGAGGTAAATTTGAAGTTTGATATATATAAAAAAATAAAAAACAGGTTTTTTTTTATATCAGATTTCTTTTCCGGGTAAAGAAAAAAAAAGAAAAGTGTGTGTGTTTCCGTACCACAAAAGTATTGTAAGAATTTCTATTTTAGTTGAAAAATGAAACATGTATTTAAAAAAATATTAAGAAGAAGAAGATTATAATAATAATAATAATAATAATAATAATAATAATAATAATAATAATAATAATGTTGTTGTTGTTAATGTTTATATATGTTACATTATGACGGGCCCTGTATTTTGAAAACGGGTAAAGTAGCTAGTATGAATTATGAACTGGGTGAATGAAATAGGATGAAGTGCAATTTAGATGCATTGATAATTTGGGACAAACGAAATGATTCATTCTGGGAATCATAACATACTGGATGTATGCAGGAGTGGTGACTATGTAACATATTTTTTTGGTTGCCGTGACCAGTGCTTCCCACATGGGGGGGGTCGACCGAGGCCGCCACGGGGGGGGGGGGGGACAACGTTTGCGATCTAAAAAAAAAGAAGAAAAGACAGAGACGGGGAGACAGAGACAGAGAGAGAGACAGCGCGAAAGAAAAGATGAGATCGTCAAAACACACACACACGTGAAAAAAGAGAAAAAAAGGATTGATGTGAAGTTCGACTTTCGTTGTGTCTCAACTGATATTATATTCTGGTAGACCAATCGTGTTAAAGGTAAAAGGGACAGTTTGTTTTTTATAACGTTATCGGTGACTTTAAGCTAACAGATAGAATTCACGGCAGTATTGGGAAAAAAGGTTGATATGCCGTTCAAATTGTATGAAAGAAAAAAGGTGGACCATTATAGTGATGTAAGATGTGCGATAAAGAAAACTAAGGTGTCGAAATGGTTTAGTTAAACCACAGTTGGATTTTGAGGTAACAGAACTTTATAAAAAAAGGGGGGTCACACTGAAATTATGATTTTTTTCACTCGAACGCATGATACATTTAGCACAATAAAACAAGTATCTTTTATTTTTTTGATATTTGTGGGTGACGTGGATGCAGAAACAAAAAAAGAAAAAAGAGAGAAGAGAGAGAGAGAGGGAATGAGAGAAAGTAGAGAGTGAGTAAAGAGAGAGGAAGAGAATGAAGGTAACAAGAGTGAGAAAGGGCCAGCCCACCACTGCGAGAATGTTGCAGAAAGGTGGAGGGAAAGAGAGAGAAGGTAAAAGAGGGAGAGAGAGAGCGAGAGAGACAAGCGAAGGGAGCTGAGATTCCAGTCGGCGTGCTACTATGAGATTGTTGCAGGCCATTGGTTGGAATAGACGGTATATCAACCTGTTCGCCGATGTTAAGGATTGTTTTCTTTGCTCTTTTGTTTGACTTGTGTTATATGTCATTGATTTTTTTCCTTGGACAATGGTTGTGCGCGGAGTTGTGTTAGTTGTAAAAAATTTAAAAAGAAAAAAATGTATTTTTTTTAGGAATGTTATGTATGTTCTTTGTATTTTTTTCTTTGGTTTGGATTGTGTTCAAGGGAGAAGAAGAAAGAAAAAAGTAATCGTCTTTTGAGTTGTAATTGTAATCTGCATAATTTGTATTGTGGAGATAGATTTCCATTCGTTCCGTCAGCTCCATTTTTATTTTTTTTTATTTTTGGTTTTTGAATGAATTTTTTTTTCTGAGAGTAACTAAGACAGATAAATGTGTTTTCCTTTTCAGTGGGAAAAGTTATTTTAAAAAAAAAGAAAAGAAACCCAGATAATTAAGTTTGGGGTCAGCCACGCAATAGATGCAGATGCAGGTTTGTAGGTTGGATTAGGGAATCCTTGTGATCGGCGGCAGTGAGAATCGGTTTGGGTCAAGTTGTGGAAACCCCTGGGCAGGATTGATTTTTTCGGGAATATCCCAGTGTGCATAGTATGTACAGGCCTATAGGATAGGAAGGGATCACTGAAGGTTCGCCGCATGTTCCCTTGAAAGGACGGTCACGGGTGTTGACTTGGTAATATCGGACGGGGTTCGAACCGCATGCGTTAGATTGCGAACGGGATAATGACAGAGTTATGGTCATTCTGTGGGACCACGGAAATAGACGGTGGTCAGTAATAGAAATTGAATTTTTGTGATCCAGGTTTGTCCGCGACTACATTGATTCCTATAGTGTGAGTGGTCCCATTTTTGGATTTTGGATGTTGGCCGGCATGTGTGTAGAGATGACTATCCCCCCACTGAATAGTTAGAATCCCGGGAAGGGTGCGAAGAATATTGATGTTTGCTTCACATCAAAGGGGTTTGGAGTTAATTGGGGGTGAAGGGCGGCTTACGCATGCGTGTCGGGGACGGATACAACCTTGGAGGGGGTCGATTTAGAAATGTACCGTGTTGGTGGTGCTTGGATATGATGATAGCAGGGTGGACCCGGTTTGGTAACCCGATGCTTTCCGGGAGTGATGTTTGAAATAACCGTCACCTTTTCATTGTACTGTATAGTTAGAACCATGGGATGGGAGCCACTATGTCAAAGGGGCTGGGAGTTAGAAGAACAGGTGATGATTCTAGGACATTCGCACCGGAGTGCTGACGTGCGTAAAGCGTATGGTCCAGTTGTAGCAAGTGGTAGGGAAACGGTACCTTTTATAATTTTCGCGGGCTGACCAGATAATGACATGTTAAAAGGAGGGGTTTCTGTTTTTGTTCCCCTATATCGCAGTAATACGCTTAAATTGAAAATCGGTCGTATACTGATTTTAGAAGAATGATATGTGTGTGAGATGGGTGCCCAGGTGTAGCAGACGGCCAATTCGGGGCAAAGGCCACCCGATTATCGATTTAGATGGAATGGCCAGAGAGCCGACTCAGATCGTAAGATGACCTGTCTTACATCCCAGGATTAGAATCGTGTGATGCCGATAAATTTCTGGCTGGATTCGGAGGATTGGAGCCAGTTGTATTTGGTTCCAGATCCTGACCAGTCCCAGGGATGGGCGTTTAGAAAAAATCCAAGGATTGTTTTTTCTGATAAGAGAGGAAGGTATGTTACAGCATGACGGGCCCTGTATTTTGAAAACGGGTAAAGTAGCTAGTATGAATTATGAACTGGGTGAAAGAAATAGGATGAAGTGCAATGTAGGTGCATTGATAATTTGGGACAAACAAAATGATTCACGTACAAATGACACGTTTAAGAATCGTTTTTTACCTCTGAATCATAAAACTAGACTACCGTATTCATTAGTTAACAAAAACTTACATGGCAGCTCATCCGACCCGACCACTCTTCCGACAGTGAGTAATTTCATTATTATCGAGAATTCTTCCCAATAAATCCAATCAGTGGTTTTTCAAACATGTCTATTTCCGCCGGCAAAAAATGTAAGGACTTGCCACTCCTTTCGTGGTGATGATCATTATCATCATACTCCCTTTAATGTCCGTGGCATGCGGTGGACGGCTCTAAGAAATTAACTTCTAAACTAACGTATCTCTGTTCAAGTCATTCTTTAGGCCCCTTTCCCTCATATCTACGTTTATCACTTCCTCCCATGTTTTCCTTGGCCTTCCGATGTGAACTTAATCGGCTACTTTGACAGTTCTACATCTACACACCCAGGAACTCTTATCCATTCTTTCATCGTGGCCTGTCTTTAAAATTCACATTAATCGTCCATCGTATCATTCTCATATCATTTCTTGCTACGCAGCGCATGTTTCCAATGCAAAATTTGCATTTCTATAACTGATGATATTTTATGAACCAACATGTTTGGGTAAACATTTAATAAAATGTAACATTTCTGAGGATTAACTATTTACTTTATTCATTACTTAAACATCAAAACTATATAGATTTAAAGATGAGAATGTAAATGATAATATAGATGCCAGTGCTGTGTTTTTTTAGAGCAACGTTGTAAATATCAAAATCAAGATCAATACGTAGTTTTAATTCAAACTTGACCTTTCCTGTTGTTAATTTAGATATCAAATAATCGGTGTATCATAAGAATTTGACCTTTTTATTTGAAATAAATCCATTTATTTGTCTTGATTAGCCGTCATTATCAATTTACTCACCAACCCACTTACACGATTCCTTTCTATTACTCTCACCCACCATCACTATATATTATCACTCTCCGCTCTTATTTTACTCAGTCTCCAATACTCTCTTTTACATCACCCACTCTCAAGCGCACACAATCGCTCTCTTTATATCTTTATACAATCGCAGTTATTAAAACTATTTATAAAACATAAGATTGGAATAATCCAGTATATATAATAGAAAAATATCCCCACAAATTATGATACTATTTATCTCATTACTTGAGTCACCCATCGCCTACCATTCTTATTTATCCTACGCTAATTGTATACCTTTCTATTAAATCTCGCTTCCGTTACTCACACTCTTTCTTACGAAATGTCGAACTTGATGAAATTAGTTTTACTACACATGATTGAAGGCGTGCATTATAATAACTATGAAATATCACTACAATTGATGATACTATTTAACCCATATCCAGAGAGATATAACTAGAGGAGAAGCAGAGATGGAGATATTGCGAACAGAGACTGATTTATAGAGTATGTCTTAAGTAAAAAAATAAATTAACTGGCTTTGCTCACTCCCTCTTTTCCTATTCGAACGATCTAACAGACGCTCAATGGTAAAACCAATGGGTCACATTTTCCCCAGTATACATTACAACATAAGCATATATACGGTGATAAGAGTTTCAGTGCTGAGAACAAGAGTACACAGGTACCTTTATTTTTGATCAACGTTAAATGTTAAAACAAATCAATAGGTATTTTTTAATAAACACTTGACCTTCAACTTCATTAAATTTAGATTTCAAAGACTGTGTTACAGGAACCTTTCACCTTTTGATTTTCTCTATTATTTTTGTTCCGCTTATTCTTGTTTGTTTAGATTTTGGTTCATTATATTACTTGTTCATATCGAAAACGAAACTGAATCAACAACGCAATGACAGTATTGACGTCTCAGATCTAGAGACGCCTCTTTTGAAAGAGCATCGATAGATGGCCGGATGAAGCCAGGGGTTCCATTTCCAATGTAGTAGGGGAAAAACAGCGTGAACCCCTCCGTGTTTAAACACCAAAAAAACACAACCCGTTATTAGACCATTCGGGTTACTTCATGCTTTTAAATTTCGCTTCCGTTCACTGTCCAGACAATTGGTTTTTATAGAAGATATCACAAGGAAAAGTGAAGGATATATCGAAGATTCATGCAGGCGAATGGGAGAGGGGGCGACCTTTTTTCAGACTTTACAAAGATTCCTACTTTCGGATTATTCTAGACGATGTCAAACAGAGATCAGAGAAAAGTATACTTATGCACGGTCGGTATGGATAAAAATCAATAACCTACGCGTATATGCAACCTTTAAGAGAAAACTTAAAGTATTTTCTAAATTGAAGTCTTAGAATTGTTATATGAATTATTTATGCCCAATAGATTTCCGCACATAATGGTTACTTGTCTTGCTCTTCCAGTGTGAGGTTTTGCCAGATAGACACTTTAAAAACCTACCAAATAACTTTGAGGATTTTAAGGAGATTATGGTAGTAAAACAAATTATTTCATTATGGAAATGTACTTTTACTTTATGTCTTTAATATATAGATATTCTATTTATTCGGAAATCTTGATAATTAGTTCCTTATGTTTAACATATACTAGGCTATAATATGGACACAATACAAATCGTCTAACTACTCTTGCTATATAAATTCATAAGATAAGGCCATAAGAACGCTTAAACAACTCCATAAGCGTAAATTACATCTGGCCTTATATTTTTGAACAGCACTGTATCTCTCTCTCTCATATATATATATATATATATATATATTATATATATTTATATAAACATGGATTTCAACTTTTTCTCAACACCCCTTTAATATTTTCTACATATAAAAACCGCGTTCATCAGAATGAGAATGATGATTAAAAAATAAGTTTAGCATCATACTATTTTCATTTTAATCCAGGTAAGAGACGATAACAGTTGGGCGAACCTTTTTTGTTTGCGCAATTAATAATTATTATTCTGATATATATATATATATATATATATATATATATATATATATATATATAGGGTGTTTCAAAAGTCTTGGGAACATTACAAGTTATTAAAAATCGTTATGTTCCCAAGACTTTTGAAACACCCTGTATATATATATATATATATATATATATATATATAATATACTATATAACATACATATGACATAATATAATATTATATACTCACAGACATACGCCCACACACTGAACAGTGATGTTTATAGTGAATATTCTTTTAATTATTTGCTTGTACTGCCGATAAGTGAATTTTATTTAAATGGTTAATTTCATTAATTATATCTATTTTAGTTAGCATAATTGACTATTTTACTAATTGGATTAACTCGTTTATCAGAGGATTTAACAATGTATTTTTATAGTTGATTATGGGAAATATAGGGAATATCCATATTCTCAACAGGGCCAATGTGTATTGAGGAAAAAACTGCTTCATTCGAAGAGGTTGTCTAACTTATCTGAGCGAGAGTAAAGCAGATAATTCGCGATTATATACAACAAAGCAGTGGCCCCGTTTTAATAAAAGAAACAAACATACAGTATATAGGCATTTATTCTTATAGTTACACTTAACAAATATTCTTTCTTTCAACATTTCGCGTGAGAATAGATGCAACGAACACACTTTACTGTCATCATCTTTGAACCCAGAAGAAACCATACAAACTAGTTTATAACACTATAAATAAAATTAAATACATAGACACATCAAGGAAGAGAAAGTAATGAATTAATAAAATGCCATGTATCTATTCCCTGACTGCCTCGAACGATCTCTATGGCGCAATAAACGTTTATAGCTCAAGCTTTGAACTTTTCAGGGGCTTCATATCACAGTTGAAAGTCTCCATGTTGTCACTGGATATACTGGCCAGCATACATCACTCAGTGTCAAAGCACGCGGAAGCATATGGCTGGAAATATTTTACATATTACCATAGCGAATAAAAGCTAAGCGTGAATTATAGCCGATGACCGCACCGACGCTGTCATACATGCACACAGACGTATAGTCACTTGGAAAGTAACATGACAATACGATATTGAATCACCACGAAACTTTCTCTGAAATATATGGTAGTATATACAGGCACTGTCTGGTAAAGCAGAACAAAACCCTTGCAAGAAAGCATCTTAGGACAAAAGAGAAATAAATAAATCGACTATTTCTTTAATTATATAAAAACTAAACTCTTGATTATATATATATATATATATATATATTAATAGAGAGATAATAACATACAAAGTATGTCTATAAAATTGTTCTATCTTGAACAGGCAGTAATCAATATACTAGATAGAGCAATAATAAAATTAAACGAGTGATGAGAATCAAAATTGGAAAAAGAACAATACTTTTTGAATCATCAAGTAGTTTGAATATAACTACACTTTTCTCCTCAACCCATGGATTTTCAGGAATGCAAACTTTCATCTTCAGAGGATATTTTAGAGATACATCAGTAAAAATATTACTGTTAGCATAGATTTTAAAATATAAGAAAATATACAAAAATACCAAAACAATATCATACAAAATTCTTGAGCACAGTAGGGACTACTTGATGATTCAAAAGATATTGTTCTTTTTCCAATGTTTCTTTCTCATCACTCATTTCATTTTGTAAAGTCAGTTTCCTTATCGTTTCTTTGTCATGTATTGTGTTCTTTTTACAATATGTGTATTTATAATTGTATCATCAGTTTGCTTTGTGGATTGTTTCAGCATGTTACGAGATAAAAGATACAGCTCGTTTGAGGGCAACATACAGATACTGCCAAGTAGCAAACAGAATAGCTTCATCAGTAGAAAATGCGTCATGTTTCGGGCCTATCTCTATACATTTCACGCGCAATGACCCCCTCACTTATGTGACAATCCTGCTGACAGATCTCCTAGTTAGTTAGTTCAACGTTTAACTCTTCCATACAAGAATAACAATGATTGATTCCCGACTAGCCCATTCGATCAAGCCTGACAACGCTGTATAATGACTCTCTCGATTGTGGTTTGCGTTCTGCGACGATATACTTTTATAAAATGGAATTCCATTTAATTACTTCCAGAAAATACATTATCCAAGTCGGAATTATTTTCACATTATCGCCATCCTAAGAACTGACATAACTCTGTATTCGTACATACATAGTTATTTTTTTCTTTCGATTGAATCAATAAAAAACTTAAAAGCAATGGCTTATTTAAAAAAGTAATGTAAAGCAAAGCCAATGGAAAGTAAATACCCCATCGGGCAACGTCGTGTCGGGACAGCTTGGTAATAATGACCGTGAAAAATAAAATAAGCGTCATTCGCTTCATATGACGTTACGGTTTAGTGTATACGTTTGTCTTATGTAAAATATGAATATGGTATTAATTCGGAGAAAACATTAGAATTGAATAAGGCTACATCAGAGAAAATTAGAGAGAATGAAAAAGAAAGACAAATAGAAGAGAAAAAGGCAACAAACAAGAATATAAGAAAGATTAAGGGAGGAATTGATTTGGCGACTTTTATACCGTGCATGTTGCAATATTTCTATTGTAAAACTTGAATTTGCATGTGTCGGTCGGCGAATGTCTTAACTGAGGAGAAGATTACATTTGGTTAGAAATGTGTAATTGTATCACTTTCATTAATTTTTTTTAAACGACATGAATTCATTGATGAAATATTAAGGTAGACAAGAATCCTAGGCATCGAAAGCGAATTCGCCGGACCGTCTCCATGAATAATTTAATTCTGACCATTTCACCTTTAGTTTTCTCACTTCTTAAGGCGCTGTTCATTGCTGACAATCTCATTAATCCTTATACTCGAGTGGAACTTGGGCCTTGATAAACGGTGACACATTCGTAAAAAAACCGGTCGTCTGGGATCAATCCTTGCTACTGGATTAAAGCGTACCGGTTCATGAAAATGGTATTGGGACTGCGCAACTCTTGTTTCATGAAAAATATTCTTGTCAGAGACCCTTTTTTGTATCTATTGTCTCTGAGAGGAAACTCCAAACAAGGTATGCGCCTGGAATTTAAGTCTCCGGTAAAAGTATTGCTTCATACAAATTGTATCGATTTTCTATAAATAAATATGTTGATATTTTTTCTTGTTTATGCCTTGTTTGGTCCTGGTGGCAAATTAAAGCCAACACACCATTCGACGACTTACAATTTTCCGTGATCAAATAACACCCATGTAGACGAGGCGAATTCAAGGCGTATGAATCTTCAACAAGAGACGGATCACGTGAGAAAGACTAGCGTGTTATGCTTAAATATTTACATAATCATCATGACAGAGCCAGTAAAAGTTGATAATGAAATAAAATGTCGTACGTATTCATATCTACGGACAATCCTCTCAAGTGGTAGTTTAAAAAAACGTATTGTAATGGCAAGATTCTTATTTGAGCTTATAGCAATCCTTTCAAAAGTTACGGCATTATTCTTGATGTTTATGACTATATGGATTGAGGGATTTTTTTTAGGGGGTGGGGGTTCACAAAATAGGTTAAATCGCGATGGTGGAAATATGACCATATAGCTGTATTCGTAGTGCATTTGAATCTATTAGCTGTTTGGTTTGTGGGATTTCGACTTATTTTGAAAATGTTGCAGGTACACTTTATTTACTTTTACCTTGAGATTTTGGATTATCAGATTTATTAAACCACAAGTTTAAGAGAAGAATAACAGGATATCGTCTGCTTTAGGGACACATTAAACAAACAGGAATTATAATAATGAAGAGAGGCTTACACATTTGGCAATGGCATCTTATTTACCAGTTTGTCGAAATAAAGAACGTTGAAAGCACTCATTTTTTTTTAATCAAAGGTCAATGTGCTTCGTTTTTATATGAAAAATATTTTAAATCATGGTTATGCATCAGGAAAAAAATGTAGTCATTGTTCGGAAAATAAATTTCTCCAAAAAATATTCTGTTGAGAGTTTTCTGAGGACACTTCTCGACTAAAACGGATCGAACAAACACTTACTTTTAAGTGTGAGTTTAGCCCCTACTCTACCGCGATTAGAATTACAGATAAAGCTGAATATAGAAGACTATTTCATTTTTTTAATCAAATTACTCAAATACATTAAATGCCAAAAATAGGTTGTATGACAATTTTTATTTTATAATCTGGTGTTCAAATCGTTTTCGGTCTCCTATGTTGAGGAAGATAAACTGTTAATCTTTTGTATTTTAGTGTTTCCTGATGTTTAAAGTTATTTTATTTCCTCTACAACATATCAACTTCATTTAATGGCAAAACAGTGTTTATTGTAACCACTTATTTGGACTAGACTAAACAATATGTTGTCGTTAACTGAAAGAATCCGTAGTTCATACCTTGAAACGATGAGTTTAGTGCATATATTAATGTAGTAAATTCTACTAGATTTGAACTCTGTTTATTGATTATATATTTTTTGTCGGAAATTGAAGGCCAGAATCAAAGGCAAGTTTAAGGAAGGTCAATTCGATCAACTAACGATAAGAACAGTAGTTCGAATAATCAAAATAATACATAACAATCGGCGAAAGGCTTCTGATGGTACGAATCTCTTTGCTCAGTTCATATCGTATTTAAGGAAAACATTCTTAATTAAACATCTCACTATTTGGAGCGAACTTACAAAAGATGTGTCTTGTTTTCTGAAAGCTATTTGTTTCTGTATTTATTCTTGTAGAAGTATTTTTTTTAAATTCAACAAATATCCAAATAAATGTTTTTTTCTGAGTAGGCGGTGATACTCAAACTTGAGAAAAAAAGAATTCTTAGATGTCAACTAATTTTTTTAGTCTAATATCTGGCATATATGAAGATTAAATCCTTAAATATATTAATGTATCTTTGATTTTCCTCTTATTTTTTTGATGAAGATTGAAAATTATTTAATCCACGTCGTTAACTTGCTCTCGTTTTGTCCGTCCTTACTAGGTAGGCGTTTTAAGTAATTCATAATTGTATACTTAGCATCGACCGTACTGAGTATTACACCTTTAACTTCCAGAAATGTCACTTAGAACTGATTATAACTACGCGCTTTTATCCGTTTCGCCACGGGTCTTTATAGATAATACACTTTCAGTTTACTTAAACCACAACTAAATAATCTTATTTCAAATTCTCTATCTTGACCGTTTCCTCAACTAATTGTTCATGGCGTCACTCACTGTACAACACAATATATCTGTCGCTTTCATATTTCCATCTACTGTCTTATTATCATTTACTTTCATATTACATTCGTATTGTCATTTACTTTTATCCTTATATTTTCCGGTAGTCCCGGCTGTGACGTCGGAGGTGAGGCCAGTTTATGGTTTTACCTTTTCCCTAATTAACAGGTTTTTAAACAAATATGAAAATATAACTCAGTGTTTTAACTAACAAGATTTCCAGTTTTCTCATTTTCTCTACTTAAAACTAATTTTCCTCCGAGGATAATGATTCTACAATCATTATTTGCATTGTACAGTTCTGATTATATGGATTCACACTTATTGGACACGAAGTTCCCGTTATGTCTTATTTGTTTAGCGGCCATTTTACAGTCGTCAACAGCGGATACCCAGTGTTGTGAGTTTTATAGATGTTACTATTTTGCATGCATAGACACCGATCAATTTTAAAATATCAGATACGACGAGAGTATTGTAGAAAACAAAAGTTAAGTAGACGTGAACAGACGAAAGAGAATAGTGTCGCTGGAAGAGGGTGTTTGAAAGTTTTACTTGTGTCTCGGTGTTGTCTGAACATTAGTTTCCATCGAGTTGTTAGACTTTTGTTGATACCTTACGGTGCTACAAAAGACTTTAGTTAGTTTCATTCTGATTTCAGTCATTGTACTTATACTTGTTTCTAATTGTACTTTTATCAATTATTTCCATTCCACACTTGTTCTTGTTAATAATTCCTGCAATTTAAATCACAGTCATTTTTTTAACAGTATGTATTGTAACTTAGGGTAATTATTTTGAATTTCATACGAACAATACTTAGCATATAAAATAATACTTTTCTTTCATAAATTTTGACCGTAAAGAATAAAATTGCCGGTGACTCATTTTTATTTATATCTTCAATAAAATAAATGAACAATCATGATTCACTGAATAATTAGTCGTTTTTGTCTTTGATATTTTAATTGTATTGTTAGATATATTCATTGGCTTTAAACATGTTTATATTGCATAGAGTAATTCTTGATAGTCGTCCAATGTATATATATACATATATATAAATACATCTAGACACATTATTTGGAACATTTCCAAAAGTGACTAAGCTTAACTGATGATGACTAATTGTCCATTCAGAGACGACACTAATTAATTATACTAAAATGTATACGTACATTCTTTTTACAAGAATGCATAATGAATAATAATCTTAATAATTTATCAAATAATAAATTTTATTATCAATCATTTTATTTAGCTCTGAGGTAATCAGATATTCCAAGGCACAAATGACAACCTTTGAAAAAGCGGGTAACTTGCCAATTCCTGTATGCCCTTGAGACTAAAACGTCATCTGAAGGATACCCATGTGTTTACTGTTAGTTTTCCATTGCAATACTTGCGTAACACAGTTTAAGTAGATGTTGCTCATAGCAGTTGAAGAGACTCCATCGATAATCAGCCCGACAGTCTACTTCTGTCGGGCTAAGGTATGGTTCTGTCTTGTTCTATGTGGGTGCTTTAGTTTTTCCTTTTTGAGAAGAGGTTAGAGGCGAATCCACCGGATGATTTTTTGTAGGTCAGTGTCCACTTCTCTTAGTACGCTTGCTTTTAAAAGCCTCACTAACCTTTTTGCTAGCTTCATGCAGTGAGGGTACATATATATATATAATTAAAATCTGTTTTGTCTGTTTGAGTTAAGTATTTAATGATTATATATATATATATATATATATATATATATATATATATATATATATATATATATAAACATATAACATTGATCTGAATGTTCCTATTTACTTGCCTCGTCATGAGGGCAGAATTAGAAACGAGGTCGCTTTTGAATGTAGGGGCAATCCAGCTCTCTGAAAAGTAGCACTCTGGATTGGAAAAAATAGCTAAAGTCAAGAAATACTTCTTAATTGACATAGGACAGAAAATCCTTATTGCAGCATTAGAACATATACTAAACTTTGTTCCTAGCTAAAAGGCCAGGGGAAAAAAGTATATTTTATTTTCATAACATTGAGCAGAATGTTATAAAAAGAAAATAGACTTTATTGACGAACGATTAGGGTGAATTTAAATCGAAAAATGTTTCGGTATAATGGGTCTGAATTCGCGCTCCCCACCCGCAAAGTAGAATTGTTACAGAAAACTGATTATTTGCCATAAGACAAATAATGATTAAAAGCAATGAACTAAATTCAGAAATAGGTTTTACTATTATCTACAGGTGTTATATGATTGAAGTGTTACTTGATATTTATACACATATTTGGCAGCAACTGTGCAGACGTGTTTCAGCTACAATTTTATTTAAGCTGAACCTCGTCAGGCACACTTGTTAGCATAGAACATTTTTGCAGATGAGACTCAACCTAAATAAGGCTGTAGCTGAAACACGTCTGCACGTATGTAGCCAAAATGTTTGTATGAATACAGTTTTTATTCTAAATATATAGCTCTACTTGTTATTAAACACTATTATATAAACACAATAAGAGATAACTAGCATAACTTATATAAACAATGCTTCGTAATCTCTCCCTCTCTCTAT
>OY744515.1:217432923-217465423 GCA_963556195.1 Sepiola atlantica | reverse complement strand
AAGGACTGAAATTAAAATGCATCATCGTCATATAAAATTAGATGAAATTATCACCTAACGTCTCGTTCAAATCAGTTTACTTCCTTTCCCCCCTACGTCTGCATCACTGTCTGATTGCAAATATTTGTGTTTGTGACCAATTAAACTCACTTCGAACGTTAGTTTAAATTCAGTTGACATTAGAACGCACATGACTAACGAATGTAAAAGACGGTGCAACATTTCTTCCTGTTTTCAAAAATATGTAATTCATTCTTACAAGGGTAAAAAGAAATTACATATAATTACGTAGAGTTTTACAAGCATAAGCAAGAACTTACGTTTTACGGTTAGATTTTTTAAATTTCGCACAACACAACTTGATTTCGAAATAAATTTCTATCAGTCAAATTGTATATAAATGCATGCTCTAAAAGTTATATTTGCATGAAATATACCTTTTTTACTATCGGGGTCATCACATATTAAGTTTTATATAAACATATACATACACACATATATATATCTTTTCATTATCTTTGGAATTATTATGAAAACTATCAATGTCTCTCGCAACTTTATTTATTACATAGGATATGGATATTGAACCATTCAATAATAAGTTAGAAAAACTTGGAAAAGCAATAGTAGGATTTTCTTGTAAGTCTGTGTTCAATATATCACCTATCAATATAGATGTTATATATATATATATATATATATATATATATATATATATATATATATATATATGAAGATTGCATAACATGAAACATCGATGTCTGTAGGTATTTAAATAATTAATATTTATTTATAAAAATATTGTTTATCAGGCCCCTCCCACAAAGGCTGGGCACTTTAATAACAAGCAGTACAAATAGCTATATGCACGATCCGAAAGCCGTTTCGCAGATCACTCTATACTGCCTGGTACATAGCCGCCGATTTCGCTATTTACATTCAAAGTTCCTCTATATTTACTAACTAATTGGCTATGGTCGATGGGTAAAATCCCCGACTGCGAATCAGTGGCGATTTGTGATCGAGGTTCGCGCCTACCGACCGTTGAGAATTAGTTCATACACTGAAGATTGCGTTAGTATAAAACATCGATGTCTGTATTTAAATAATTAATATTTATTTATAAAAATATTATTGTATATATATATATATATATATATATATATATATATATATATATAACATCTATGTTAATTCTCTAGTGTTATATGACATCAGATATGCGCTTATTCATATCAGCGGTGTGTTCAAGAAATCAAGTGAAAGAAAATCTCATTTTTTTATGAATCCATCCAAACGTTCCGCCAAGGTTTTTTTCTTTCTGCACAAAGTACGCCATATGCCTCACTAGCAATATATGGTTCATTTACACATCACTGTCTAATTGTGTATTTTCTTGATATTTTAACTGTCTACTATTACCAATTAAAGAATTAATGACCATTTCACATCCGGGTCTGGTTTCAATAAGTAGCTATTTTGTGTATGTATGGCTTAAATATCTACATGGACATTTTTACATCAATCCCGAATATATATATATATATATCTATATTGATCAAATTATGTTATAACGTGATTGCGTGTGTGTGTGCATGTTTCTCGCCGCTACGTAACTTATCTACATTTTATTTAAACATCATGTATTGAAATAACAAATGGGCTAGCGTAAAAGTAAACGACATTTTATGACGTATTACATAATTATTTAATTACGAAATTAAATATAATAACATGCATTTCTGTTACTTCGTAAAAAATGTCTGCCATTTAAATATTTTCATTATCGTTGAAGAAATAGAATTATTTCCTTCGTGACTTTACTAAATTTGAAAGAGATTTGAAAACAGTTAAATTGTCGAGGAGAAAGTCACTTCTTGTGAGTTTATAGCAAATCCGCATCCATTAAAAACTGGGATTTTGAAAACTGTTTAGGTGCAAACAATCTTATATAAAATTAAATTTTGTCAGTCTGTTAGTCACAAATTTTCCGACAGTCACAATTTTTTTAAAATGTAATAAATACATTGCGAATTTGTCTTATTTTGAAATATTTTAGATGCTAAATACTTTTATAAATGGAAAATATTGCATTAATAGTAAATAAACTTCTAACAAACAATACAGATGCCATGACCGGAAATTGAAACTGAAAGCTTGAGATCTTCAGTCTGATGTTTTACCCACCTAGCTATTTTTAGATCTCCCATAAATAAAGCATTAAATATTACCTTACCAAAATAATTACAATTTAGTATGACGTCATAGATTCATGATTTACCTCATCTCTTAAAACATGAATCGAAACATAAGCAATGATTTTTAAAAAAATCGGTTAACTCTATCAGCAGCGTTGTAAATTATTTGAATAGTCCAAAACAATTTATTTTGCTTGAACTATATATTAGAGTTGAACACAATTTTATATTTAATGTATACTAGAATGTAATCCCGTAGTGCTTAATAATTTAGTTTTATAATCAGAAATGAAGGGTATGCAAGTTTGATAGAGTGTTTACAAAATTGCCTCCAATAATAATTTAATAAGCAAAAAATTGCTTAAGCATTAAATTAACTTAAACAAAACCTATTCAAAAAATGAATGGAAACAAAAATGAAAAAAAAACATTTACTTAACGTATATATATATATATATATATATATATATATATATATATAATGAAAATATACTTATGGCAATTGAGCTATATAAAATCGTCCATGTGTTTTTCATGCATAAAATAAAAAAAAGAAAATGGTGGTATGTAAAGCTTGCCCAGACCTTTGTTTGAGAGAGCCTTGCCAATTGAATTATCCATTCAGTAGTAATAATAACACGAATACGCTTGGTTAGGTAGCTAGAATAATTCCTATCCCTTTATAAAAACAATTGCTTGATGGTTTTTGTAGGGATAAAACACAGAAGCCTCTGCGTAGCTTACTTAAAAATAACAGAATTTGTCCGTTTAATTATACCTTTTTTATTTATTCAATTTTTCTGATGGTCTTTTTTGTATTAAAATCAAAATCATTAATAAATGTTCCATATGTTTCTCAGATTTCGCGAAAGTTTTCGATTCTTCGTCGAATCATCCTCAGGTGTAAAAAGCAAATGAACAACAAGCTAGAGAAAGAAGAATGTTTTTAAAAGACGGTGGAGAAACGCGCATAGAACGTTTTCCGCATTGTTCCAGGAAGTCGTTGAAGATTTTTAATTCAACAACGCTGGATGCCATCACAGAACAAAATCGGATAACATTAAGCATTTTAAAATGTTACTACTGGTTTCATTATTCATATGACATATGTGATGTTGTTAATTTTAGGTTGTTGTGTTTTTTGTTGATAGCTTCGAGTAATTTTATTTCTTTCAATTCGTTTCGGAATGTATAATTTTAGTGTTTTTTTACTAGAATTTATTCTTTTTTCGTTAGCTTTTTTGTTCATTTACTTTTGACACCTGAGAATGATTGGACGAGGAATCGGAAACGTTCGTGTAACCTGTGAAACATTTATTTTAATACAAAAAATTGAAAAAAAATAATAACGGTATAATTAAACAGGCGAATTCTGCTATTTTTCACAATGTCTCTCTCTCTCATATATATATATATATATATATATATATATATATATATATATATTATATACACACTGTAAGGAACTTTCGGCTTGAAAAGATAACGCGAAACATAGAAAAGTGCTACACGATCTGTTAACTAATAATGTCCCTCAGATAGTAATCATTTAATGATTTATGTACCCCAAGAGATTTTTTTACGTTGATAAGCGTTTGCTTTTTAAGGCAGTTTTATGACGAAAATGCATGCTAAAATATTCCTTATTACTGCGAATGAATTGTGTTTGTGAAAAATTCCATTTCAATTAGTTTAGTCCTCCGACTCTCACTTAGCTATCTATGTATTTCCCTCGCCCTCTTTTACTGTGTTGATTTACCTCCTCTCTAATAGGTTTTAATTTCTGTGAGTATTAAGAAAAAAAATACCAACTTGTTACATAACGTGTTCCTACGCATCGTAAATACATATGTAAAATACAAAGTCTCTTTAGTCTTATAGTATCCATAAGTATACGGCATAATCACGTTAGATCACCGACGTTGTGGAATGTTGAGCCTGATTATTATTAAATCGGTGACTATTTGGGACTACCAGGTGCTCTATGTGCTCTTCGCTTATCTCGACATGGTTTCCAAGCAGTGCCGATTCAGAAGAGGTGTAGTTAGTATTTGCGCAACTATTGCTTCACAATTACATGTGCAGCCGCCTTTACATGGAGTATCCGTTGGCTCTCAAGAGTGAAGAGAGGCCATGATGTGGAATAGAGTAGTAAAGAAAGATATTCTTAGTTATGCAGAAATAAGTCTTGACAGATTATTTTTTAAACACATAATTTGTTGACACATAATTTTTTAACACATATGTGACAGTTTATGAATTTTCAAATGAAATCTAAATGTGGCCGTTGTTGTCACCCAAAGGGTCGTCCAGTATGAATATAATATTCCATATATTTTCATTACGTTAATAGTCGTTTATATAAATGGGTTTGAATTATTCGGATAAGCCATTTTCAAATCATAGCGTGAACAAATATTGTTCAATTGGATACATATACGTATGAATCTTCAATATATGTCATTAATCGATGAGGATATACATTTGATCAGAATAAGCGTCTTAAATTTATGTGAAACTTAATATTTTCAGCGTTGAAGAAATGCTGAAAGTAAGATTCTCAAGTCTTGTAGGATTTAAAATGGCATTTCATATCACTAAAGTAGAGTGCTTTCATATAGCTATTATCACACTGCTGTAACTAAATTGCACATTTTCCACAAGTAACTTCTGAAAACGCCTCATTAAAGTGATGGATGGTCATATAGCCATTTCTCAAAATGATACCTGCGTTTATTTGAATAAGCAATCTACTTTTAATGAGAAATCACTCCGTCTTGAAGTATATATACTTACAGCAATTTAGACACATATTATTGTTTAATGCCTATACACATAATTTTATATGTATTGCGTATATAAAATATTTTTAGTATTTACTTCCATAGTGAGTAGAGCTACTTATTGTAGTATGCAAAAATATTCATGGCAAGAAAGCTACACAGAAACGTTAATGGTTTATTCTCAGCGGAAATCATTAGGCTAAATCCGTTTATGTATGGCTTGCTTTTGTTTCTAAATAGTTTTTACTCTGGCTAACCAACCAATTAGATTCGTAAGTTTTAGATCTCCTTGCGGTTATTGTTCTTTGTTTACTTATGGCCAAAAATCCTGCCAAACAAAGGTCTGTCAAGCTCTTTGTTTGAGAGAGGTTGTAGATGGGTCAAAGTAAAAATGGTGACCTTACAATGGCACGTGGGAACTAAACTATTTCTTAGTAAGATAACAATAATAATGATAATACTGAGAGCAGTAATATGATCACAAAAATAAAAAATAAATAAATATAACACTTAACTAAAGAAATACAAATCCCGTAACTAAGAAATTTAAAATGGTGACAGATAACAAAATAATTAGAACAAATTAATTATTTTAGTTCCCAAATTTGTTAAATATTTTAATTTTCAAATAGGGTTCTGTGCCTATAATATGCCCCTAAAATCCGTTTAAAATGCTCCAGAGACACTTAAATTTTTGAGTATATTTGTTAATTGAAATCTAATTCCTATTGTTGTAATTTTACAAGAATCGGCGTGATCTGAATGTTTACAAAATACTTCAACCTTCTTTTTATCCCCCTTGTATATAACTAAATTAAACTAAATAAACATTAGCATCAATTACACCTATCAGCTTTACTCCAAAGTTCATGATCAGTTAATTAGTTTAGTAGTGGATCCTTTGCGTGCAAACATGTAAACATATACACACACCTTGAGTTTGAATTATATACTAGACAGCATCATCTATTGTATTCGGTCTCTCTTCAGAAGGGTTTGTCATGAATACCTGACATGACGATACTTTCCCCTACAAGTAAACTCCGACCAAATATTCAAAATAACATCGGAGCCCAAGTAAGATCTCCTCGGTTTGACTATGCACCAGCTTATACGAGGAATGATGCACCTTCTCCTAGTGATGTTACCTCCAGTAACATCGCTTAGCTGAATACTCCACCAGACTAGATGAATTCTTGGCCTGGAATTTGGTAAGAGCAAAAGAACGATATTCTATAACAATCAATAGGTCAATTTGAGAGAGGAAAATTAATATTATTTACTTCTTTACTAATTGTACGCTTGAGAACTAAAAGAGTACCTTATTGAAACAGGCGAATACCTATGTGTCTCATATGGAGATAAAATGTTAGCCCCAGAAAAAGGGCCCCTTAATTTCCAAGAACTTAGACTGAAGTAAAATGAAGAAAAAAAGGGATACACCTAACTTTATAGAAATAGGGATGAGTATGAATTAAAAATAATTTAAATAAAAAATAACAGTTAATCTAAGAAGACCGAAACTATCAACGACCGAAACGTTGGGTATATAACAACGTCGATGGGGGAACCGAATAAGAATCAAGTAAACAATTCATATAAATACACCTTATGTAAGAAATATCGCCAACTAGTCACTAGATGTTAATTATTCCACACTTATATCAAAATACACATCTTGGGTGTTATCAATAGAAGTCGACTTATTCAACTACAGTATCATTAACGCAAGTAATCGCTCTCAAATCTCATTCGCACCCACCAAGAACAATGGCCGCAATGTGCACATCGCAATGTGCACATCGTCTTTGCTCTGATAATTCTGCGATACATACAGACACGAATCAATGAAGAGAGGCTGGTGTTGCTGATTAATCTCAAAGCGTGATTCACAGAGTTTATTATCTACACGGCTTTCGAAACTGGCATCATTTACGTGCATATCTGTAGCGGTTGTTATTGTGTTCCGGTAATATCGAGTTGGATCTGAATATAGATATTCGATTAATGTTCCACGGTTGGCATCTGTGCCATAATCTTTTCATCCAGAGTCTCAAGTTCCGCTTCTTGAATCGGCTGATGTTGGTTCGCATTTCATCGCAAATGTTTTAAAATCTTTATTTGCATCTAATTACGTCAAAATATAATTTTCCAGTTTAGAATTGTCCAGGCAGCATTAATCGAAACTAATAACATTTAAATAGAAAATAATATATATTATACTTGCTAAGATACTTATCATTGGACAGCTTCCTCCTATCACTTGATATATTTAATAACAGTTCAAATATAACCTTCAATGCGACAAAAAGATATTAATATGATTAAGAAGAACATGGTAATATATCACTGTATATATTTAATATATAAATGTCAACATGTGTGTTCCTTCTAGAAAGAAAGGTTAGAAAATCTACATAAAAATTTAAAGTGTATTCATACGTACATTTTGCTGAAGAAGACAATGGAAGTAGTCCTGAATCTCTAAGTCTTCCCTAAAATAGCTAGAATCAGACACTATCTTGAAGCTTCAAATATATCTTATTTTGATGAAATTTAAATAATAGGTATGCACTCCTCAGGGGAATACAATTGAACTGATCCTTAATCTTTACGTGCAACCAAATGTACTGAATTCCGATGTTCTTCCTCTGATTGTCCTATGGGGCAAAACCTCCTTGAACCTTTAAATACCCATATTAGATTTCATTTCAAATTAATGCCTTACACATATACTTTAAATTTCAGAGTTTTCCCAAATTTCAGTTTACTTTTCGACTATATTGGGGGATGGGTGGGTGAAACGGTGAGACCCGGCAGTAAAATAATTAGAAAGTATTATCGTGTAAGGAATATAGTAAAAATGGAGATATTATTCCTCATTATATTTAGAGTAACATCGAATCTTCTTGCAAGTCTAAAAAATCCAAGATATAACCTTCAAAGAAACCAAAAAGTTATTAATATGATAAAAAAAGCGTTTTGTTATGAATATAAGAATTTAAAAAGTTATTCGATAAACTGACCACAACCATAAGCAGTCATATTTACCCCGAAGCAGTCTACATAAACCCACAGTTCTTTGAAGAGGGAGAACAAATGTGGATCAGGTCGAGATGTACAGCTGGCTTATTATTGATAGTCGGACCAAATATTCTTAGACCTGATGGCGATTGGATGGTAGCCGCAGATCTCCTTGGCTAGCGCCATAATCACCAAGATTATAAATGAAAAGGAGCAACGACCAGACATTGTTCTATTGTCAAGATAAGCACAAGACTCATCTTGGTTGAATTGGGAGTACCTTATGAGAGCCGGGTGCAAAAAACAACACCAATACAAGATAGAGACATACGAAGACCTGAACTGATAGCTGACCCGCGAATGGTTATAGTGTAATCCTTTGAGATGTTGAAATTGGAGCAAGGAATTTTCTTGCAGGCTCTATTTTGTATCAGCTGCTAGGAAAGCTTGGAATTAAACGCCGAAAAAAATCTGTAATCAGCTAAGTCTCAGAGATAACCGAACAATGTGCAATGTGTCTCAGGGCAATAAGGAATATCGCATAGTGATATAATAGCAACTGGCCACTATATACTTATCTCTAATAGACTTTTTTTTTCTTTTACTTATTTTTTGACAAGAGCAAGTTTTCACGCAACAAAGACTCGGGACGCTAAGTCGTTCAACGGTTAGTTGCTTGGATTTTATTGAACTGTTCATTTGATTCAAATGCAATTCAAATAATGGCGCCTCACATCAGTGGGGGGGCCCGATACAGAACAAAGCGGTGCAGAGAAGGTCCTGAAACGGTGCGTATTCCTACGTGATAGCCTTATTATCTTTAGGCTGAAATGAAATACTCCACAAGAGTAAACAGCTGATAAAACATGATTATATGCAAGTCCACAAGGTGGGCTGTTTCTTCCATACAACAATATTTTCTTTTGGCCGCTCGCTTCAGAGCAAGTTTCTGCTACTGTTCTGGCAACTTCCATTCTAATAATTTTGAAGGCCCCAAACCTACTTTTTAAGTCCGACTCGTAACCAAGGAGACTAATATCGGCTATTTATTTAATTTATTAATCATTTACCTAGTAAAAATTGCGAAATCGAAGAAAATCTGCTCTCAGCTATATGCTTGGGGTAAATGCTCGCTGACTTGTTTGCTTGGCAACGATGTATGTTCTGTGTATATGATATCATTTTTTTTCCATTTACAATATTTAACGAGATCGCAATATTTTAAACATCAAATAAATTCACTACCTTAAATTGATCGGAAGAGTTTTTTCACCAAAATTGCCCTGCATTTATCAACGAAAAAAAAAACTATTCAACAAAACTGTTTCATTGAAATTTAAAACAATGGAAAGAAATGTGTAATTAATTAGATGTCTTTTGATAATTAGTAAACCTTACGACTTCGATTCAATACGTATAATTAGTATATTATAAACAGTTTTTCTTCAATTTTGCAAAATACAAACGAGCATTTACAGAAATAGCGCCACTTTAGCTTTAAAGGACACACTTCTTACTATATTGCAATCCTTCAAAAATCTAAAGTATGTTTTATTAAAGTAACTGTTTATTCGATAGTTATTACAGACAACGGTTGTATTGTTCATCCGTCCTAGTAAACGAAGAGATTCATTCATTGCCATACTATATCAAGTGAAGTGAGGTATTAGCTTAATGGCTATTGTTGTAGTCTATGTAATCGGCTATGCAGAGTTCAAATCCATGCAGAACTAATGTTATTATCTACATACTAGGCACGTATACACCTCTAATTTGGTATGGTTTACATCACTGACGAGCTACATCGAAGAGTTTAGAATTGTTAGATACTCCAAATCGGAGATGTTGGATATACGCTTAACTTCACGAGTGTGTACACAGGCTAAATTTCCGCCGTCTGGTGTATCTTGTCTTTCGGCGCTGATCGATAACACAGGGGGCTCCGGTGTTTAGTTTAAGAAGATTTATTTAACGTAACAGACAGACAGATGGTGCAATTATTTGCACGCGAGAAAGAGAGAGAGAGAAGAAATAATTACTGGGGAAAGATATTAAGGCAATTTGCGCCACTTGTGTTCACTGTCCAGCTCCGCCCGTTGATGGTTCGGGACGAGCCTTTTTTCCAACCGCCTAGCTTGATGAGGCAGGAACAAGTGTTAAGTAAGCCTCCCACGACCATGACGTAACTACGTACTTCCGTTTTGTTTCCTACACTCTCTTTCAGGGAGCCCTCCTACACTCTGACAACATCTGTATTTTTGACATTAAACAAATATCAACTATTGCCAGGCATGATGATTGATTATAAAAAGATAATCAAAACTCAAATGATCCAGAAGTTTTATAACTTCTATCCAAACTTTTCTTTTTAGCATATTTCGCCTCATATTTCGAACGCAAAGCCGATCGTAATGTTTGCTATCGAATTATATGCGTATCTTTCAATGGGAACACTGTCTTATATTTGAAATATATTCTTATTGTTGAACTATGAAACTATTTCTAGTATGTATTTGCTATTATACATACCTTTATTAATTCAAGATTATTGTTTTACGAGTTAAAAAAAATTGGTGTGTTCACATTCAAATCTAGTAATCATTTCAACATTTCTAACAAATGCAATTACGCTTATAAATATCTTTAGTTTATTTGTGTTTTTATTGCGTATATCTAAGAACCTATTCCACGAATTCTTCTGCAAACTGCAACATGACCGTCCTCAAGTCCAATGTGAAGAAAGACTTGTCTTTGTAATCACATTTGTATAAAATGTAACCTTTCCCATTATGACATATACTATTTTCGTTTAAATTAAGCGTGTTTAGAGTTGATATTATTATTCTGGAGACGAATTTAACAACGTTTCATAACAATTTAAGGTAATAATTCCACCGGACTACTTCGCTAATGTAAACACATTCGTATGTCTACCGTCGTATGAATACATCTTGTAAGCTCTGATCAGTTCCAAGCCGCGGTGCTGAATATCTAACGCACTTATACAACTTCGTCTATGATGATGATGATGATGATGATGATGATGATAAAGTAATTACAAACGTACCCACTGCGGCATAGGTGAATTAAGATTCCTATATATTTCGTATTCGAACGGACACACAGGAAACAAGTAGAGGAATCAACGCACATTAGATTAATTAATTAAGCGATTTGTATGAATTAAAACATACATTTATTTGCCAACATCAGAAAGTAATAGCAACGTATTTAAAAGAGTCTAGAAAAATTTGGTTGAAATAAACCCAGTGTCAGGCTCCAGTTTATTATTTCAGAATGAGCCAATGTATTCTTCTCTTACGTGTTGATGAATTTTCTGGTTATTTGAAGCCAGGTGTGTGTGTGTGCATTCTAACTGCTAACTATCGTCGTTACAAGTTAATGGATACTGTACTCAGGATAATATGTTTATTTCTTATATAGTGTGTGAAAAGGCTCCGAGTGGCTTGACGCAAAATATGTAACGCATTTGTTCATGCTGTTGGAACCAATGTTGTGCCAATTATACAACTTTTTCTTACTGGTTGCACAAATGAGACCCACAGAAGTATATTGCAGAGGAAAGAGGAGTCAGAGTAGTAGTCCGGCATTTTGAATTATGGGAGGAACATCCAATTATATTAAAACTATATCTTTTTCTCGTAACATTTCTCAGTCCTATGACTTATACTAGAGTCTTGGGGGCCTACACTTAAACAGTTGCCCCGGGCACCAGCAAACCTCTGCACACTATTTGTCTAAAGTATCACTGTACTAAAGAAACTATAGATCTCTTTAAGGAAGAACAAACGAAAAAGAACGGCTACCCAGCCGTGATGCGTTAAAGTCAGTCACACATGAATGAACATTTATTTACCCATGTTGTCGGTTGATTAGAGTTTGTTTCCGTTAAACGTGAATATGTTCATTTGCGTACGAAGTTTTACCACCCGTCAAAAAATGTCTATGGCCTTAAACGATGTGTTTCGCCTTCCACTAAATTAACAAGATAATGTTTGTGGTTATTTAGACAAGTTCTTCTACCAGTCTTAGAAGTAGCGACTTCGCTTTAGATAAGGAATATACATGTGAGGCGTAGGTAAAAAAGGTTCTGTTTAATTGTAGATTTTTCTATTTGCCTTTGCGTTTTACTAAATTGGAATGATAAAATGTCCAGTTAAAAATTACATTAAAATAAACCATTGACGGTTAGATTATTTTTAAAGGTATTGCCAGTCAATCATGTCGATGATTTCTCTAAAAAAGAAAGAAAATACATTACGTGGGATGTTTACTCTCTCATATAAACACATTATATATAGTATATATATATAGTATATATACATTATATATATAGTATATGTACATACATTATATATATATACGTAGTATATATACATACATTATATATATACATACATTATACATACATTATATATATATATAGTATATATACATACATTATATATATATACATTATACATACATACATTATATATATACATTATACATACATACATTATATATATACATTATACATACATTATATATATATATACATTATACATACATTATATATATATATACATTATACATATATATATATATATATATATATATAGTATATATACATACATTATATATATATATATATATATATATATGGGAAGAGAAGGATGAAGGTAATCCGACGTGAAGGTAAAATGAAAAAGGAAAACCAAAAACTGGATGTTTTTTATGTGTACATCAACGTTTCGTCTTTATTTATAAGACTTCATCAGGATGATGATATAGGGAAAAGATATCATGCAAGCACAGATACATGTAGGGTAGACATGTTGGGAAGAAAAATAAAATAAAATGAAAAAATAAAATGAAAAAATAATGGCAGCGTCTTGCTGGACGTCCGTACTTGTTAGAGAATGAAAATGAGTGGGAGAAAAAAGGGGAAGGGTGCAGGGAGCAAGGACTACTGTGGCTGGCGATGAGAGAAAGAGGTGGGGGATGAGCAGGGGTAAAATGGATGGCAGAGAGAGATTGGAGGAAAAGGGGGAGGGGGTGTTTGACCAGATGGCTGTGGTCGAGATTAAAGGGGAAGAGTGAGTTGGAATGTTTGTGTGTGGGGGGTGTATGCAGGGAAAATGGGGATGGGTAGAGAGGGAGGGGGGGCTGTGATTTTAGTGGATGGGCGAAAGTTATGGTCTTAGAGAGCGTTTGGAGAAAATGAGGGAATTTAAGAAGAGGTATGGGAGAAAATAGATGAGAGGGGGAAGAGGGATGATTCGTCGTGATAGGGTGTGAAATATTTGAAATATTTGGAAAATGATAGCAATGAGTGAGGGATTGGAGTGGGTGGGGGAGGGGGGTGATTGAAAGGGTGGGTGAGGAATATTTGAAATATTTGGAACATGAGAAAGTTTATTTGGACTGTAGTATTAAAAATGTGAGGGAAAAAAGTGAGGAAAAGAGAAGATTCAGGGAGAAGAAGGAAGGGTGTGGGTGAATGGAAGAGTGTCATAAGGTTAGAGATGAAAATAAAAGTTAGCCATGATCAGGCAAAAGACTTTGTTCTGTGAGGATGATCTTGCTTATTAAGGGTGATAGGTTAAAGAAACCATTTCGCTGCTTGATGGTAGTGGAGGATGTGATGAGGGCAGTTTCCAATAATCTTCGCCGAGATTTGTTGTGGATGTGTTTAGTGATTTTGGCTTGTTCAAATTTGAATGCATGACCATATTCTAGAGCATGGGAGAAAAGACGCTGCCATTATTTTTTCATTTTATTTTATTTTTCTTCCCAACATGTCTACCCTACATGTATCTGTGCTTGCATGATATCTTTTCCCTATATCATCATCCTGATGAAGTCTTATAAATAAAGACGAAACGTTGATGTACACATAAAAAATATCCAGTTTTTTTGTTTTCCCTTTTTCATATATATATATATAGTATATATACATACATTATATATATATATAGTATATATACATACATTATATATATATATAGTATATATACATACATTATATATATATATATAGTATATATACATACATTATATATATATATATAGTATATATACATACATTATATATATATATATAGTATATATACATACATTATATATATATATATAGTATATATACATACATTATATATATATAGTATATATACATACATTATATATATATAGTATATATACATACATTATATATATATATATAGTATATATACATACATTATATATATATATAGTATATATACATACATTATATATATATATATAGTATATATACATACATTATATATATATATAGTATATATACATACATTATATATATATATAGTATATATACATACATTATATATATATATAGTATATATACATACATTATATATATATATAGTATATATACATACATTATATATATATATATAGTATATATACATTATATATATATATAGTATATATACATTATATATATATATATAGTATATATACATACATTATATATATATAGTATATATACATACATTATATATATATATATATATATAGTATATATACATACATTATATATATATATATATATAGTATATATACATACATTATATATATATATATATATAGTATATATACATACATTATATATATATATATATATAGTATATATACATACATTATATATATATATATATATATAGTATATATACATACATTATATATATATATATATATAGTATATATACATACATTATATATATATATATATATAGTATATATACATACATTATATATATATAGTATATATACATACATTATATATATATATATATAGTATATATACATACATTATATATATATATAGTATATATACATACATTATATATATATATATAGTATATATACATACATTATATATATATATATAGTATATATACATACATTATATATATATATATAGTATATATACATACATTATATATATATATATAGTATATATACATACATTATATATATATATATAGTATATATACATACATTATATATATATATATAGTATATATACATACATTATATATATATATATAGTATATATACATACATTATATATATATATAGTATATATACATACATTATATATATATATATATAGTATATATACATACATAATATATATATATATATATATAGTATATATACATACATAATATATATATATATATATATATAGTATATATACATACATTATATATATATATATATAGTATATATACATTATATATATATATATATAGTATATATACATACATTATATATATATATAGTATATATACATACATTATATATATATATAGTATATATACATACATTATATATATATATAGTATATATACATACATTATATATATATATATAGTATATATACATATAGTATATATACATACATTATATATATACATATAGTATATATACATACATTATATATATATATATATAGTATATATACATACATTATATATATATATATATATATATATAGTATATATACATACATTATATATATATATATAGTATATATACATACATTATATATATATATATAGTATATATACATACATTATATATATATATATAGTATATATACATACATTATATATATGTATAGTATATATACATTATATATATAGTATAGTATATATACATACATTATATATATGTATAGTATATATACATACATTATATATATGTATAGTATATATACATTATATATATAGTATAGTATATATACATACATTATATATATAGTATATATACATTATATATATATATATAGTATATAGACATACATTATATATATAGTATATATACATTATATATATATATATATATATAGTATATAGACATACATTATATATATAGTATATATACATTATATATATATAGTATATAGACATACATTATATATATAGTATATATACATTATATATATATATATATATATAGTATATAGACATACATTATATATATAGTATAGTATATATACATACATTATATATATAGTATATATACATTATATATATATATATATATATATATATAGTATATAGACATACATTATATATATATAGTATATATACATTATATATATATATATATATATATATATATATAGTATATAGACATACATTATATATATATAGTATATATACATTATATATATATATAGTATATATACATACATTATATATATATATACATTATATATATATATATATAGTATATATACATACATTATATATATATATATATAGTATATATACATGCATTATATATATATATATAGTATATATATACATTATATATATATATAGTATATATACATACATTATATATATATATATATATAGTATATATGCATACATCATATATATATATATATAGTATATATGCATACATCATATATATATATAGTATATATGCATACATCATATATATATATAGTATATATGCATACATCATATATATATATATATATAGTATATATGCATACATCATATATATATATATATAGTATATATGCATACATCATATATATATATATATATAGTATATATGCATACATCATATATATATATATATATAGTATATATGCATACATCATATATATATTTATATATATATAGTATATATGCATACATCATATATATATATATATATAGTATATATGCATACATCATATATATATTTATATATATATAGTATATATGCATACATCATATATATATATATAGTATATATGCATACATCATATATATATATATATAGTATATATGCATACATCATATATATATATATATATATAGTATATATGCATACATCATATATATATATATATATAGTATATATGCATACATCATATATATATATATATATATATATATGCATACATCATATATATATATATATATATAGTATATATGCATACATCATATATATATATATATATAGTATATATGCATACACTATATATATATATATATATATATAGTATATATACATACATTATATATATATATATTACTTCTTTGTAATATGGTAGGAAAAATCCCAGCATAGTGCTCGATTAATTAAGAATTAAAGTCAAAAATTAAGAGCAAAAAAAAGATGACAACAGAAGATGAAAAGAGCCGGATTGTTTAGACTTTCCGAGCTACAAACCGACGGTACGAATGTTGTACTAATTTTTCTGTACCAAAATAAATATATATATATATATATATATATATATAGTAATCCAGGTAAAGTATACATCCACACCATAAAAATCAACAGAATTAGAACCTGGCCTATTAAATAATGCTATATATATATTATTATTTTTATTTATACAGTCATTTACAAAAAGCCGCTTCACTGGCATGTCTATGTTATCGATCAATTCTAATTAGAAACTAAGATACTTAAGAAACTTAAAATTATATATACTAAAACATATATAGATTTTTCTATCATATTTAGTTTTTTGTTAAGCCCCTATTAATTATTTGTAATTATCTATCTAATGTTGTGTTATGCTTAACCATTTTATAATTTATTATTGTTGTCTGGTATATATTGTGTTCGTGTTTAGTATAACGGTGTATATCTCGGAAGCGTATTTGATAGAAACGATCTACAAAGTCAAGAGAGATATTTTCGGAAGTGTCAAATGTATGATTGTAGTAGACACCTGCGGCATCAGTTAAATAAGTTGTTGATTGGCGGATATTTTGAAGTCGCATGCTAAACTCACTAGAGATTCAGAACTATATGAACTCAAAGCTACTGAAAATATTGCAGGAACAGTGAGTTATATTTTTATTTTGGGCATTGATAACAAATTTATTTATAACACCCATACATACAAGTGAATCATTGGAAAATATACTACCCGCTCAATAATAGTTATATAAATATTTCTGGGTAGTTAGTTCTAATTATCTTCATTAATGTAAATTTTTTTAACGTGTTTTTGTCGATTTTTCATCTTTCTACCTTTTTACTTTCGACCAATGTGCTTATTTTTTAAAATTATTGTCATAAAAGGATTCGTCCTCGGTGTTTCCCGGGATAGATATAAATTAAATGAAAAATATTAAATATTGGGGTGTTAATTCGTCAAATAGTAGTTGAAAACAAGCATGTAATTTAGGTTATTTAAGTAGGATTTATCAGTGTTTTGAATTAAAGAAAATAGATTTGTCTATGTTTTGGGAGACTGCTCCCCCCTTTACGATTGTAAGTAACGGGTTATTAAAAAACAAACAAAAAACAATGCTTTCTCCAAAGTAAATATAATAAAAAGAATAAGCGTGACGCTTTCCAAGTTCAGTGAAGAAAAACTACTTCTAGATTAAAGCAATTTTTAATCTCAATCCGTAGTGCACATTTTGGTTAGAAATTGAATTAACCAACATTGAAAATCGATATTTCGTCTTACTCTGGCTTTGATTTAAACATATTGTGATTGATTAATGGAATTTGTTGTGGTTATTTTGTTTTCGATTTATTGACTGTTAACTTATATGCACTTTTACCATTGATTATGTTGGTGCTATTTCGTTGCCTCTCCACGAAGGGAAAGTCACACAATGGTGATGTTTTATGTGTTAAAATGCCGCAGTTTAGAAAAGTTAATTAGAATAATGTTCGCTATTAATAATTATCGAATAATATTCGATGAATAGGAAACTGTAGATGAAAATAAAGATTTTAATGTTTACGGGGGTCTGTGTTTGAAATTGATTTCAAAGCCTTTTACTTGTCCTGAATTAAACAAAGAAACGTTATTCGTAACTGACGTATAATCATGATAATACAGCTATACTTAAATACATCGATGAATGCTAATTTAAATAGAATGTGAGCCTAAAAAAATGAACGTATCTGTTTAATGAAGGTAGTGGTGCGTGCTGCGATTATTTAAGTCGGCGAAATGTAAATAAGTTTTTTTATAAATTGTTGCGAATTAAGAAAACGAGAGAGGGGGCAGAGAGAGACGACAGAGAGAGGCGTGAGAATGGATGGTTATAATAGGTAAATCTAAAGAAAAGAAAACGTTTTACGTAAGATGCACCACCCTCAAATTAAAAAAAAGAATAACTAACGTGAAAATGAAAACACGTATGTTGGAATAATGTTAGGTATGCATGGTTAGTCAAATGTAAAAAAAAACAAGCCGCGCGTGCGTGGTCCTCCACTCTATGTTACTCGATGTGACGAGTATAAAATGCAATAAATTTGGGCAATTTGGGGCATTTCTGACCCCCCTTTCACCCCCTGGGGGCGCGAACCAGAATTTTTCAGAAGTCAAGGATGCTCATTTTATATCCAGAACAATTGCCTCTACATTTTGGCTAGGTCTCAGAAAAATTTAATAGATGGATCAAACGTTATGGGAGAAAAGGGTCATTTTTTGCCATTTAGGGGGCGCAGACCAGATTTTTTCCAAGGTCAGCGATACTTATTTTCTATTAGGAACAGTTACCTCCACATTTTGGCAACGTTTCAGAGGAATAGAATGGATGGATGAAAAGTTATGGGGCAAAAAATCTCATTTTTTTGACATTTCGGGGCATTTTGACCCCCTGCAGGTCTAACCAGATTTTATTTTCAAAAATCGGAGAATATCACTTTCTAACCTGACAAAAGTTACAACTTCATGAACAAAATTTCAGAGAAATTCAATGGATGGTTGCGGAGAAAAATGCGGAAGACAGACGGAAATGACTCAAAACATAAGTCCCCCGATTTTATAAATCGGGGGACCAATAAACTTGTGTTGTGTGTTAATTCTTAGTGGAATGGTACGTAGAGAATCTAATAGTACGTGCTTTCATATAATTGAATGTTATTCCTATCAGTTAGTAGTTTCCTGTCTTCGAGTTTCGTTGTTATTCAATTTAAAAGTTAATTAATACATCTTTTTTAAAAGTAGGATTATGATATGACTCATACATTAATATTCAGCAAAACTTTATCAAAAAATGCTCAGGTGATGCTTACATACCGTGACGCTCTATTTGTTTGTCTAATACACCACTCGATAATAGAGACCACTGTGTATTTATTTGTATATCAGCTCCGTTGCACAAACATTAGCGAGTAAAAACTTCTTAAAGAGAATGTTCAACTCTTGTGGAAAAGGGAGAAACAAATAGTAAGTCTGTAAACCCGCCCAATAATAATTTTTTTTTAAAACTTTTATTATATATTTCATGAAAAATTCAAAGGAAATTCCTAAATGTCTACACTTTTCTTGTCATTAAGGGTATGCAAGCACAACAGGCTATATATTTTACTGGTAAGAATTTTCCTTCAGCGCACCTCACACACTTAATCCACTCATGCTTCGAGATTTATACTGTAGTGATGTGATAATGAAATTGTTTGGTTGATATGTCGTCATACCCTTAATTAATGACAATAAAAGTGTAAAAAATTGGGAATTTCTTTGCTTTTGTACATTTAATGTATATGAATTTTTATCTTAACCCTATTAATGGCATATGATTTCAGTATACTGGCAATTTTTCATGGAATGTCACTACTTTTGTAAAGGCTATGCCTCAATACAATGCCTTCTCATAAGGTTTTTTGGTATTTTCTGGAAAACTAAGGTATATGGTAAACTGAAATTAAAATACCATCAACTAGACCCTAGAACCTCTATGTCTGCCAAGAATCAGCTCAATCCATCAACTAGTTGACGAGATACAGGGTGGCACATACGTACGCACGTACACACAGATAACATGATTGAACTTTCTGGATCTCTAGGTTGCCTTAACTAATGATGCTGAAATTCTACACACTTATAAAACCTATCAAATAAAAAATTTGTTAAAAGATTTAACTAATTTGGTTTATTGTTTTTTTTAGTTATGATTGATCACAGAAATTAGATTTCCAGCATAGTCCATTCTGGAGTTCGTTTAAAGGATAGAGCGCTCTTGCGCCTCCTTTGATTCTATAATAAGACGTTATTTTTCCTTTCTACACAAATCGTAGCTTTCAGTTCGAGACAGTTTCATTCCATTTTCAACTCTAATTGAGACATTATTTTATATGAGTATGGGTATCAGTGCGAACATAGCGAAGCATGTTTTTCCGCAACTCTTGAAAGACGGCGTACACTGGTATATAGTAAAATAGTGTGTTATTGTGTTTAACCGCATATTAAACGTGACGGTAATTTAATGCTGGAACTATGTTTCTAAACAAGATTTTGGAATATAATTGTTATACCAGTTTACTCATAAATGGGTGGGTTAGTTACTTAACACTGTTTATTAAAACACTATATAACTGATGTAATTGATACCATTTTTGAGATTGTAATTCATCACGATGCTCAGACGGGTACTTCAACTTATAAGCAATATAGTTTTCAGCGATGGCTGTGAAAATAATTACTTAGTTGAATGCGACAAGATAATGAATTCACTCAAACGCTTAATGTTCTATGCAACACGTTTGCCTGATGCTATGTAAGAAATATCTTCATTGAAGCTAAAATAGAGCCCATATCAGCGTGTGAATGATAAAAGAACGGTTGCCTGCAGATTCCAGGCATATTACTGTCCCGGTAATTCAGAGCCGCTTCTTGCGTTTGCTTTATAAATGGTATTTAGAAACGACGCATTCGTTTAATTACATGAGTAGGTAATCCTTTTCTCATATGCAGTGCTGTTACATACTTTTGGGGAGCTGATGAATATCGAAAGCTTGATTGGTTGAATTCGCTCACGTGTCTGGAGATGGGGCATGTCTTAGTCTTATTTTAGACAGACTCCTGTAAATGTTGCCATCACTTCCTGACCCAGTCTAGCTATGAAAAGTGTATTTAGACTGCTTGACCAATAGAGATCGGAATAGTTAAATGCAGGTTCTTATGGTCGACTAAATTGTTTAGATTATAAATACATTTTCATCCTTAGTCCGTGTATTTCTATCCACCTCAGGTCGTATTTTATGTAGAAGTAACGTATTAAGTACGGCTACGCGATTGTAAACTATAACAGCTGTAATTTGAATGAATCCAGTTTTATTGAATGTAAAGCTTTCATACATTTAATTGTTGGCGGAGACAACAAAACACATCACCTAACGAAATACCCGTTTAAAGTAGCATTTGCAGTTAACAACCGTCTTGTAAACCCCCCCAAACCATTGTTTCCCAAAAGGTTAGCAATAGGGTGTCGAGTTACGAGTCAGCAAAGGTTTTAAATAAGTGTCCACTTCCTTAGGACGCGCTGCATATATTGACGAGGTTCGTGTGCCCGTTTTCTATTTTTCAGATACATATGTATCACCTTATTACAAATTGGATCAATTTCACCAACTTTCATGTTCAAAAATTAAATAACACGAAAGTAGTTAGCAGACATAAAAAATAAAGACTTAAATGTATATATATTTATATATATATATATGTGTGTGTGTGTGTGTGTGTGTGTGTGTGTGTGTTTACACAAGAAGAATACCCGTCCCAGGACGGGTAAAATGAATTTCCTGAACAGGACAATTTTCCACCACGTTATATCCCCTTAGCAAGATTAAAATGAAGATATCATGCTAGGAAACCTCATGGCAAACGTCCTTATTTAACTTTTCATAAAAAAAGAAACATGATTTTTAATTTGTAAAATGTCTATAATGAGCACGTTACGAGCAAATTTAATTCCGGGAAGTAGATTAATATCCCTAGATAAAATATGATGCAAATCTGAAAATTTGAATTTTCAAATGGGAGGTTTGCTCTCCAAAACCCTTCTAAATTCTCCAAAGAAACCGCAATTCAATTATTCTCATACCTATTGTAACACTATCACAAATCGACTCGCAACTGTGTTACAAAAGTTTGCAATAATCCGTGAATTAGTTTAGACCTGATTCTATACATACTAATGTATAAACGCTTACTTAAAAGCGTTCATATATTTGTATGTATAGTATAAATATTATTTTTCTCAAATATTAAGTGTTGATATTAATATTAAATTTACGAACAATTTATCAGCTAAGGAGTGGATGCACAGAAAGATTTTTTTATCAACACTGTCTCGTTTCTTTACTGTAAGTGCAATCGTAATGTATTGAAGAGAACAAGATTATTATTATTATTATTATTATTATTATTATTATGTTTATTTTATTTATCTATTTTTTTTTCTCAACCTTTTTTTTTTTTATTCGACTGGCTGCGTTTGAGAGGTTTCGCCTTTTAATAATCACGTAAAGAAATCTTAGCCGATTCCAAACTGAATTGATTTCTTCATATATTACTCTGGTTTCTTTTGTGTAAGCTTTCAAATGCGCATGCTTCAATCACAACTTTTCAAAACCTGCAACGAAAAATGTAATATCCTTACTAAGAATATCAAGATTTTATAAATGTTCTTTTAATGAATGATCTAAACACACTTCTTTCAGTTTCTTTTTCAGAAAGAAAAACGCCTTTCTCTTTGTAATCCCTGCATTCTCTGAAACCCCAAAATATTACAAATACGCTAAATGGACAATGGGGGTATTTCGAAGAGAAACGCCACCTCTAACGGTAAAACGAACTTTGAAAAGAAAAGAAAAACATCTTCAGTAATGGGCACACGTTCTTGACCTAGTTGGTTATCTTGTCCATACATGTATCGGATTAGGGTAATGGTAGGCTGCGTTTAGCGATATGGTTAGATTTAGACGACAAAATGCAGAATAAACGTCCCCGTGAAACGCATCGCGGAATTGTGGACAACTATCTGTGCGATTTAATGGGGATGCACACGGCTTTGATCTATTTGTGTGTAGTGTATATCGATGTTCGGTTTAGGGTTAGTAAGTCTTAATTCTGCGCTGGGGTTTGGCTGTACAAAATAGAGAATAAATGTCATCGTGGAACGCATCGAGGAATTGTGGATAGCAGTCTGTGTCCGTTTAAGTGGATATACATATATTATTTTAAGTATATGTTATTGAAATACGCAATGTCATGATGGATTCCATCCCCTTGGGTTTGTAATAACACGTTTTCTTCATCAAACCCGAAGCTGTTTTTTTTTCTAGGGATGGCGAGTGTATTTTTCTGGATGGTCTTCTACAAACCTCCCGCAGTGAAATTTAATAATCTAAAAAGATTTTATGTTTGAAAAAAAAAACTGAATATGATTATGTTTGATGTCGAGTCTTAAGTGTCAGCCCCTGTGATAGAATTTGTTTAACGTGTTAGAGTCTGAACTAATGATATAGACATCAAGAGAAGATCGTTTCAAATGAACTCATCAGTTCAAGTGATATTAGTGGCTTGTTCTCTTTATGTCTTCCCGGTTTATGTATTACAATAAGTAGAATGATAAACTACTCGTTAGAATAATGGAAAATTAATATTTACTCTAATTATTTCTGAATTTAAAGTTTTTTTTTTATCTTCTTCGCTTCCACACATCAATATAAAACGTATATATGCCTATTTTATTACGACAGATTCAGATAGAACAGGCATATAAATCGACATACAACGACGTTTGTTCACAGCAAAATATAAATGAAGATTACCTTGCTTCCTGTCGTGGTATTGAAACAGTTTAATCTAAACACTTAACCTTGATATTAAGACCAAACAAGCTCCTAGAAGTAAATTATCCAGTTAGATGTACACAGAAAATCCTCCTTTATTTTGATTTAATTCCTATTTAACAAGTACCTGTTTTTTAATATTAACACACATGGATGCATGTTTCAGGTTTGTAGGGAGAACAGTCAAAGTACAAACAAAACAAATAATGCACACAGCCATTTTATAATTTGCCGTTACAATGCATTTGATTAATCCGTGTTTCATAATTGATTTACTGGGTAAACTAGTAGCTATTTGATCGGAAAATATTCGTAGGGGAAATTAAACACAGATTTAGTAACAAACGAGATGCATCGTAAACAATGGTCGCTAAGGGTCAGGTGGTTAACCTTTTGACACAATCGGCACGGCATGAGAAACTAGGTTGGTTGTAGTGAGGTCTGTATTGGAATACTCGCTAATAGATATTCATGGTCATTTATTATTTCTACATTTAAAGCAGTATATTTCCTCTCCATCTATCAATGTAAACTAGGCGACGGTTTAGTGGGTGGGTGTTTTCTGTTTTTGTTTTGGTTTGTTTTACAGCATATCAACCATCTTTGAGTCATGTAATCCCGAATCGAGTTGTTGAATGGTATTTTATGGGTAGGACGATTTCATTTTTTAATTGGTAATATGCTCTAAAAAGCTCTGTTTACTTTAATTCATTTATATTTTCATAGTTTTAATAGCATGTCAAAAATTAGGGTTGTTTATGCCGAATATTTATTGAAATTGTGGGGGGGGGGGGTCCAATTTTTATTAATATTTATATATATGTGATGTTTTTTTTTAATTCTTTGGTAGAGTCCGATTTTTTTGAAGTATGAAAGTTAGATGTGGGGGATTGTTTTTTTCAAAAAGATCTTTAATATTTTTTCTTTATAGTAGTTATTTCTTATTGTTGTATAATCGATGCAGTCGATTAAAATGTGTTTGATTGTGAGTGGGGTTTGGCATGGTATACAGAAGGGTTGGTTTTCCTTCCTCCAGAGATATGATTGGCTTAAAAGTGTATGCCCCGCTTTTATTCTTATTAAAGTGACCTCTTCTTTTCTGTAAAACTTGGTGTTTTCTTTTTGCCTTTTTAGATTTTGCATTATTGCGTGTAATTTGTTGTTTGGAAATTAGTCCAGTAGGTTTGCCATTTTTCCATTGTGTATGTATTGATCTTTCTATAAAGGTCTGAGTAGGGGATCTTAAAGTTTAGATCAGTTGGGAGATTTAGTGCCGCTGGAGTTGTTTTGTAGGCTCCCAGGGCTAGTCTTAGGCCAGTATGATAGATGGGGTTTAACATTTCTGATAGCATTTTCGGGTGGATTGATAGATAAAACATCCATTATCTAGTTTTGATCTGATTAGGGATCTGTACAGTTTCATAAGGGTGTCTTTATCAGCTCCCCAATCGTTATGGGCTATGACTGGTAGTAGTTGTAGTGCTTTATAGCCTTTCTCTTTGATGTAGTTGATGTGTGGGATGAAGTTCAGTTTTTTGTCAAAGACTATTCCTAGGAATTTGTATTCAGTTTCGAGTGGGATGTTTTCCTCTTCAAGTTGTAGGTTGGATCATTATGTAGTTTGTGTTTGTTACAAAAATGGATGCATTTGGTTTTGTTTTTTTAAATTTTTAAAACCGTTTTTTGGTTGCTAAGTTATAGATTTTGTTTATGTTGTTTTGCAGTTTTGTTTCTATCAAGTGGATATATGTGGATCGCTAGCTTATGGTTAGGTCATCGATGTATAAGGATCCACTTATGTCGGAGGTGATTTCTTTTTTTCATTTTTGTAGTTGTCTACTTCGACAAGCAGATTTCCATTTTTCATTTTCTTTATATTTTTAGGATTATTTGGCGATTGAGTTTTTTCAATTAGAAAGGGAGATAGTTCACGGATTCTTTTTCCTTCCAGGGTTTCTATGACTAGAAATCTTAGAAAGTGTTTTCTATTGGTTTGTTCGATTCTATTGTTATTCTCTGTTTTAGCTTCCTGTTCGCTGTGAGTTGGAATTCTCAGATACTTCAGAGTGAGTTCTTTTGGTAGTTTTGGTATTTTAGGTTTTCCATAAAAAATGTGGGTTTTGGTTTTCATCTCTCTTGGTCCTCACTCTCCTCGGAGCCCAAAAGTGGGAGATGTTAGGGGGGGAATCCATTCACCCTTTCATCCCAAGTATACAACAGAGGTATACTCAATTTTTGTTTAGGTTTTACCATCATTTATAATTTTCCTTTGTTTTGATTTCCCAGTTTTACCAAAACCTTCGACGAGGAATATAAATGTGATATTGTCTAAAAAACTTGATTGACCCTTGCCATCGCTTTCTAATTCTTACGTGACTTTCCTGTGTTTGAAAGTAAAGGTGATGTAGTATAATATTTTTACGTCTTGTTTATTGGTGGTGTGGAAGACATTTGCGGGTGTAAGAGTTAGAGCTTGACATGACTAGCCGATTGATCGGATCGGGGCTCTCCGACCTCACGTCTAGTTGAAATAAGGGCCAAAGTAGAGTGTTGCAAGGCGCGTGACCATTTGTGTTACCAGATTACGGCTTGCTCAGCTACCAGGATCCCGTCCTAAGACGACACGGGTCGCTACCCACAGCTAACAGGTATCCCCAATTTGGGGAGGGAGTGCGTAGTTTTTGTTTTTTTGTTTTGCAGAACATGATTGAGTTTTACAAAGAGTAAAAGAAACATAAAAACATCGATGTAGGTGCATTTTGGGTCAGGAAGCCAATATTCAGACAGCCTGATGTGGTAGCACCAGGTGTGTGTTTTACTAGTTTCAAAACTAAGAAGTCATCAACAGAACACAATTCGCCCAACCTTTACCTTTATTTAAAACTTGATTGTCTTACAAATTAAAAAAAAAACTTCCCATAATTAAGGGGTACTGCTTTTATAGCTTAAGAACATTTGAGAAACTCTGGTTGTTCAATTGATTGAGTACGTTATTTTTTCGTAAATTTTAAAACGCGAAGTTTTCGCAAGATTGACGGAGAATTCAGAGCGACCTGACGTATTTTAAATCAATTAAAGAACCCATCCGCTATTTATTTGTTTTTTCCCCGTCTTCTTTCTTTACCTATAACCCTTGTTGCTTCACAGTTCAAGGATAGACGTAAGGTTTAGTTGTTTTATTTACGGCACATCAACCCTTTTACGGTTATTTAATGTCGAATCCGGTAATTAATGTAAAAGTCTTTAATGCTTCACATTCTCTATATCTTCAACTATTTATTCGTCGTGTTTAGTTTGGATGCTTTGTGTCGGAAAATGTGTGTGGTTTTCACTTTGCGGAACATGATTGAGTCTTGCAAAAGAAAGGGAAAAAAGAACACCATTTTAAGTCAGAAAACTGCTATCGTCAGACAGCCTGATCTGGTAGCACCAGGCCATCTTCTGTAAGAAGTTGTTGGTTGATTAATTAAAGTAATTAATGTCGTGTGTCTGAAATGATTTATTGCAGTTAACGGATCATCGTCGGTATGGCAGCAGACGGTACGACACAAGTGCACAATAAGATGCCGACCGGGAGAACAAGGTATGTCTTAAGAAATCGATGTTATTATGAGTGTCTGGAAACGTTGGAGATCGGAGAATACCCGGAGCTCCTTGACTATATAACCTCTACCGTAGATGTTTGCATCAGCTAGTAATTAGATACTTTGCTTCTTGTATAAAAGCCAGAGGCTCTCATCACAGCAAGATGCATTCTAGTAAACTTTAGGTTCAGTCTAATAAAACGAACAAGTTAGATATTTACTTACGGCGATTTCAGAAAACGTGACATTTGAACGCGGAAAAGAAATACAAAAAACGCATTACTTTTACAAAGTAGTACGTCCATTACATAAACGCATATTCTTTAGTTTGATGGCATAACCATTTCAATTCGATGAGATTTGTATAATGGAAACTCATGACAAATCAGTAAGTCATATTTTATTCATAGTATTTGAATTGAGAAGGCTGAGAAAACCAATTCACCGAGGAAAAATATTAATAAAATATACCCTCCAGCATATGCATTAGAATAATAATAATAGTATACACCATCGATTGAATAAAGTTCCATTTCGAAATTCCAAGCCGTTTGTGGATACAACAGACACTAGGAGTCGAGAAGCCGTAGTGCCAAAGTGTCGTGACTGGAACAGCCAAAACAAAAATCGCAATTCGAATAAATCACTGTCTAATAACAATCAACGGAACTTCTCAGACTTTTCCCGAAGCTAGTTTTCGATATTATTATCGGTCGGAATGTGTCGACTATATTTCAGATAATTGGTATTTTTTGATACACAGTCAAGATTATTATTATCATTATTATTATTATGATCATAAAGCGAAAATAATAATCAATACTAAAGTATAAATATAAGCTTGCCCGTTAGATAGTCGTGGGTATTGATAAAGACGTTTCCTTCGATGCTGCCCTTTTTAGTGCTATATTTCAAACATGAGTCCCTAGTTACGAACATAGTAATTCAGGTCATCATACAAGGACAACGCGTGAGATCTTAATCAGAAACCGGCTTTGCACCCTTGATAATGTTGTTCAAGCGTATGTTAGTCATTGATGTTTTCATAGAGCTGTATATGTAATAACATGAAGATTGAGCCTATAAAATAACAAGTTCGTACCGCGTATTTAACCTGTGTACAGAAAAGAAAAGGTAGGGTTACTGTGGCGTTTCCCTTATTGGAGGTGTGAAAGTTTAACCAGAATACTGCTCGTATTCTGATTTTAATGGTTGAACGGACCAAAATACACGTCTCAAAATGAATCTGTAATCACGAATAACTCTTTGACAAATTATATGGAAGAACAAAAGAATCATCCACTATATATGGAGCTGGAAATGATGAATGCTTTGTAACCCGTAAGTCGACAGTCCGAGTCAGCTTCAATGCATGTTGTTTGAATATTAAAAAAAAACCCAGTAAATTACACTTGCCATTCGAGGCTTTTATGTATTACATAGCGATTCGTTGTCGTTTAGTTCACGGGATGGGCTTGCCCCAATACACTTATAGGGGAATGCTATGCGCAATTTAGTTCATCCTCAAATAAATCTATGACATATCGATTCCTATAAAATGCATGCCTGATCTTCAAATATTTTAACATAACGGACTATCTTTCATAAAGGAATTAATATTCTAATCACCGTTAAAAAATGAATTGAGAGTTATATTTATGTCAACTCTTTATAAAACATGTTTATATCCAGGTTGGATTTGTGATGGAGTTGTTGGAAGCTACAGAGGCATTGAACGTGGTTATTACATATCGACTCTTGATTGGACAAAATATCTAACAGTTGTGTTCAGCCAATCAGAGAATTCCAGCGTGTAGTAATAAAATTCAAACACATAATAATTTTCTTTTCTCCCGCTATCATTCAGACAACATACGTGCATACCTCATAATCCTGCCTAACGCTTCGGAGATCAAATACCTTTTACAGACGAATAGAGAAACTTTCACCAAGTACTAAACACAACGTCAACATATACATACACGCTGTTAACCGAACGCATGCAGATAGCTCATACACACACGTAAACGCACATGGCACACGCCGAAACAAACACATGTACTGCATTTTTCTCACATACTAAACATCTATCTTGTATCAGAACGTTCTCGAACTCATTGAACTCCTATTTTTACAGACGCCTTATTTGGCATCATGTAGAGTGCTGATATAAAAGTTATGATTTTGTATAAATAGACATTTTTATTCTTTCATATCTGTTACAGAGTTATCGAAGAACGTGATAAAAGAAACATATTTTGGGATATCGTAGTTTTTAATTAACCTTTTATGTCTACTATCTGATTCTTAATGTGTCTGTGACTACCATTAACTGTATAGTAAGCCTTACTGAACTTCAGAGTATTCCCATATATTTTAGCCTCCTTGTGTTGATAAATACTCACATGTGGTGTCTTTTTCACTATTGTAATACAAATAATTACTATAGAGGAATCCTTAATTGCCACTTATATAATGGTTAATAATTTTCTGCTATACAACAAAATTTGGCACAAATAAATCTGTAGTTTCTCTGATTTGTTCAAAAAGTTTCAGACATGACTTTTCAGAAGTCTTTGTTTTATCCCCGTTTTTATCGAATGTTAAATTTAGTTATCTATCAATAAAGACTAAGGCAGGTGAAGGTAGTTTGGGTTAGCGTATGCCAAGTTCGAATCCAGAGAAAGACTTTCACTAAGGATGTTGGCAACCTTCACGTGGTCCCTCCTGTAAGTACCCGATGTTTTTCTACCAAGAATTCTAACTCGTTAGATTTCAAGCAAACCAAAGCCAACACAAGAATCATCTAATTCATACGAAATGAAGAAATCATATTCGATTTAACAGCCATTTTACATGCTGGCATGTGGTGGACGGCTTTAAAAATGATCTTCAAAATACACATATGCAGGATTCAGTTTAAGGTTCACCTACATTATCTAAAGTACTTCATTGTTATTATGTTCGTTACTTGTATTTCTCTTGATTGTTTCAAATGATTCGATGTCAGCATTCTTGTCAAATGTGTTAATAAAGTTATTTTAACAAATACCAGGAATGGTCCGGTCTTTGTTTGTCTATCTTGCTTTGAATTCCATTTGTAACACTTACTCCAATGTTTATATTGCCCGTTCCTGGCGAACTGGACTTGCTGCTTCAACTGTTCTACATCTAATAAGGTCTAATAACCCAGGCACTCTTATTTATTCTTTCATCATGGCTTTACTGTCGGAGTTTACTGTTTTGCACATATTTCCGTATCTGCCAAGATTTAATCTTCCTCTCAGCTCATCAGATCAAACCAAGTCATTAAGAATAACATTACAAATGGGAAGTGACGGCTCGGACTGACAAACTGGGTGTGCCATGTTCGAATCCAGTTTAATCAAGTTAGAGTTCACTTTACTTAGGATGTTGACAACCTTCACGTGGTCCCTGGTGTAATTAGCCGGTGTCTTTTTAAAAATAGCATTCTTCCTAGAGAGACATCGGAGAAAACAATGCCGACAACAGAATCATCAGATTAATACGAAATGTATGAAAATATGAAACAAAGACCAATAGTTGGGAGAAAGTAATAAGTAAACACATCTTGGTATCTGCCTTTTGTATCATAAGCAACCGATCAAGATTATATGGCGAGGTACAGAGTTTACTTTATATAGTAGATATAGCCATCAATCTGTCAGTGGGTTGTACATGTTTCTTTTTGTTAACTACTGTATCTTATTTAGTTTTTAAGCCAGAACGCAGTGTTGTATAGCATACTTATTTAATCTTCACATTTGCTTTTCGTTTGGAACAAAGACAAATATGTTCGTTTTTTTTGTATAAGTGCGAATAGAATTATCTTATCTGTATCAGAAGAACATTGCACCATGACATCATTTGTAGAGATAAGGGAGATCACCCGTGTAATGTTCATTAAATTATTCTGATCCTGCGGATAGGTAATTACTTTGTCGTGTCTATTGACAGGATGTCAAAAAAAAGCTCGAGGGTATTTTTGAACAACAGTTTCTCGTCAAAATACGTTACCTCCATCTTTTCGATAACAGTGATGCTTACGCACGAATATTGTCGAATATATTACAGCGTTTGGATTCCTGTCTATTTGCATCTGTGTAAAGTGTTACCGTATGCTCAATGTTGGTCTGGCAGAGTCTTCAAGGACGATTGCAAGAAACTGGGATGATAGAAATTGTCGTTGCCGCCTACGTATTTCTGCTTCAGCATTCTTTTCGTCTATCATCCTCTATCTTAGTTACATATACTTTATTTTGGGGAGTAATTGTTC
>OY744515.1:217400423-217425423 GCA_963556195.1 Sepiola atlantica | reverse complement strand
GCAATATTAGCCAAATATATCTATGTGATATTGAGACATAGCTAATTTAGCTGTTCATTCAGCGGGAGATGGAAGTCATTGACAACTGTTTTCTGCCAAAACCTGACCCTTAATTCGATGGTTCGGGCATGCAACTCGTCGCCGAAGGGGAGAAGTTATTCCTGACGTAGTCCCTCTATGTCTCTGCCTTAGTGGCGCAAGCGTATCGGTGGACAGTTGAGGACTTGGGAAAACGCCATCAAAGAGGACTTGGCTGAGCTCTTTAGTCGGCCTTAGCCAGTGGAATTGCAATTTGTGCATGTCCATTTATAGTTTCGAAGGTTGTATAGAGGAGCGGAGAAGCCGTCGCAACCTGCTCCAAGGATGAACGTCATTGCAAAGTCAGCAACAACACGTGACTACATAATTCTCTATTTCGTTTACAGAAGTTTTGAAATCCAGATTGATTATATAACTTTCCGTACACATTTTGGCTGTTTTATATTCACAAAACTTCGGTCGATATAACCTAATATTTTTGAACCTGAGAATATATAAGGCATTTACTCCCGTGGTTAGATTGTTCTAATTCCGCCAGCCATGTCCTGGTAGAAATAGTAATTGTAAACTCCAGAAGTAAAGATTATGAATACTACACATTTATCAAGATTAGATTTTAAGTTGCCTAAACTCATACTAGATTTGTTAATTGGGAAAGTGGCGCAACGGGCAACATCGTTGATTCACACTCAATACACACAGATTATCTTCTGCAGCTTTAAGATTAATTTTTTTACTAAAGTTTAAATTATGCAACATTTTGGAGTCGGTCGGCCAGTGTAGTCCGACAATAAATATGAATAAATACACTTGAATACAATCTTTTTGATTTCTCTATAACATTTAGAAAATATACACATTATTACCTTTAAGGGTTTCCGACATTCTGACAATTACTGTAACACACGAATATGAAGTCGTAATAAGCTTACAATGATGGTTCAAACATTTGAAAGAACTCCTGTTCATCATACACTGTAAAAACACTAACAAAATCACCATCACTAACTCTGCCAACTTTAAATTCGTTTCTGTAAAAGTCAGTTGACCTTTACACATGCAAATTAGTTGCTAACGCAAATCCCAATTATAAAAATCGGTTATTATAAACCAGAGTTATTTCTTTCTATGGAAAACGGTCGTCCAAAATGTGACACACCTAATACGATTTTAAGCTGGTAAGTTTTTTTGTGGCCTCTATTGCTATAGCTACAAACAATTCCAATATATATATATATATATATATATATATATATATATATAAAATTGAGATTTAAAAGCGATAATTTGTGCAAGATTTCAGAGGGTGTGTTGATACTTTTTAAGTCACATACACACACATATATATATAACAGTTTAAAAAAATAAATATTTATTCTTTCTTAATTTTTCCACGCCCTATAAAAAACTAAGAAATGTTTTAACACTTCAAACAGCGTTTTGTATATCTCTATCAAAAGTTGATTGCTTTTTCTCGCAATCCTTTTGTTATCCTTCAAATATGCCAAAGAATTCGTTCTTGCTCACACAATCAAAACTTAATATATATTAAGAGAAAATTAATGGAAGAAAAATTCGTCTGTATTTACGTATCTTATATAAAAAGATGCAAAAATCTTATTTTTTTATCTTCTTGCAATCTCCTGCCCCATTACTGTTTGTTTTGTTTCGTAATGCCAATATTCAGTAAATTTTCCTAGTTATTTGTTTACAAGAGTAGAAATTGGGGAATATCATAGATGCATTTAATCCACTACAAATACTGCTAATCATTTAAAAACTAAAACAATCCTGATTTCTATAGATGAGGAAACATCTAAAAGAAATTACGGAATAATTTTTAATAGCGGCGGACAGCTTTTTGTATACGCCCTCTGGATTTCAGTAAATTCGCTAATAGCCACTGTTCAATCTATCCTTGGTCGAGTCATACCAAAAACCTTATAGTACTCGATCTCTCTTTGCTAAACATTCAGCATTATGAGGTGATGTTCAAAGGTAAGTGGAGCAATCCGAAGAAAAGAATGTTACCTTCCCTTAGATCGCTATGTAAGAGTCAATAAAATTGAGCTTTTGTGTTTCACTTTAGTACGGACGATCAATTTATTATTTTAAATAACTGCAATGAGATTTAAAGAACACTATTTAATGTTCTCCATACACTCACTCTAGATTTTTCTATTTAGCACAGCCTAATAAATGTAAGAATTCGTTACAACATATTCTATATTCAACTCTGTCTAGAGGTTGTGATTTACAACTTTGCTGAAAGAGCCTAATACATAAACGAAAGCAAGTTATCCTAAGTACTATCTCCGCATATTGAATAACAGAAATACATTCGGAATGTAATTCTGATTTCTAATTCTGGTTTAGTTTAGTAGAAGAATAGACTCTCAATGAGCTTCCGTTTCATTCAAAACATATTCAATTTCCAATTTTAATATTTATCCAATATATGTCAATGACGGCACTAAAAAACCAAAATCAATGTACGGTATTACATTAAAAAAAAACGAATAAACAATAATTTTTGACATCCATTCAACTTGCGAAACTCCTAATATAAAGAGACTAATAAAAATAGGGGTGGGACGTAATGGGTGAACATTTCAGATTCATGCGAGTAGTATTTTTTTGTGTTCATTTATACATAAATAACACTAAACAATCAAACATTTTGAAAATTTTGCAAAATTCAGAAGGTGCAGGCCACTAGCTTTTGGCTATTTTACATTCATGAAAACCCATTCACAGCCTGAAAATGGTCCTAAATTAAAGTACTATATCAGATTTAACCATCTATATCCATTCATAGCTTTTGAGGATGTGTTTAGGACCTGCAATGTCGCAGAATACCACTTTTTCACCGAAAAATGATGGATTTTAGGTCCCATGGAACCCTAACGGCTATTTTTGGCCTGCACCTTCTGAATTTTGCAAAATTTTCAAAATGTTTGATTGTTTAGTGTTATTTATGTATAAATGAACACAAAAAAACACTACTCTCATGAATCAGAAATTTTCACTCATCACGTCCCACCCCTAATAAAAGTGATAAAAAATACATTTCAAACTGTCGTTTTAAAATTATTTTTTTTTAAATAAATTATGTATAATATAAAGGAGAGTCGTGTGTCTGGTTAAAAATTGCACAAGATCCAATTACAATCCTTACATCATCGGATTTGTCGTGGCCCACCCTGGTTATCGTAAAGATACTCTTCCAATGGTTATTTCCATGGCAACGATATACCAAGTGAGTGCAAGGGAGAATGAAACTAACATTTCTGTCATACTTACCAGTAGTTGTTTGAAAAAAATATCGGAACAAGTCGAAACAGTAACGTTTCTACTAACATTTTTTAAATCTTGATTCTTCTAATGTTCGCACACATCCACGCATCTGCTCGTCGGTCAGTCATTTCGTCTGTCACGTTTAAGTTTGAAATAGCATTTTACTCATAAAATATCGAGATTGATTGGACGCATATAAACACCCGTTTTGTTTTATCGGGCGTCGTATCATGTTCAGAAGAACGAATACACTCTTGTAAGGTCACATGTTATCTCCAGAAAATTGTGCAGATTTATTATATGAAAACGACACTTATTTGTATTAGAACTTGATAACAAATACAGTGTACACCTTGGTGGGTGATAAATAATTCAGCTTTTTTATAAAGTATTCTGTGGGGAAAACAACCCCTGACAGAAATCACTCCATGTGTACTATTTAGAACGGAGAGGTGATAAGTTATGCAATTAAGTACAGCAGTCAGCTGGTGTGCCAAAGGAAATATAGACACATATAACAGTATTTTCTTTTACTCCGTATCAGAGAGTAGGGACAGAAGGGAAAATAGAGCAAAGACAAGAGCAAGAAGAGAGCGAGAACAGAAGATAAAGGCGAAAGAAGAGAGATAATAAAAGAAAGAGAAGAGAGAGGATGCCAGAGGCTGAAGAGAGAGGATGCCAGAGGCTGAAGAGAGACAGGATAGAAGGCAGAAGAGAGACGGGATAGAAGGCAGAAGAGAGACGGGATAGAAGGCTGACGAGAGACGGGATAGAAGGCTGAAGAGAGACGGGATAGAAGGCTGAAGAGAGACGGGATAGAAGGCTGAAGAGAGACGAAATAGAAGGCAGAAGAGAGACGGGATAGAAGGTAGAAGAGAGACGGGATATAAGGCGGAAGGGAGACGGGATAGAAGGGTGAAAAGAGACGGGATAGAAGGGTGAAGAGAGACGGGATAGAAGGGTGAAGAGAGTGGGGATACGAGGGTGAAGAGAGTGGGGATACGAGGGTGAAGAGAGTGGGGATACGAGGGTGAAGAGAGTGGGGATACGAGGGTGAAGAGAGTTAGGCAGAAGAGAGTTAGGCAGAAGAGAGTTAGGCAGAAGAGAGTTAGGCAGAAGAGAGTTAGGCAGAAGAGAGTTAGGCAGAAGAGAGTTAAGGAGACAATAGTAGGCGAAGACAAGAGTGGGCGAAAGGAGACAGTGGAGAAGAGAGGGGCAAAGGGGAGAAAGAAGAAAAGCGTAGAAAAGGCTGAGAAGAAGAGTTGAAAAAGATGAGAAAGAGAAGAGAGGGGAAACGACGAGCGAGAGGGGGAAGAAGAGATAGGAAAGAAAAAGAAGAGATAGGAAAGAAAGAGAAGAGATAGGAAAGAAAGAGTAGAGATAGGAAAGAAAGAGTAGAGATAGGAAAGAAAGAGAAGAGATAGGAAAGAAAGAGAAGAGATAGGAAAGAAAGAGAAGAGAGAGGAGGAAGACAAAAAAAAGAGAGGAGGAAGACAAAAAAAGAGAGGAGGAAGACAAGAAAATGAGAGGAGGAAGACAATAAAAAGAGAGGAGGAAGACAAGAAAAAGAGAGGAGGAAGACAAGAAAAAAAGGAGGAAGACAAGAAAAAGAGGAAGACAAGAAAAAGAGAGGAGGAAGACAAGAAAAAGAGAGGATGAAGACAAGAAATAGAAGAAAAAGAGAAATAAAATAAAAAGAGGAGAAATAGAAGAGTAAGACGGTTAATAGAAGAGAGAGGAGGTACAGAAGAAAAGTGGGGCAGAGTAGAGAAGGAAGAGGGAAAGAAAAGAAAAATAGAAAAGAGAGACAGGAAGAAAGAATAAAAGCAAAGATAACAGAAGAAAGAATAAGGAAAAGAGAAGAGAGAAAAAGGAGTTAGACGAGCAAGAGAAAAAGGGTTGAGACGAGCAAGAGTGAAAAGGGCGAGACGAGCAAGAGTGAAAGGGGCGAGACGAGCAAGAAAGAGAAGATGAGCGTAGGAAAAGAGACAGAGTAAAGATTAGCGTAGAAAGAGAGAGAGAGTAAAGATTAGCGTAGAAAGAGAGAGAGAGAGAGAGAGAAGATTAGCGTAGAAAGAGAGAGAGAGAAGATGAGCGTAGGAAGAGAGAGAGAGGATGAGCGTAAGAAGAAAGAGAGAGAGAAAGAGAGAAGATGAGCGTAGCAAGAGAGATAGAGAAGAGGAGCGTAGGAAGAGAGAGAGAGAGAGAAGATGATCGTAGGAAGAGAGAGAGAGAGAAGATGATCGTAGGAAGAGAGAGAGAGAGAAGATGAGCGTAGGAAGAGAGAGAGAGAAGATGAGCGTAGGAAGAGAGAGAGAGAAGATGAGCGTAGGAAGAGAGAGAGAGAAGATGAGCGTAGGAAGAGAGAGAGAAGATGAGCGTAGGAAGAGAGAGATAGCAGATAGGCGTAGGAAGAGAGAGAGAGAGAGAAGATGAGCGTAGGAAGAGAGAGAGAAGATGAGCGTAGGAAGAGAAAGAGAGAAGATGGCGTAGGAAGAGAGAGAGAGAAGATGGCGTAGGAAGAGAGAGAGAGAGAAGATGAGCGTATGGTTGAAGGAGTGAGAAAAAAATGAGCGTAGGAAGAAGGAGAGAGAAAAAATGAGCGTAGGAAGTAAGAGAGAGAAAAAATGAGCGTAGGAAGAAGGTGAGAGAAAAAATGAGCGTAGGGAGAGAGAGAGAGAGAAAAGATGAGCGTAGGAAGAAGGTGAGAGAAAAAATGAACGTAGGGAGAGAGAGAGAGAAAGAGAAAAGATGAGCGTAGGAAGAAGGTGAGAGAAAAAATGAGCGTAGTGAGAGAGAGAGAGAAAAATAATGAGCGTAAGAAGAAGGTGAGAGAAAAAATTAGCGTAGGGAGAGAGAGAGAGAGAGAAAAGATGAGCGTAGGAAGAGAGAGAGAGAAAAGATGAGCGTAGGAAGAGAGAGAGAGAAAAGATGAGCGTAGGAAGAGAGAGAGAGAAAAGATGAGCGTAGGAAGAGAGAGAGAAAAGATGAGCGTAGGAAGAGAGAGAGAGAGAAAAGATGAGCGTAGGAAGAGAGAGAGAGAGAAAAGATGAGCGTAGGAAGATAGAGAGAGAAAAGATGAGCGTAGGAAGAGAGAGAGAGAGAAAAGATGAGCGTAGGAAGAGAGAGAGAGAAAAAAGATGAGCGTAGGAAGAGGGAGAGAGAGAAAAGATGAGCGTAGGAAGAGAGAGAGAGAGAAAAGATGAGCGTAGGAAGAGAGAGAGAGAGAGAAAAGATGAGCGTAGGAAGAGAGAGAGAGAGAAAAGTGAGCGTAGGAAGAGAGAGAGAGAAAAGATGAGCGTAGGAAGAGAGAGAGAAAAGATGAGCGTAGGAAGAGAGAGAGAAAAGATGAGCGTAGGAAGAGAGAGAGAGAGAAAAGATGAGCGTAGGAAGAGAGAGAGAGAAAAGATGAGCGTAGGAAGAGAGAGAGAGAAAAGATGAGCGTAGGAAGAGAGAGAGAGAAAAGATGAGCGGAGGAAGAGAGAGAGAGAGAAAAAAGATGAGCGTAGGAAGAGAGAGAGAGAGAGAGAGAAAAAAAAGATGAGCGTAGGAAGAGAGAGAGAGAAAAGATGAGCGTAGGAAAAGAGAGAGAGAGAAAAGATGAGCGTAGGAAGAGAGAGAGAGAAAAGATGAGCGTAGGAAGAGAGAGAGAGAAAAGATGAGCGTAGGAAGAGAGAGAGAGAAAAGATGAGCGGAGGAAGAGAGAGAGAGAAAAGATGAGCGGAGGAAGAGAGAGAGAGAAAATATGAGCGGAGGAAGAGAGAGAGAGAAAAGATGAGCGTAGGAAGAGAGAGAGAGAAAAGATGAGCGTAGGAAGAGAGAGAAAAGATGAGCGGAGGAAGAGAGAGAGAGAGAAAAGATGAGCGGAGGAAGAGAGAGAGAGAGAAATGATTAGCGGAGGAAGAGAGAGAGAGAAAAGATGAGCGGAGGAAGAGAGAGAGAGAAAAGATGAGCGGAGGAAGAGAGAGAGAGAAAAGATGAGCGTAGGAAGAGAGAGAGAGAAAAGATGAGCGTAGGAAGAGAGAGAAAAGATGAGCGGAGGAAGAGAGAGAGAGAGAAAAGATTAGCGGAGGAAGAGAGAGAGAGAAAAGATGAGCGGAGGAAGAGAGAGAGAGAAAAGATGAGCGGAGGAAGAGAGAGAGAGAAAAGATGAGCCTAGCAAGAGAGAGAGAAAATATGAGCGGAGGAAGAGAGAGAGAGAAAAGATGAGCGGAGCAAGAGAGAGAGAAAAGATTAGCGTAGGAAGAGAGAGAGAAAAGATTAGCGTAGGAAGAGAGAGAGAAAAGATGAGCGTAGGAAGAAAAAGAAAAACGAAGCGAGGGGAAAGATAGAGCAGAGGAGCTAAATGGAGGGGAGAAACTCAGAGGAGAAAGAGCGATAGAGTTTGAAGAGAGAAGGAAGATAGATCATGTATGAATCATTTCGATTAAACGGTTTTATTCAGAATATGCCGAACAATATACAAACTCCACGTTCGAGTGGCTCCTTTTGCCTGTTCAGGCACAGAGCTTTTGATGGCGTCCTATGCACTTCACAAAAACGGACAAGTGTTAGGGAAGGATAGACAATTTCATCTGATATCACATTTCAGTGAGTGTGTACAATTCTTATTCATCTGTACCGAAGAATTATTCAACCGCGCGGAAGGTATTTTCCCCCATGACCATTGATTAGCTAGGGAAACATTAAACCCAATAGCGTCCACAGCTATGAAGAAATCCGCTCAGTCGGACATAAGCTTTTGCTCTGCCGAGGAGCCGTCTGATAGCATGTGATGAAGTACAACTTTTACGTTGCACTTTGGCATCGACCGCGTTCAATAGATCAGCCATCGAACCTGGCGCGAAGGAGGCGTTTGCAGTCGAGCGCGGCCATAGCCTGGAAACTCAACTACCGTCACGTGAGGAATATGATTTGTGAAGTGTGTCTGCTCCAAACATAATCCACGCACGGAAGGCCACCTTCCGGCCGAACGAGCAGTATAACCTTTTTTTGTGGCTCACGCCAAGAGGCAGTGATCCCAGGTCATTTAATAAGTGTCCGAAGTTATTTTTGTACGTTCAGAATCTGTGACGCGAACATAGAGATACGTAATCACTTTGGTAAAATGGAAACCCATCGACTGTGTTCTTGACCAAGATAGCCTGTCATATCTACAATGAATTGTAGCTATTTATAAATTGATTCATCGCGTTCGTACTTAGTGTTTGGAAAATATTAAAAAAGTTAGAATACGAGTAAAAAAGTCCCCATGAAAATAATGAATACAGAGTTTGTTGGGTTGTTGTACCTGGAGGTTTTGAATGGTTTTGCAACATTTGTACTACTGGAAGATATATCGGCCTTTACAATACAACTGTATTAAATCGTTATAACAGTGCACTTTAATGACTTTCTCATAAAATTATATACGAAATAATGTTGCATATATATATATATATATATATATATATATATATATATATATATATATATACGTAGTTAAATAAAAATGAACTAGCAAAAATCAATAATAAGCAATTGTTATTAAAAGCTACTTAACGAAAAAAAATATGTAAGACATGTGATTTAATCTTGATCACAATCTATTACGCTCTCATTATATAGGAAATGGTAGTTTTCACTTAACGTAACGCACTACTTCCCTACAGAAGTAATCGAGTCCTGTCGGTTATCGGTATTTTAAAATGTAAACTAAGAAAAACATAGTTTATAAATTATATACATTTCTGCACCTAATAAGAGCATGTTCGTTAGCTTAGTTTGTAGAGAATCGAATGCCAGCAGTCACAGTTAGCAGTGACTCACGTCGGGATTTCGTATCTCGAGGTTGATTCCATTGCTACGTCTAGTCGCACTAACGAGTTATGAAATGACGAACCAGCTGTCTGTAGATGTAATATATATATATATATATATATATATATGTATAGTCGTTTTCCTAGGGGAAAAACACTCTCTGACGTTTCCCTCTTGGCTAATATGTAAGATTCTTTCCGCAACTAATTTGAATCCTTTCCTAAAACAGAGTTGCGTAATGAAATACAGCAACATATCTTCTACATTATCAGCTAACAAGGTGGCCGCAGTCAGTAGTTACTAAGAGTCCGGGTCTTATACTCGAAGTTGGTGCGTCACTTGAATAAAGCCACACAAGACAAAACCCTCTGGATAACCCGCTTTCCCGCTCTCTCTATATATAAGACATTACAGGTGTGAATCTACATGGTAAATGGAACATCTTTTAATAGATCTCGAAATGAGACAACATATTTCTGCTATTTTTATTTTATTTTAAATATTTGATAATTAAAACGTAAAATATTTGAGGAATGTCGTGGGTATTAGTTAGACGCATACACCGATATACATCGGGTGGTTCGAAAAAATAGTGCTCTGAAAATGTTAATTAAGACTAGTATTTTACACTGTTGTAAACTTGTTTTATATGTGTTCTAATGGGAGCCTTGACAATGAAGGTAACGGATAATCATGCATTATTGAAAATAGACGGTTAACAACATTTGTTAAATGAAACCAACGCCAAGTGTCACAAATGTCCGAACCACTTGATATCAATGTTTTAGCGGTATCAAAGCATCGTAAACAGATTGCTAAGTCAACTCGTTTTTTATTCTCCGAACATCCCAAGTAAATAGTGCATATTTAGATACATACGATTTGAATATAAAGGATTAATGAAAATGAGATATTGTTAGAAAGCGAAGGGGATCGGAGAGAGGGTGTCTTAAAAGGTGGATGGCCTAAAAGCGGAAGTCGAGAAATTACGTCACTTCCGTCAAAGAGTTGTGCTGTTGCATAGGCTACTACGGGACTAAACAGACGCGAGAGATTGTCGCTGTACCGGTCAGCTTGGCAGAGAAGAAGGAGGGGCGATTGCCACAGGTGGTCAAAAGTCTGTCTCTCTCTATGTTAATTGTATCTTTCCATCCAATTCATTTATTTCTAAATCTCGCTCTCTCTCTCTCTCTCTATTTTTCACATACACAGGCATGGCAGTTTCTGCCTTCTGTTTTAAATAACACTTTGAAAACCAAACCAGCGTCCATGAGATTTTTAATCAACAGCTGAATTTAACAACGCAGCATTGACTACGGACTGAGTTACAATAGAAGATGCACGGGGTTGGGATGTTTATGCACCCGCGACGGTATAGAATATCAAACTATAGCCTATGAAATCCTGTAATAATTGGTAGTTTTTGATTAAAAAAAGTTTTAGGTTTTTAATGCCAAATGATACGTAACGGACGAAATGCTTTATCGTGAACTAAGTTTATTCATTTATTGTAGTGTTGATTGGTTGCACACACATATACATACTGGGAGTTTGAATTACCTACTAGACACCATCATCGAGTGTCTTCGGTCTCTCTGTACAAGGGTGTGTCATGGTAACCTGACATTGAGATACTTCCCCTACAAGTAAACCCTGACCAAATATTTAAAATAACATGCTATTCGAAGCACAAATAAGATCCCATTAACATGACCATACAAGGAATGGTGCACCTTTTCCATGTGATGTTAGCTCAAGTAATAAATATTACATAACATAATTCACGAGTGAATGTAAGAGGAAAATTAATATTCTTAACTTTTTTTACTAACAAAACATTTGTCAGATAAAGAAGAAGATTAATAGAATGTTCGAATATCTATGTATCTCAAGGAAGGGTCTCCCTTATTTCTGAGAACTTCGACTGAAGTAACATAAAAAAAAAGATATATATATATATATATATATATATATATATATATATATACACACAGGGATATTATTTTCATCTCCGCGTGCGCACACACGCATCCGGGAGAATGCCTACTAGACACTGCCCTCGAGTGTCTAAGGTATGGCTGTACAGAGGTTTTGTTAGGACAACCTGGCATGAGAATAATTATCCTACAGGTAAACCCTGACTAAATATTCATATTAACATGGTATTAGTAGCCAAATAGGACTTCATCAGTATGGCTACCAACACTGTTTTGTACGAGGAATTGTGCAACTTCTATAGTAACAGCACTAAGCTGGATCCTTCACCAGATTGGAGGAATTCTGTCCCTGGAATCCAGTTAAACCAATAGACCACAACAAATATAGCATAGTAAACTGGTCACTTAGGGAGGAGAAACTTAATGTTCTTTACATCTTACTAACTCAATGTTTGACAAGTAAGAATAAAAAAAATTAAGGTAATATATGAATATCTATGTATCTCACATAGAGATCAATTGTTAGCACCAACAATGGGACCCTTGATTTCTGAGAAGAAACATTAGACAAGATTGAAACATATATACATATATATATATATATATATATATATATATATATATATGAGAGAGAGAGAGCGAGAGACGTACCAGTTCAATCACTAGCTCTATTCTATTTAGATTTTATTCGTAAATGTATCTTTAAGTTGTTTTTCTTATATAACTAAAAATAATACGTATTTTTAATTCTATATACTACTAAAGGAATAGTCTCTCTACATGTTCCGAAGAGCATTAAGATATATCGGATGAATAAAAATAGAGTGGAGAGGGTAGGGAAAATACATAGATTCAAAAGAGATAGATGTGTTGTACTAGTTCAGTTAATTATACGTTACATCTAATTAGAATAATCCAACCAGTTTTTAAACATATCACACTCCCAGAACTAAGGCATATTTTTTTAAGATGATATTTGTGTTATTAAAATATATAATATATAAAAGTAAGCCCTAGGGAAACATACATTGATAAACATACATTATATATATATATATATATATATATTAAATTTTAGTCAGATTAAATCATTACGGAATTCTATAATATCAAATTGTAAGGAATTGTTTCGGTTAAAGAGCTCAATGTGCATTTCGTACAGCGTTAATAAATATAGGATAACATCCAAAACATCAGTAATATTTTTCGGACATTTCGCGACGATTATGCAAATTCTATTACACGAAGTCTGTCTTTGTGAGACTATATATTTAAAAATTAAGAGATTTTTCATAAATCGAACAACAATAATGAAAGGATTGGAGGCCATCGATTTGCTTTTGATCACCGTCTGATCCGTTCGATTCTCTGAATGATTACACACAAATTTTAATCACTAATTATCTGTTCAAAAAAAGTTACGTTTACAAGGAATTAAAACAAAAAGGAAACAGACTGGTTTCATTGCGAACATCGCTATCTTATGTTTTACGTTGTTTTAGAGAAACAGTTTTCAGTTATTAAATGTAAATATGTATAAACAGATTTTAATTCGTAGCAGTACAAGGTGTAATGGGGGGGGCCATCTGTTAAATAATCTAAACGCATGCTATCTGCATATATTAGGAGACGGGGCTAAAACGAATGGCGAATGGTATTCGTATTCTTTCGTTCCTCAATCTATGTGTTTTTATTCGATCGATCACCCCTTTTCAAAGCTGAAAGCTACTCGAAGATAAAGGTTAATATAATAGAATTATTGTCAGTTGTCAGATAAAACAACTTCGTGGGAAGATTTAAGAAAGATTGATGAAATGGATAGAATTGTGTGAGCGATTCATAACAAACCTGATGACATTGGATTTGAAGACGACCATGTAGTAGTTGGCAGGGTAGAAGTCTGAGGACTATCTTTTTTCAAACAGACAGAAACCCCTTGCATATCAGCTCAGTTGGTAAAAATTCGACATGGCGCTAAGCACACGGAGAAAGAAAGAAGATTTATTTTCCGTGATGGTAGAAGAACGAATTGTTTCTGTGAACGTCTTACAAAAATCAACTAGGGATTCGGGCTTAGTCGAACTTACCCCTGGTTGGTATGCATTTTATATTTTGCGGACAGGTATATTATTTACACGCGTTTACCTTTTAAATCTGTTAATCTATGTGGAAATAGTTTATTTTAGTTGACTATTTTCGCAAATAGTTTAATATTTTTTTAGTTTTGTTGTTAGTTTCATTCGATTAAGATTATACGCACACGGTAATTGAAGTCAATACTAATTTAAAGTAAATGTGATAATTCGCAACACTACACTATGCCAACGCAGTTGACTGAACATGAAACATACAATAGATATGCAATCAATATTAATAATATAAGAAAACATTCTACATTAATATGAGCAATCTAGAAGAAACGCCATCTAGAGAAACAGCACTCACAGTTACCAATAAGAAACATTATTCTCTCTCCCCCTTATTCCTAGTGACACTGGTTCTATCTTAACACTAATATGCGACTTCCAAGTTGGTTGGATCTTTGCGATACTAACAAAATCCGCAGACTTAGAACTTCATATGCAGATGTACATATATGTGCAAACACATTGCTTATGCCAACTGGGAAATACACATTCTAAATAACTGGAAAGAATGCTTTAATACACGCCAGAGTTATAAGAGTGATTTATTTAGTTTCCATGGATCTTATGATATCTGAGGAAGGCTATATGGATTAAGACAAAGTTATATAAATGTGAAACATGGCTGATTGACAAAGCAGGGAAGATAAGCAACGTTGACCCCTGTCGGTTCTTAGCTGGGTTACCATTTGCCAATACCATATGGTGTGAAATTGGAAGTTGCTTTCATTACTTGACCTATGCACATCAGATTTATTAGAAGTAATGCCTTAAATTTGAGGAGTTTCTCAAGAGAAACTACAAGACCAGATGTGCATTCAAAGGCTACCAAAACACCAGAAAAAAACCCAACGTAAATAGAGTAAACAATGTGTGTTTTCTTTTACATATGATTGTAAATGTTTTATTTAAACTATTAATACGTTATCGAAACACAATCTGTTCTTGATTAGAAGTGGGAGTCCCTGTTCACGTCCCGTTCCATGAGAGTAGAGTCTAACACAAAGTCGGGTTTTAATGTGGGGAAACTGTAGCTACCCCAAAAGAGACACTTTAGATTGAGACAAAAAAAAATTAAAAATAGTTAAGTCTAGAAGTCTTTTCACGAAGCAAAGACAGACCAATTGAATTACAGTAACAGAACATGGACTACACTGTGGTCTAAGCCAAAATAATCCTCAATAGCTGCCACAATTTACCTCGATTTTCTCATAAAAAAAACTTGTATTTTGCGGGCTGAACTTATAACTGAGCAAAAATCACGTCTTAAAACCACATATAGAAATTAATCTGTATACATAAAACTCAATGTGTGTGTGTTTCTGATAGAAAAAAATAGAGTATCTACATGAAATTGAAAAATGTACTCTGATGTCAAATTTACCGTGGAATACAATGATAGTATTCCTGAAACTAAGTGTACCCCTACAGGTTTTATGGGAGCAGAACCCTCTAAAAAAATGAAATATATTCTATTTTATATTAAATTAAAATCATATGCATGCATTTCACTGGAAAAGACAATGGAGGTGATCATGAATCTAACCTAAGGAGGCGATCTGGGGCGAGCCTCATTTAAACCTTTAAATATATCTTATATTGATTAAAGTTATATTAGATGTATGAAATCGAAGTGGTCCCGAATCATTACGTTACCCTCAATGTGCCGAATATATTCGTGCCCATATCTCTAAGTAACACATTGTGGAACGAATTCCCTTAAAACTTCAAATACATCTATACAATTTCAATAAAATTCCTACCATATGTTCCAACCTTAATTCAGCTTATTCCGACTATATAAGTTGCGAATCGAGACGCGACAGTGCAAGTAAAACAAAATAATATGGTGAGAAATTATATAGTGATCCTCATTCAATCCCGAGCAACGCCGGGTTAACCTGCTAGATATTTATACATATCCCTTCTATTGGTTAGAGCTTTTATGAGAGCCATGTTAAGATCTATCGAATGTACATTTAACACCGGTAGAGTTAAATTTAACATGTTGCATACAGAGCGTTTTATTAGATAAACTGTGTTATGAATTAGCCAATTAGAGTAACGGATATAAATAATTTTTCTGAAATAATTAATTTGATATTTAAAATTCGCATTAAGATCGACAACCAAACTCGGTCCCTAACCAAGGCATGATAGCATAAGATTGGATGGTGAGGCTGCCGCGTGACACACTTGGGAATTCGCAAATATGTCAAACATCTCAAGATTAGATCTTTCTTAAAAAAAAAAGAGGGAAATAATTCAGACACGGTGGAGTCACAGAATACGTGCTGAAATGCATGTGACAATGCAAGCTGTTGATTTTGTTTACTTTATATTACGAAGTCTTTAAAATATACTTGACATGAATCATAAATATATTTACGAAAATAAAAATCTATAAAAAAAAATATGAGGAAAAGGATTAAGGAAACATTTTTATTTTATCATGTTATTCCTCATACGTGGTAAACACAGGGTCAACACACACACACACATATATATATATATATATATATATATATATATATATATATATATACTAAACATACGTGTCATATGTAGTGATGTACTAATTTCGTCAATACTGACAATATTTTCCAAAGTAGTGGTTAGAAAATAGTTGATTTAAAAATGAACATTCCGTTTTCCGACCAGAAAATTAATTATTTTGGTATACAAACTTTCAATTTGTGATTAGCATTAAAAATAAAATTTATATTTTTTATTATTGTTTTTCTTCTTTTTTTAAATTGCGCTTTAAGTTCTTTGAAACATATATTTAATTAAAATCGTAGACATTTGTAGAGGTGGAGTTTCTCTGATTTATAAAAAGAGGAGGGAGGTAACTATTACATTTTTCCATTTACTGATTATTATTGTTGCTTTCATTACGGTTTGGGCTTGAGGTTTGGGCAGGGTTTAGAATTAGGGTTAGGGTAAAGTTTTGGAGGCTTTTAATCAGTTATTTAATCTAATCCGTTATTCATTTTCTCGCAGTGTCATTGACTAACTGCTTCGGTGCTTTCCGGCGTTATACATAAAACACCGGAAAGCACCGACGCTCGGGGACTTTTAGCGCGGGTCCCAATCTGACAAATTATCAGACTATCTTGTAAGGGACATTCAGAAGAAGGATATAGGTAGAATTTAATTGCAATAGAATATGCCATTGAGGGTCAGATCGGTCTTCAGATGGACTGCTTCTGCCACATCTAAAAAGTGCAAATGGAGAACGCTTCTTTCCCTGACAGAATACAAAATCGTATTTGCAATCTAGTTGTTCCTTACAGATCTTTTTTTCACACCCCCCGAACTTCAATTTCGCTTTGTAAAAAAGTTACAAACAATGACTCGTCTCCATACCACGACTGTAAAAAAACAAAACAACAACATCTCATTTTTTCCTCCCAGTGCCCAACGTCAAACAGAAGTTCAATGAACAGAGTACTTTTCCAAGAACCTTCCAGCTGTGGAAAAAATTACTGCATACCCTCGTCCTGCAGGCTACAACGTTGTCTTCATACCAAATGTCAACAAATAATTGTGATAAACTATCCTTATTAGTCATCACACTTTGTTAGTTCAATCTATCATTTTTAATGATCCTATAATATTCATCATTAAATTGACAATACGTCTCATTAACTCTTATCTTCAAGAGTCTTATAGTCTCAGTAAGTTCTAACTCAATAGTAAAAACACATTCCTGTAACGTTAAAGAGAATCAATTAATTCCGTCCATATAACAAACGTTGTTACACGGAATTCAAATCTCTTCTAAAACGTAAATGACATTGCGATCGAGTATAATATAAAGTTTACATATGTAAAGAATGTAAGATAATTTAACAGCCAAAATACGTTCATTCTACACAGACTAATCTAGACATTCTGTAGTGATTAATTTTTCATAATTGTACAGATACTCGATTCTTTAGGTATATGTGAATATCTGAATAATACACATATACATTCTGATGATGGTATGTTATTTCCTACATGTTCATTTTTATGTTGCTTGTGTACTGTGACCTTTACTAACAGGAGCCGCAGAAATTCCACGGCTTTATCTTTCCGTAAACAAGTTTAAGAATATATAGAGTAATTAAAGTATATCTAAAAAACACCTGAAGGATTTAGTGATATTTACATCCAATGGATGTCCAGCGCGAATGCTAACCCAACGATATTATTGCAACATTTTAGGACAGAACTGATACTACAGTTTGATTCTTGCCTGAAAGCTAAGATAGTGTATTTGCGTAAAGAGTTCACGTTCGACACAACAGCAACATCAAATGAAATAAAACATACATTTATATATTTGGCGATCAGGCGATTCTAATTTATAAAAAGAGGTAAAAGGTTATAACGTAGTAGAACCTGATTTATCTTACCACATTATTATATAGATTGTATCTACAGTCTGTCACAAATATTCTGTTACTAATTTCTTTGAGCAATAACTGAAATATCGACGGATTGAGAAATAGAATCCCTTGAGCAAACACTACAGACGAGGTTAAACCAAATGAATCATTATCAGAACTACGAATTAGAATATATTCATGCAAGCAGTGGTCACAATTAGACTTATATTTAGGGATGGCCAAAATGACCTAGACTTATTTATTCACCATATTTTCTCAAGATTGACGTAGGCTATGTATACTAAACCAACAGTGATATTGGGAATAGGACGGGCAGAATAGAAAATTAAAATAAAAGCCATTAAAAGAGGCGTCAATAATTGCGTTTAGTTGAAATGAAAAAAGGAAGACGCCGCTATGTGAATAAGAAATATAAAAAACAAAGGGGCGTTGAGAATGTGGTTATGCTATTATTGCTGCTTACATATTATTGTACAGGGCTTATGTTCAGGAAGGATTAAAAAGACATAGATGCGTAAAAAAGACAATGTCTATGCTTAAGATATGTCTTTGTTAACAAACTCAGTTACATACATAGAGTGTGGCGAAAGTGGTAATGATAGTAGTAGTGTCTGAAATTCGATATTTCCTCATTATATCTCTCTCTCTCTCTCTCTCTCTCTCTCTCTCTCTATATATATATATATATATATATATATATATATATATATATATATATCGCGAGAGAGATAGAGAGAGGAGTATTAGAAAGCTGTCATAATACCTGAAAGTGAAATATGTTCCACGTTGAGAAGTAAGACAAAAACGAGTGTTTTTTAAGTAAATCTTACTTGATTAGGAAGGTCTTCTACACATAAGTCTAATACTACTCTGTATATGTATTACCTACAATACCCCAAGCAAACTATCTCTCATTATATATATATATATATATATATATATATATATATGTATAAATATATATATATATATTCACACTTTGAAACATTGTTTTGTATTTAAAAACAACAGCTTAGAAAAGCCAAATATTGTGTTTTTAGAATGAATAATGCTTTTATTTAAAGTACATATGAGCTTTATACAAGTGTGTCTTTCTCAAAAACGTGTGTTTTTATGTATTCAATAAATAAATGAAGAATAGAAAACGAGACAATTGTCTATATCTCAGAAATACATATTTATGTCGAAAGCGCATATGTCTTTCAAATAAATAAATAATTTATTTATAAACACATTGTTATTTGGCTTTCACAAAATTTGAAATTGTTAAATATACATTGATAATACTAGCAGATATATGTGAGCAGAAAGAGGTATATTTTTGCTAATTTTTTTTAAGTTACACATTAGATACATTACATTTTTAAGTAGAAGGTACCCGCAGTGAAAGTGTTTGGAAAACAAAATCTTTAAATTCGCTTCGATAAATAGAAGAGAGTTGTTAACTCGAAGTTATTTTATTGTTTCAGTAGACGGTGTAACAACATTTATATTTGGCGGACATATAGATGACCCACCACCTTCAGTTTAAAATCTTGAATTTAATTGGAAAAATACATTAAATAATAAATAATAATAATAATAATAATAATAATAATAATAATTTGATATTAAATCTGATTAACTATAATTTTAATTTTATTTTCGCTAAATAAAATAATATCCATTTACGGGTAAACTTCTATATCTCGAACTTGATGGGACTGAAAATAAACTTCGAGATATCCGAGGGTTCGAGAAATCGAAGTTTGAAACTGACACCAATAAACGGTCGGTACCGCCAACTGACTTCGAGATTTGCGTTGTATTCGAGACATCGGTGTTCGATATACCGAAGTTTACCTGTATCTTTCCGGAATTTAAGTCATGTAAGTTCGCACTTAAGGATAATTCTGCGATCCGATTGTTTACATTAGTTAGCATTTTAAACTAAACGCATTTTCGTATTAAGCTTTTATATGAATTTGAAATGTTTCTATTTCATTATTTTTTAAATTAAACAATTTGATTCTATAGATTTGAGCTTTAAAACAATTTCTAATAAGATTAAAAAAACGTTTTAAATAAAAAAATTCAAAGTAAATGTATTATTTTTGAGCGAATTGTACGAAAACTCCCAGTGAATGTGTTGTTTACATCTTATTTATCAAATAACGCGCACCTGTCTTGTTTCTCTCCCGCCCTCTTATCTGACAACTGTGTATTTCTTGAAATAGAACTTTCTGTTCGTTCGAAATAGAACGTTATACATAATAACCAGAAAACAGGTAACCAAATGTTTGAGTGGACGCTGGCGGTTCGATCATATTCAATTACACTCTAATTTAATTACGTAACTAAAATATATAAATTATAAAAAATAATGTCTTTAATTCATTCTATTTATAATTTTAGTAAGATTATTATCGAGGAAAATATTTTAAATACATCTGGAAATCTGAAAAAAACATTGTGAGTGTATATTTGCGAATATTAATTTATTAGACTCTTTAAAACACATTAATTATGTACATTTGAAAGACGCATGATGTTTGGGGAAATTTTGAATTGGTATAAGTAGATATAAAAAGAGAGCAGTATACACATATTTTCGGCTTCAAATACATAAACTCCATTATTAATACGTATACACCCGCATTATATATATATATATATATATATATATATATATATATATATATATATATGGTTGAAAGAGAGATGGGCATAAACACACGCTATTGTCTATTATAATTGCAATTATTAATTATTATATTTAATTATTAAATTTCTCCGTAAAATAGTCCCGACAATCTTTCAACATATTTCGCGTTTGAACATTTTGTAGTCGTTTTTTTATTCGAATTTGTGACAAAATCAAAGCAATTCAATTGTGCATTATTGATTTTTTTGTTAACAACTCCAGGGTCATATGTTAGCCCACTATAACATGGTGACTGACAACAGACTTAACCTATATCGCCGGCTTTTATTTATCAAGTTCACTTTAACTAGGATCATGAAATGGCTGAACAAACATCCGTTTTTAAGGTCATTGTGTTAATTCTTATTGATCTTAACTACTGTCCAAGAATGTAAGCAAAACTGACACGAAACACATCTGGCTTTAAACGTAAATTTTATTGAAAAAGAGAAAAACATGCGAAAAAACGTGAGAAAAAACCTTATAGAAATGCCACATAAGAAAAATACAGAAAGAAAAACATCAGTCTTTCGAACTAAAGTTAACCCAATAAAACATTGATTGAGCTGTATTTAAAATTTGGTTTAACCATTATGAATAGAGATATTGTTTAGTGTCCTTTATTAATAGATTCAGATTGCTCATGTCTAGAGAGGCAATTGATACAACGTAAACATATGTCTTCGCAATCAGGATTTCATAATCTAGAAAGGGCTTTGCAATATGATACAGAACACATCTTTAACTGGTTTTCTTAATCTAAGAGCAGAGTGAAGTCCATGATTACTGAAAGCAACGTTGAGATGACAAAAAGTACTGGCTTTATTTTCTGTTTGTTTTCCACCTACAAATATCGAGATGAGAAATTGATTCATACCTTTCATTATGCGTGTTAAAAATTACTTCATGATTTAATGTTTAGATGCGTGTGTGAAAACATAGGATTAGTGTGTTAGATCTTCACGTAATGTAATAAATAGGTTGGTTGGAATAGGTAAGAGCTTCATCAAATGGCAGTGATGTCACAGAAACAGGAGGCCCCTAAGCTGACGTGAGATAGAGAGATAATCGTTAGATTTGTATAGCTTCTGTCTCCCCTGTCATAGTAGAGAGATTTGGGCGTGTTATGTATATACGTGTATTCTACAAAGAAAGAATAACCCCACAAAAATATTTTAAAAGCCTAATTGCATTCGTGATTTTTCCTTATTAACACTCTTTATAAAAGCTGTAATTGAGAATAAAATTATAGAGAGAAGAAAATATAAGAATCTCACCACTTCTACTGCTGAAATTTTACGCACTTTGGGGATGAGAGAAAACCCCAGCTACGATAAATCCACAACCTCTCAGGAACTTACATATACGATACACTACGTGATTGTAATCCTTACGCGATTTCCAGTTATTCATGTCAACACAATTAGGGAAATTATCCAGTTATGGACAAATCAACAATTCCTTTTAATAAATCAAGTTGCGTTAAATAATTACTACGGATCTTGAAAAGGATTTATATATCATAAAACAGACAAAACAAAGCAAACTAACATGGAAATGCTATTTAAATAAAATGGTAATTCATTATATTTGTAATACAATGGGACAGCAGACGTAAGTAAATACATTAAAAAAAACTTATTTAAACGTAATGAATGTGTAGGGCATCAGTCAACAGACAATGGACATCATTATTTATTAGGGTGAGGTAACAAAATAAAATTCCGTAGTATTCATAAACATTCCGACCAGAACATATCCTTGGTTGGAATCCAAGGAAAACAGGGAAATGTTATTGACGTCAATCGTAAGGTAAAGTATAAAACGTAAAGTGACCGACTATAGCTGAGGGCGAAACGAAAGCTCCTTTTTCATGAGTTACTTTACTGGCGTGAAGGGAAGGGCGCAACTTCTCTCTTGGGATTACTTTACTTACACTTGATCCTCACCTTATAATGTTGAGTTTTGTGCAAAATTGCATTGAGTACAATTTTTACGTATTTGGTATGACTCGACAGACGATAGAACCACGGTTTCTCGGCCCATGAGCGAACACTCTTACCATTATGCAAATTAAGCCGGTATTCGTGAGGTAAGCGACATTTATAACATAAATAAATAGGCAGAAGAAGATAAAGGAAACACGGAAAGATAGGCACGCAGGAAAGGTCTACGTTAAACAAGGCACAGAGCAGATCAGCGTCGTCAACTTCGAGTAGCAGTCTCTCAACTAAAAGATGAACTTACAAACAGAAGCTCGTTATCGTGTTACTCGGATTAACAAACAAAATATATTAGACCCAAAACGATGATGATTATACATGTTCTTCTGTCTTGTGTAAACTACTAACCACACGTACTATCACAATCTACACGGATTCTCCATGATTTTAACCCATTGATGAAAGTTAAAGAGTCATGGTACAACCTTTTTAATAGCGCTGTATTAAGTTATATTTTTCCTAATCGATAGCGACATTTTACGTGAATTTGTTTTCATGTGATATCATTTCTCACCAGCCTATTTCCTTAACCAAAACTGAACTGTAACTAGAGACCTTTATTGTACGATAGCAATTTACCTAGAGTGCGTGTTGCCATGTTTCTCCAAAAATAATGCAATTCTTTTTTAAAACTAAATGCAAATGGAGTCAGTGACCTGTCAAAACGGTTCGTAAATGTCGTGAAACTAAAAAGCTTTTCCGTTATTACGTGCGAAATACAGCGGCAAATTATTACTTTTTCATTCATACCGAACATGTTTTGCTCAGATGTCTATTTAGAGGTAAAATGCATTCACTACCAAGAATGGGTGTGTGAATCGGAAAAAAAGTGTCAGTACTAAGTGCACAATCACATAAAAATATATGTACTTGCTTTCCCAAAGTTTTCGAAAACCATGTCGAACTTTCTTCTTCAAAGAATAAAAATAAAAGAAATTATGTTAATAATGAATGGTTTTGCGATGTTATTTAACAGAAAATGGAAATCATGATTCAGCGATTTGACGTATTAGATTATTATTTTATTACACCGTTTGTATGTAACATAACATTAATGCATTATAATAACCTTCTTAACATCGTATTATGAGATATTTGACGTGTAGACCAACTAATGTATACAATAGTTTACAGAAAATGAAAGGTAAGTTGGTGTTATCATTAAGATGTGAGGATTGATAGACTAAACATTAATAGAAACAGATATAACGTCACACGGCTCAGAAAGAGAGAGAGAGTGTGTGAAAAAGGAGAGGACAGTTCATTTGGGATCACACGGCATGTGGACGTGTTAAATGACAAAATACTATTAATTTATTTTCTCCCTTTCTCTCTCTATCTCTCAATATGAACAAATACAAAATTGAATAAATGTCTTACACCAGTCCGTGTGTTGTGTTAGTCCTATCCATGGTAAGAAATAACGTATGTACATGCGGCGTTCCTCCTGTCGGGATGGGTGACACAGAAATGCGTGCAAGGTCGGAATTCAAGTTGTAAACTTTAATGTGTATGTAATAATTATGGCTACGTAGGTGTTGCGTGTGTAACAGAAGGTTAAAAGGCGACAGTATGTCTATAGTTTTGAGACGGGACGTAGAGAACAATATGTCCGGTTTTTATGGAATCCACAGAACCAACAAAAGTAAATAGATTCTTGCAAAATTAGTTATTGCATGTTTAGCCTTTGAAAAATTTGTCATTTTGTGTGTGTTATCCAGTGAAACGCGGTCAACAGTTGATTTTCCTTACGTAATACATAAATCAAATATCCAGCCGTTTTAAGATCTTATTCTAGGGTATTTTGGCCATTCTCCCAGCTATTTCAGAGTGGCTTTAACCTGAATCTCATGTTCCCTCATTACGTCTGAGATTGGCGTAACTTAGACCGGAGGTTAAACGCAACATCTTTTTCTCCATGACCGATAGTCTGTTTCTGTTTCATCTATTTACAATCAGCAATAGGCAGTACACAACATCAGTAAAGGTTTCACATTTTTTGTCTTTCTAATATTAATATAGCCATTATATTACCATTTATAGGGACGGAAGTGCAAAATAATTGTCAGATTTACAGAGGACCCATCTAATAGGTCAATCTCGTCTTTGAATCAACGTCAAATCACTACAAAAAGAAAGGTTTTATTTTCTTTAAGTTAACCGAGTGATTGCCCTAATCACCAGAGACTAGAAAGAATCAATATTATCCCACCGATGTCGAGCAGAGCCGCCATAAAGCGTTTTTTCTAATTTATCTAATGAGTTAGTAATTTACTTTTGTTATTTTTGTATAAAAATATGGAATGAAAAAGTTTTATCGCAATTTCTAAAATGAAAGTTTATACGTATATGAACCGATAAGTTACAAATAAATATGAAGAACCGAAGATCGATATATAAAGGCATATATATATATACATATATATATATATATATATATATATATAACAAAAATATAATATTTCGACTTATGTAGGAAAAATCCACTTGTCTGCAATAATACTTTAAGTGCAAAATGATGTAAAATATTTAAGGGCTCCCAAGTGACGGCTCTCTTTTTTCTCATCTGCCGTTATATAGAAGCGGAGAATGATCAGTCTTTGCTATTTGCAATTCGTGAAAGAGTGTACAGAGTTTCGTCATTTTGAGCAAAATTGAGTGGTCCAGTACCAAGTTAATTTTAAATGACTGGAACAATTGA
>OY744515.1:217385423-217395423 GCA_963556195.1 Sepiola atlantica | reverse complement strand
AATGGATTAAACTGAACTAATGATCATTAGTGAATACAGCCTTTCTACGTCTGCACTGCCCAAAATGAATAGTAGACAGTCTATTTCGATTTTGTTCAAGGAACCCACACATCATGAAACCTAGAATATTTATTAAATGCTTGTATATTTACAGTAAATTTGTATAAATGGGCATGCTACAACTTTTTTGAGCGGCTTATTCTGTTGGCATTCTTGGAGAGGGTACCTGCAGGTTTCCAACATCCATAATTTAAAGTTTTACAATGGAACCGGTTTGATTCGAACGTGGCACACCCAGGTCTTCAGTCCGCGTCGTTATCAACAACTACCGCCACCTCCCAGGAGTTTGATGATTACATGAGAACATGTTACGTTTGAGAAGATGACATCCTTTCTGTAATTCTACCTTCCTATAGGCAATATAATAGAGGACAGTTTAATTTTTGGTTTATCTCATATCGAGCTAAATTTTCTCGTTTGTAATTCCTTACATGACAACCGGAAACCGCTAAAAGAATTATAGTGTATTTTCGTTAGGCATAAACTAAAACACATAAAAACCGTTTTTTTTTAAATAGCTTTATTATCATCGCGTTGTCTTTCTAGTTTTCTTTGTAGTAAGAGCAAGAGCATTTATTTATAATTCTGTTAAAATCTCGTTAAGTAGGCGCGTTCTACATACGATCTATTTGTGTGTCGCACATTAAATAGTAACAATAGACAAAACACAAACAAAAATGTCTTCAGATGTTCTAAAACGCGAACTAAACCAATGACGTTAATGAGTTTATTGTTTTGACTGCTTTTAACACACCGTTTATTATCTTTGTTGTTTCATAGTTGCAACGTCTGCACAACCGATGAAATCACCACCAAATCCCATAGATATATAACATGGCACACATATTCGATTTTAAGAGTATACGAGAAGGCTATAGGAGATTTGCATTTGCAAAGTTATTCAACAAGAAAAAAAAGATTCTTAGAAAGAAACACCATGTTACGATTATCCGAAGGAAATTGCATAAAAAACATTGTTAAAAATGGTCCAGGTTTCATTATTTACTTTTTACAAAAAAAAATGAAAACTCGACAAATTTATTGATGTATCAGTTCCTTAAAACATTTAATGTTTTCTGTAGAATAAAAAAATAAGACATCTTTATCGCATGCAAATGTTATTGGATTTAAAAGAAAATAAGATTGTTTTAGTGTAGCATGATTCATACAGGTCTCTTCTAGCAAACTTAACTACAAGTCAAGCATGATTATAACCCTGCCACGTCATATCAAATTAATTGGCTTTTTAAGGACTTGTTATGATCAATCCATTTAATTGTTTTCTCACAACTTGATTATTTCATTTATTATACTAGATTATTATTCTATTTAAAAGACAGACTAATTAATAACCCATATATGACACTTAGTTAGCTACCATTGTTATCTCCGTTTCAGGAAGGAAGTTATATATTTTTAAATTGCAGTTTCCCAATTAATTGCCTCCTGACGAAGCCAACGCTATGCAGGAAGTCAGTTTTTGTTTAAAGTAGGTGAAAATCTAGTTACTGAAAAAGCTATTAGTTTAGCATGGATTTTGTGTGATAAAGTATCAACAGAAAAAACGCCCCCGTGAAACAAATATTGTTTAATTGTGCTTTATTAGAATATTAGATATATGTCTAACCTGTTTTGTTCAATTAAACATTTTTCAAGGGAAACATATCGTATTTTACATGATGTTGAATTTCTTGTTTAAACATTAGTATTTAAAGGATACATCAGCTGCGGCCTGGAAATCAAAAACAATTGAGAACACTTAATCTTAATAGCTCTGAACTTGTCCACGTGTTTGATTTACTTTTGTTTACAAATCGTACTTTGTGTATCTGTATCTATTAATTATGGATACTTAATATGTTTTAAGGCGAAATTATATTATTATTCTATTAATAATGGCGAGTTGGTACCTGTCTGTCTGAAACTGAAGCTATACTGCCTTTGGCTCTTGTATAGATCGAGTACACAGCTGAAATTTATTTTAGAAGAGTTCCAATGGTGTCAGAAGGGGCAGACAACTTTCTTTTTTAAGTACTTAATTTCACGCCGTAAATATAATACCGACCGTATTCCACGACAACTTTGGGTTTTTGGTGGCTATGAAAAGGACACTAAATCGGATTTTTTAGTGACGGTCCCGTCCAGAGATGTCACCACATTAATCCCAATAATAAAAAAATATCTGCGATAATTTAATATTTTAAACTATAAAATCAAATAAAAAATCTGTTAATAAAAACAATAGGACTGTTAGTTTTGCTGGTTTTGAAATGAAAAAATATACTGTTGATTTTCCGAAATTCTATTTTCTTCAATAAATGTTCTATCAATATACTGTTGATTTTCTATATTGTTATTTCGTCGAAAAATGTTCAATCAATTAAATTTGCATGACTTAAGAAATGGATATTTTCCATTTTAGGAGACATTGCGTACTAAAAAAGAGAGTTATCTGCCCCTTACACCATTGGAACTCTTTTAAAATAAATTTCGCCGTGTACCCGATCGATACATGAGCCCTGCGTTTAATGTTCAATTCAGAAAAGGGAAAGGCGTCGTGTAATACATGATCTGTTATGCTACCATTCTCCAAGCATTGCCTCCTACTTTGAAATTTAGTGTAGCATCTGTACGTCGGTCATTATACCATTATCCCAGGGATGAACTTTTGGGGGATAAGGTAGTTTAGTATTTGTTCTGTGGTTATGTAATTCTGATCGGGATTACCTTCTCTTTCGGAAGTGGGTACAAGGTAGTGTAGTATATGTTGTGTTGTTGTGACCCACCCACCCCTAGGCATTACCTCCTGGGAATCACTTTTATGGGGTGTGTTAGGGTAGTATCTATTCTGTGGTCATTATGTGATCCTGTCGGATATTATTCTATCTTTTTTAGGGTGGATGAAAGGTAGTGTAGTATAGGTTGGGTTTTTGTGGTCCTACCCCCCCCCCCTCATAATTATTACCTCATCATTAAACTGAACCAGACGACGGTCTAGACAGAACTCATAAAAGCAGGTCATGGGCGTGTATGCTCCAGACATGCAAAACTCATTTTTCTATTCGTGACGTCGCTCTTTCTGCATTTTACATCTTTTCAATCTACCAGATAGAAATAATGCCTTTTCATTCACGAAGGAGATTTTATCTTTAAAACAACCCATTTCCGTCACCGTCATCCTAACAAAAACAATCCGAGTATTAAAAAGGGAGTTATTTGCATTTGAAACTGCGCTTGTTTGATATGAAATTTTAAAAAAGTTATTTTCTTGATGTGTTCGTATTTAGAGTCGTTTTACCTCCTCTTCCAATTGTTTGACCTTTACTGAGAAGCGCAAATATAGGTAAAATCTAATTCTAAGAAAATACTATTCTCTTCTATACACTCATGAGTCACATTTTTTATACTAGCTAGATATTTATCCATAAATATTCAATGGTACACAGCTGTGATTAATTTTTACAAAACTGGACCTTACTAGGCAACTCAGATCCACACACATAATATATATTACAGTGACTAAGATTTGACAGAGTATATCTCAGTAGCAATCTGCACTTATAGGCGGATAATTTTATCATCTAATCGGATAAAATAAGCTCTTCAAACACTAAACCTCGAGAACAAAGACAAATACATTTCTAATAGTTTTATGAGAACTTTCATTTGTGTATGTTTTTGTTTTCTGATTAATGATATATTTAACTTTCGGATCTTCTGAACTTTCGTTTCAAGTGCACGTTCATAACTGACATCAGGGGGTCGGATCTTTATTTAGTGCAATAAATTATTTTAGCCGTGTAGTTTGCATTAGAAATTTGGAACTCAAAAATGCTATATAATAATACACTAAAGAAATGTGATGTTCGTACGTACGTTATCCTCTCCATCGGTGTTTAATAGATGGGATCGATCTATCGCCGAAGATGCAAGGCAAAACATTTATTACTAATGCGATCTGATGCCACATTTGTTGAGAACGTGAAACTCAAACTAAAATACACTTTTCTATAATCAAAATAGAGTATATGTTCTGGCTAAAGATGTCCGAGTATTATCTTGGGGTCTTTGTTCGCCCCGGACGACCATAGAATAAACATATTAAACAAACTTTAATAAAGGTTTATAAAATACACTTCTATGATCTTATATATTTTGAAACTACATTAACCAGAATAGTTCGATTAGTAGGTTTCAGTTTGAACAAAGATGGTACAATAATACTGGGGTTCATAGAATGGAAACATGTCACAAACTCTTCAAACAACAACAATATACAACATATGAAGGACACAACTGTAGATATTGCACGGGTTCAACTAGTAAAGAAATAATGCACCAGACATGTAAAATATATACTAGTATATTATATTAAAACAAATGCTATTAGCTTATCCCCGTAGGAAATAATACGGTTGCCTAACTGCAATCTTTTTGTCGTAACGTAAAATAATTGTCAGTGAAATATTTTTAAATAAATAAAAACAAACTTTTAGAATTTTTCATTTATTTATTGTAAAAAATTAAATCTTTTTAAATAGTACTTCTGTTACCGTTAAATTAATTTGTCAGCTAAATAACGTTTACGTAAATTGAATGAATATAACTTAAGTCAACTATTACAACGACACAGTTTATTTAAGACGGATCATTAGATTTAGGAACAACAGGTAACATCTTAATTTTTGGCAACAGCGACAACAGTTAGACCTCAAAAGCTTTGAAGATCGAGTGGTATTATTTCCTTTTAATGTGTTTGAAAGATGATAATGGAAGCAAAAACGAAGTGTATTATTATACAAGTATTGTTTGAAAAAGAAGGATCAATCAGTAAACAATATATACTATAGTTTGTATAATTTGGATTATTCGGACTACGGTTGGCATTTTAAATGTTATTCTCATGATGTTTCGGTCGATGTTATTTCCGGCATTTTTCAGGTGCATCTCGTCGAACCCAGGAATCTGTAAAGCAGTTCGTGACAAACTCGATAATCTGTACGATCTCGGAAATTCCCGAGTTTGGCATATTGTAAAACGGCTGATGTCGCGGTTATGCTGAGCACAGATACTACACTTTAATCTTAACCGTAAGGCCAAGGAACAATAAAAAAGAAAACGTTTTTATAACCGGCATTTTTAACAGAATGAAAAGTAAGAACCCTGATTAAATCTATCATTGTATTATTTTTAAAAAGAGTTAGTAGTGTGCTATCGGTACTGTTCTCATAAGAACACCCTCCTAGTTATCAATTTCTTTATTTTTAAGCGAGGAGGGATAAATAGTTCCAAGTACGAAATCCTACTTTGGGTGAGTAAGTAATATAGTATCTGTTCTTTTGAGACCATCTCTTTTTATTAGCTGGGATACTGTATCGTTTCTGTTGCCTTCTCAAGTTATGGTGACTACTCGCAAGTATTAGCTCCTTTATTTTAGAGAGGTGGTGTATTAACATATACTATAATGTCACGCATTACTGCCTCTATTTTCCACACTGATTTACTGTCCTATTAAGTGGGTAGTGTAAAAAATACTCTTTAGACATGATACATTCCTTCCAGGGATTACCTCCTCCTTTGGAGCTCAGTGTAGTATATGTTCATTCACCATGACACTATTCTTATGGATCACAGAAACACGCGACCGGAAGGAGACACACACACACACACACATATATATATATATATATATATATATATATATATATATATATATATATATATATTCCCACATTTACTATTTCGTTCTAGATGTATTGTGTGCTGGGTAACGTGCCGACGTGTATGCCTTTGCTAACCTACATATGGGAATCCCTGTCAACAGGTTCAAAGAAAATAAAGTAAAAGAATTATAACTTTTCCCTGCCAATTCTTAACTCCTGTTATCTCGACTTGAAGACTGGGCGCATTCACGGGCGCCAATCCCCCTCAAAAGTGGCGTTCATTCTTTATTTTTCTGCCGACTTGAAAAGATTTCTGGTGGCGCATTTCATCTGCTTTGCCAAAATAATGTCATTTAGTCTTTTTATGCAGAACTATATTATCGAAAATAACTCAATATGACGCCTTCCTTTTTGTTAAGACAACATTTCTCTCTCGCATATCATTTTTACCCGGTGTTTTCCTCTTTTCTTGGCTATCACCCCGAAAACGATTGCAACCAACTATACTTGATTATACATACATACAAAAATATGTCGTCGATAATTTTAGAAAATCGAAGGCAAGTGAACACACATTTAACTCTAGAGTTCTTTCTGGTAAAGCCATTAATATTTTAGCTTATCGGCCAACTTATAAAATATGCCACAATAAAAGTAGAATCGACATCGACTTAATGGCGATATAGTATTACGTTTAAATACATATATGTATATATATATGTAAAATAATAAATACACAATTAATAAATAAATATATAGATAAAAAAATATATATATATGTAAATTAATAGATATATCATCAATAATAAATCTATAATTAACGGCTATTAGTAACGATAAGGCAGCCTCATGAGGACGGTTGAAAGACCGAAAGCGCTCAAGCAATAGCCCACAACACAACGCTAGGTGACATACCATACCGGTTAACACCTGAGAACCGCAGAATTGCTCGCCGCGTCGAAAGATTGACACAAAAAATTGTGAAAAGAGAAAGCTCCGTGATCTTCAATGAAGCTTGCATCAACAACGATTTGCTGCCGAACTAATAGATATAGGGTGGGCAAAAATAAGGGTCCTATTTTTAAAATTCATAACTTTTTTATTTATTGATTTTTTTTTGGATTTTTTTTAGAATAAGTAAAGGACCCCTTCCGAAGCAAGCATGAGCCGTATTAGCCGTAAGGAACGTACCCTCATTTAGAAAACATTATTTTTGCTTAAAAAACTCAAAACAGTGTAAAAAACAATACTTTAGTTTTTGTAAGTTTTAAGAAGTGTTTTTCGGCTAAAATTTGTTTTGTTTATTTCAAAAAATCTCGGAAGGGTCAGTCTACACACACATAAAGTTTGGTGAGTTTAACTTTTATTTTGTGGAAGTTATTCAAATTCAAGTTATTCAAATTTAAAGATAGGACCCTTATTTTGGCCCACCCTGTATATATATATATATATATATATATATATATATATATATATATATATATATATGTATGTATATATATATATATGGTAGGTCTACATGGATATATCTAGCGATATATGCTTTGTTGTTATCGCTTGAGCTAATGATACTCCAGTTTTAAATTTCTATTACGTCTACAAGTAAATTGTCATATCTAACTTTAATAGGGTTTTCCTATACCACAGTGTAATTATCTCTAGCTTTTCATAAAATGTTTTCGTATTATTTCATAGCAGTTTCAATACTCTAGTTTGTGTGTATTAATATGAATAAAGTGTATGCGTAGTATAATCTTAATATACAATTATATGGGTTTTAACGTTAATGTTTGTGTTAAGCATATCTCCTATGTCTATACTGATGATTTCTTATCTAATAAAAAATCGATATGGTCGAACCACTAGTTTTTTATATAATAATAGCTAGATTCCCTAAAATATACAGGTTTTTTTATTGTAGGATACGCAACTACATACGTGTTTTTCTTACAATTCACATGCACATAAATAGAGCTTTGTTATTTCGATGTTTTCAAACAAGTCATGTCCTGGTTTTGTTTTCACTATTTGGTGTAATACGGGCGTAAATACTATAATATGTATACTTATTATTTTAGTCTATTTGTATTCATTTATGATTTCTTAAAATAAAAAAGTTTGTATGTGAAGCTGATGTTTGTCTGCGAAGCTGATGTTTTTCAGGGTGTTATATTTTATATTGTTAATTAAAATATCTTCTTCATTCGATACGATATTGCTTATTCTTCGCTCATTTGATTTAGATACCTAGTGAATGATTAGAATACGACTAGTTTTTTTTCTCCTTTATATTGAATGTGATCTCTAGGAAGTGTTCTTTTTAATGTTCGTTGTTACTTCAAATTCTTATACTAACCTTTCAATCTCTATAAAGTAATATCCTGATTCTATCAGTAGTAACAGCCCGTCATCTCTATAAAATACTACTCTTGTAATATATAGATGTCTGGTAAAATTATGAAGTACACGTACATCACGAAAGTCATATTCTCATGCTGGTCCAATGATCATACGAAAAACCGGAATAATCAGTTAGCTTATTCTAAATACCGTATTCGTTGCCGTGTATTGGTAATTCTTTTTTAAATCACATGCTGGTTTCTCTTTCCTTCACCGAGATATCCGTAAATACTTATTGCAAATACTATGGTTAGTTTATATACATCTTTAGAAATTAATGAATACTTATCCCGGACGTGTAATTGTATGTAAATACAAATAAATGTTTAATGATATATCTAAAATAATAGAAAAATGGTAAAATCCGTTTAAAATATCATTTAAGTGAAATTGCAGGTTTTGAAAATAAACTAATAGTATAGGAAAATAATGGTTAATTAGAATAAATAAACGTAACACAATTTACAATACACATGAACGCAGAATTATCTTTCGACGGATAATACATTTAAAGTAGAAATATGATAAAATAATGTACTTAAATTATTGTCAATTTTTCAAAAACATAACTTTTTTACATATTATTTTTCAGTATTCAAATTCCTTCCTCTGCAAATATCAAACTCCTATTTTATATTGAGTTATTTCTGAACTACGGTGAAATGAGCACGTCTAAAACGCTCATACTTTCTTGTATGTGTATTATTCGGATTATTGTTCTTATCTTGGATGTTATGCTCACAAAGTTACGGCCGATAAAACCTTCGATCTTCTGCAAGTGCGCCTTGAATACCTCTGGAATCTGTATCGAATGTTGAACTGAATCCTTTATATAATCTATGGGAGTTGATTGCTCTCGTTATGTAAGTAAAGACAGGGTAAAGGTTTAAAGTAATTCTTATTCTTTCCTCAGTATCACATATACTGAGTATTGACATTTCAAGCTCCATAAAACTGCCCTTTATAACTGATTAAAACTTTGTATTTACTTTGTTGAGTCAGATGTTAATGTGAATTAAATTAAGAGTTTAGCTCGATATCCCCCTTAAAAAATACTATCCAAGATGAAAACGATAGTCCAGATAATAGAAATAAAAATTATCGAAATTCATCTGAAAAATTCCGAAACACCCAGAAGTTTAATTTTGTACATGTGCTAATTTTTAGCTTATGATAATAGAAAACAAATATGTTTCACCTAAACGCGGGGAGATGTATCCGAAATAAATACGTACTCTGTTGATAGCGCTTGGTCTATGTGCTTGGACGTTAATTGAACATATTCATCAAAACAGATAATGAATGAGAATTTCATTGGCTCAAATCTAGAAAAAATAGTGTGAAGTTACAAATTTATTATCTCTCTATAATGCGTGTCAAAAGCATTTGAAGAACATTATACAATAATTGATAGAATACGTCAGTTGATATTTATTGTTCATTTGAAAGTGTTTCATTAACGTTTGCGTAATAACCTTAATTGCATTTCAAGACTAAAATACAAATTCAACACAACCTTTGAACACGAGACACACACATACTTCTATCTATATAATAAAACAAATGACTGTCACATGGGTTAATCGGTAATTTTATTTACCTGTCATATATATATATATATATATATATATATATATATATCACCAACTCTCTTGGTAATATAAATTTATAATTTCTGTCTACAGGTCATACCCATGAGCTAAAGCTGTATGATATATATTATGACTACCTATTGCTTACGTATTTATATATACATATATAAGTTATGTATGTGCATCGATATATATATATATATATATATATATATATATATATATATTACAGATATATTTCGCCGAGTACAATCGGCTTCATCAGTGTAGTTTGTAGATCCGATG
>OY744515.1:217350423-217380423 GCA_963556195.1 Sepiola atlantica | reverse complement strand
CAACGGTATAATGGTCTTTTATTATTCTCCATCTCAGTTCCATTTACATTATGAACGAACACTACAACCACAGTGGAGAGGATAGGTAATTAAATAGTCTTCAGGCCTAACGGATGATTACCGAGTTCATTTGGGGTATGGGTAAACTATTATTTAAAGTAGCGATCGCTTGTGAATTTAATTCTTAAAAACCCTCAGCTGAAGGAGGAAGCCGGCTAAACCAGATCAGATGAATGGCACACTATGTATAAGTGATATTTCTCCACCATTGTAGTATGTTCTTCATATCTGAATACGATTTCATTACGGTATTTAAAAGTAAAAGCTGAAATAAACATGAATATATTATTACATGTTATATTTTCAGTTACCGATTTGTGTACAAAGCATCATACACCCGTCGTAGTGTATTTTGATGTATATTTCAATTAAATAGATAAGAACAGTGACAGAAAAAATCAGAGGGGCAGGTTAGTTGCGTGCGCGTGTTGAGAGAGAAAAACAAGAATATAAATAGACGCATAGCTCGTCTCACTACACCTAGGTACATCGTGAGATCACATCCCCTGGACACGTCTTCTCTTATTGAAGTGTTGCTAGCTAAGACGGAAATTCGATACGTTTGGAAGTCACCTGGTTATGTCGACTTCCGTTCTGATCTCATCTCTAACCCTTAAGCGTCACTGAAACTTTTCATTTGAAACCACGGCTTTAGTTATGTAAAAATAATACGAAATCATTAATTAAAAAAGCAGCGATTATGTTTTTTTCTGAAATTGAAATTGTATCGAGCTCTTCTTGTTTTTAAGGTTATGAAAAAAATAAAATTAACATTATTATTGATTAAGCATTTTAAAACATTGATTCGACGAGAAAATTGTTTCAATATTAGAAAAGGTAAATAGTTAATCATTTAACATATATCGTAATCAATGTAATCTTTTGAAATTCTTTACTTTCAATTTTATACAACATAAGAATAAATCGTGTTCGATATCTTCATATCAACGCGTTTTATAAAATCCCAGAACGGGTTCAAACATATTGGTACAGCAGAGAGCGCTTGAAAAGAGACATTACGCAATTTTAGTTAATTTGGTAGAGCTAAGCTTCCATGAAAGTACATTAAACAGAATGTGGTTAAGCTTTCAACGTACTCGCACTTGTGTATCATTAGTGTAGTTCCTGTTTGTTAAATTTGTGGTTTACTAACTACTCCCAGAGTACCTTACTTAGTGTACTTGGATATGTATATTTCATTTTGATCAGGCAAAATAAAAAATATTATGATGGGTCTACAGTCACGCTTGACGTGCATACATAGAAAATGCGATAGTTTAGTTTATATTATTTACAACTGTAAGAGTAAATTATTATAATTATATGAATAAATAAGGAATTCGTGCAACACTGTACAACGTGTGTCATAGTAAATGCCAACCCCAAATGCATATATATATATATATATATATATATAGAGAGAGAGAGAGAGAGATAGAGAGAGAGAGAGAGAGATATAGAGAGAGAGATAGAGAGAAAGATAGAGAGAGAGATAGAGAGATATAAGTTTGGGTTATGACTCAAGAGATCGCATAGATTGAAACATCGATTTGTCGATATCATCCCCCAAACAGTAATACCATATATATTTGTATTAGAACGTATTAGAAAACGGTAATTCTCATTCATGTGTGTACATCACGCTGCCACTATAATTGAGATAGTACTTTTTCCACGCATGTAGAGTTAACACTCATCTCACAGACCAAATGTAAAACAATACCTCTTGTTGTTCTATTTTATCTCATAAAAAATACAACATCGATTTACTTAATGACCAGATCAAATTCTCTTTTCCCCACAAATAAAATGTCAATAGAAATAGTCGGATTATAAGCAATTGTTACCCTTTTCTGTACTTGACCAGCATTGGCTATTTCTTCCAACGGACATTTTCCAGAACTTCTGAAAATAAAAGTCACGTTTGACCCGTCTCTAAAAACAATAAAGGCGAACAGCTGTAACAACCTTCTGCCCTAAGAATACTAATCGCTAAAACGTTAGTAAATGAGAGTCGGTAGCGTGTAATTGGTAAAATACGCTAGAACTAGAATAATGCTATAAAAGAGTATATATGTCATCAGAAAAAGAAAATGAAAATACTAGCAAAAAAAAAAAAAACTCATCAAAATATACTAATAAGTATATTTTGATGAGTTTTTCGAACATTAACAAAAGAAAAAAGTCTATACATGTGACAGTAATTGATTTTGTTCGATAACTTGTTAAAACAATGCAAACGAAGGGTTGGTACAGATTGAGAGTTGAAAGTGTTCAGGGAACGTTTCTGAGAAGAAAATATCTGTGAGTAGTAGGATGACTTTGTTTTGTCAGTCAGAGAGTGGGTGCGTCTATGTACTTGTGTATATGTGTGCACTTCGTTAGGCTACAGATATTTGTGAACGTCTTATCATGTATGTGTGATTAGTCAAGGGCCGTACGGCTTAAAAGGTTTAGTCAGAGAGCATTGTGTGCATGCGTTAATTTTTTCTGAAACAAAAAGAAAAGATGAAAAACATGCCGTGTTTGTGTTTGTGTTTTCTATACTATGCGTAATTATTCGGCACTGAACATTTCTTACAATGTTATTGGTCAAACGAAACTGTTGATTTCAGCGTTTATCTAATCAAGAGACTGTACGTAATAACTTTACTGCTGTTGCTACCTTGAACACTTCCAATGCTTTTACGGTCAAATAATTATAAATCAACAGAACAGGGTATTCAAATTAAGGCTTTTGTTTCTCTATGTGCTTGCGTGTGGTCATCTTTGAAATTGTTCCTCGTTTCTGGAATATTTCTCGAAAAGATTGAAAAAGATGGATGCGCCGAATATCCACAATGTAATTTTATTCATCCGTACAGCGATTTCGACGATTTCACTGACCTGTATAGTATACATTTTACTACGTAAAACTGGTATTGGACGGTTATTTTAAGACATTCGAAGCAAGAACTCGTCTCTCTAGCACAACGAAACATTTACATTCTATCACCATGTTCTTATCGTCAGAATGAATGCCCATGAACATTGTTTCTCTTTAAAGGCTTCCCGTTTGTAAGAAAAACATTTCGATAGTACTGCTTCCCTGCAGATTACGATAGGATAGTTGTCTAATAAAATGTAATAACATAATTGTCATAAACGGTCCTTATAAGTAATAAAATTTCGTTCATTTCATTCAACGTTGTTGGTTCTCTCAATATTCGCTATCATTCGACTGATATTCTATCCATCTCATAATCCCTTAGCCTCGAGTGACTTCTGGCCTTAGTATGTTAAGACTGATTAGTAAAGTAAAATAACGTTGATTTTTTGTGAAGTGTTTAAGACATACACACGTCATTGACTAAATATGTACATCTAAAAATTGTACATCAACTTCACAACTATATGCATTTTAGCACAAATATTTTGTCTGTAAATAAACTCATTGTACACGGATTTATAACTGAAATGTGTTTTAGGTCTGAACATAATGGGGACTTGGCAACAGGGAATAGGCAGACATACATTTTTCGTCTTTATATATTAAATAAAAAGGTGCATCCATCGAGTGTAGCGAATCATTTAACATTTATCCACAAAACAGAATAAAAAAGCAGGTGTATAATGTTTCTCCGTTAATTACGTAAAGTTATTCTTCATCATGATTTAAGTGATGACTGAATTACATTAGAAAACGACAAACGCACATGTGTTTAGAAGCGTTCAACTTCAGTGTCGTCTCTTCAGTCTATCTGCTTACGTGTTCTCTAGTAAACAATGTCCTGATGCTCTATGTTAAATGAGTTATATAGTCAAACTCGTCGCTGTAGGAATTTAAGCAGTAGAGAATTTGAGGCTGAGAAAATAGAGTTGACTGATTGTGAGCATCGTTTAATTGGCCGCAACTCATAGAGATACGTCTCAGAATTTGCGTAATGAAAGCGGGAACGATTGTTGCAAGAGAATCAGCAAAGTTGACACGTGTAAGCTAATACGAAGCGAGTGAGGAAAACTAACAGATTATACTGTAGAAAAATGTGTGCATAGCATCGACCTTTATAGGCCAAATCGTCGCTGTAAAAACCATTCAACCATGACAAATTATAGCATTAGAGTTTGAAAGAGCCCAATCCAATATGTTCAACATTTCCAATTAAAGAGAGGTAAAACTTTTAGTCAAATTATCAAAAGACTAGGAGATTTACCTGACGTTACTCGAACATCAATACTAATAGTTTTAATTAAATTAAATGTAGGCGTATGCGTATGGTCTAATCGAACATTGGAGTCGATTAGAAATTTGGGAAAATGATTGACAACGAGTGTAAATTGATTAATCTGTTATAAAAATAGCACACCGTGACCAGGGTTGCAGGTAGAAGACCTACAATTAAGAAAATGTAATCTCTTTCAAAATACGTCTATCATATTAGCAATAACGAACAACTGGTTAAATATACAAAAGAAAGAATTATCGAAAATAAAAAAGTTTTGTTCCAAATACGGAAGCATATGTCCAATATTCAGTAGATTTTTATTTATGAAGCTATATCGGGCAAGAAAATAAGGAGAACTCTTACTCTTATTTATATAAAGGGTATATATATATATATATATATATATATACATATTATGCTATACATGTGGTATCTATATATCTTACAATGTATTTAAAACAACTATACCAAGATTACACGATTTTTCCCCAGTAAAATGAAACTAAAACTGTAATGATTGTTTACATTTTGTACTAGGTATTTTCCAGTTATATCGTGAAATTTATGGTCGCGTCGGACATCGATTTTATTTGGTTACGGAAACAGTTCGGGCGCATTATAAAAATAATAATACAATGTTTAACCTCGGTTTTTGAACATAATACTAAGTATAATGTATTATATAAAACTTGATTTTGTAAAAAGATCTATTCAGTTAACTTTTTATGAATTAAGACTATTTTTAATGCACATTTTGACATTTTTACTACATATTTTGTAATTTTTCTATGTAAATTTTAGCACGTATTTAAAAATATATTTACCTAAGAAAAAGAAACAGATTAAAAAGAATAAACAGACAGAGATTGATTTTAAAAAATTCAGATCTTGTTTCAAAAACCTCTAAATGGCAACGCTGCATAGAATTGTTAACCTTTCATCAGTCGGTATGTTTAGGTGCTGTCGGCGTGGTTAGGGAATCGAATTTCCTGTTTGATTGTATTATGCAAAAATATATTCCAAAACAACAAATATGTTAAGAGCAAAGACCATTATAGTTTGATAACTGTACACTTTCTAATTCAGTTAAAGTACAAATCTCTCGGCTTGAATCAGATATTTGTTGAGAGACTAACTCCATTGTACTAAAGGATTTAATATACAACAGGATCGAATCCCCTCTCTATAGGAATGTTCAATTATTTTGCAACGTATTCGTCGAATTCTGCATTTTTTGTCAATTACTTCATTCATTGAAATGCATATGTCGATATTCCCGGAAAAAAAACTTACATTTGCATGCGTTTATAAAAAGGGCCGGATTATTGAAATCACTCCATAAATGAAAAGTTTGACGGCAAAATGCGATATATCCAATATTTTTAATTAAGAAATTAGACTTTTTCAAGGCGAATATTTCAAATATAAAATTTGACTAAACGATTATTTTATTAAATAAATACTACCTCACTTTAACACTAATTTGGAGTGCGTTAGGGTGATATAATGCAATACTTTTCACGAGGGCAATACAACCATTTTGTAACTGTCGTTTATCGTGTTTTGCATTCGAACTCCTCAAATATAAATCGAGTGATAAGTAGTAAGATAAAGAGAAACCAAGAGAGGTACACGTATGTTCGGCTTAGCAAACGGAGACGAGAGATCGAGCATAATAGTTTATCTTGTTCCGCAACGGGTGCGCTTCGATGCAGTCAGTAGATCTTCATTTGTTTTCTGCTTGGCCTTTTGGCTAAGATCAAAGTGTAGTATCTGTTCCGATAGATACTGCACCCCATAGACTGGTATTGTCTTGGCCTTCGGGGCTTTATTTACGCCGGTCTATGGGTCTGTCCTGTGCAGTTCTAGGAGGTTCACCCACCCAGGCTTCGCCTCCCCTCTTTGGGGAGGAGTAAGTCTGTTGCTTACTGTCTGAGGCGCCCCTACCGGGTAATGCCGACGGGGCTGCCCAAGAAATGTTTAATGGCCAGAGTGCTCACCTCTCGGGCGCTGGCTTTTCAATCCCCACTTTCCCGACTCGACCTTGGGTCACATCTTACTTGTGAGAGTAAGATAAGAACTGGCCTTGTGCCTAACTTCTGGAGAGGAGTAAATCAATACTCTACATGACCTAATTTTGTCACTGTCTTGTGTTTTCTATTTATTAAACTTTTAAAGCTATCCGAGTCTTAAACTGCTTCTTATTCCGCGCTCTCATATGTACTAAAATGAAGCAAATGTTTTCTTTATACGCAGGCTGCGTACTTTTTGTGCAGATATGCTTCTCAAAACTCTAATAGTTTTAACGAGGAGGCAAATAGTTCTGAGAAATAAATTAATCTTTAACAGTAGCAAAATTAGTAGTGGTTTTATACGAACATTTAACTCCAAGCAGAACATTATGAAGACAAAGTGACGAAATCCTCGTCGAGACGCTATCTTTCTTTATAGTAACATTACCCAATTACAAACATGACTAATTGAATTAAGTTGTTTCTCATAAAACAAGTAAACACATTTCAAACTCGATGTATTAACTCCTACACTTGGCAAACATGTGTTTCTATTTGTTCCCTCTCCAATTACATCATGTTATCTTTTCGGCGAAATGTAATTTTATTTTATTGCGCTTTTAAACATTTGGTCCGATCAATTGAGAAGAATTTGAGCCGCTTGTTAAATTCTATAAGTGTGTTATCAGTAAGGCTTAACATTAAACATCGTCTTAATACTTGATAGTATATGAAATAGCGCATTACTTAGTATATTATCTATTATCTATATAATAATACGCTGACACAATTTAATGTTTGTACGTACGTTATCACTCTCCAACCATTTTCTTAAAGATGGGATCGCCTTATCACCGAAGATGAAACTCAAATAATACATTTTTTTAAAAATTCACCTGGTTTCGATGCATTTCCGAACGTTATACTCGAACCAAAATACACTTTGTTGGCCTTCGGAATAAGATTAAAGTCTAGTATTTCACCAGAACCGATACTAAACTATGAATATGGAGACTAAATCATACAAAGTGTTATGTCTAAAGAGTTAGAATGATGTGGTGTCTGTTCACACGCGACGTCTATAGAATGAAAATGTGTCAAAAACTCCCAAAGGGGTTTTGAAACCCCCTTCATAAGCTTGGCAGCAATATACAATAGATGAAGGATACGACTGTGGAATTGCCACGGGTCCCGCTAGTTATACTAAATGTAAGTAAATCTACGTAGTTTCAATCAAGATGTTCCTATACACTTTAATAACACTAAATTAATGTTAACACATACCTTAGTTCTGGAAATGACTTATGTTAGAAAGATTCATTATTTAATTATAATTAAACGTAATTAATAATCAACTGAAGAACTCAAGTATGTCTTATGTAGTTTTCTATATATTTCTGTCGCGACCTCTCACAAGGTTTATTCAACCACTTTCTAATATTACCCCAGTCGTATATTTTTGCATATATTTATAAAGAATGAGCATATATTAGATTGCCCCCTACAGTAGACGGTAATGCCTGGGTCGTCATTACATGAAAACAGAAAAGATAGTACACTCATCCCGGATTCAGCATTGAAAGATAGTTCATAGTCTTGAATAGCATAGAATTACTAAACATAACAGTTTCAGTTTCGGATATAAAAGTCATAGCATAGTATTTTCTGTCTACACATCTCCAGCGCATGTCCTATTGCCGTAATAATATTACATCCCTGTGCTTGTTTTACGAGTATTTTCACGGAATGTCCTCGAATAACTCATTTAACTTATACCCCTCAACGTTAATACCAACGACAAAGTCGACTCGCAGCAAAGTCTTACCCTTTTCACTATAGACTTTCCCAGATTCCTGAAAACTTTTTACTCTAATAGCTTGTTTCCTCGGAATGCTTGATTAAACTCCATGTTTCTCCGACAGTACCAGCACGCAGACATTTAACTGTAAGGTGCACAACTTCTTAATTGAGAGGTCCAATATAAACCTGGTTTCTAATCACAGTAACCCCTGACGTCTCGGTGATAATATGTCTTGTTTTGGAGTGAATTAAAGTAAAAAAGTTTACACCCCAGACTGACTAATACCTAATCCCTATTATATATATATATATATATATATATGTATATATATATATATATATATATGTATATATATATATATATGTATATATATGTATATATATATATATATATATATGTATATATATATATATATATGTATATATATGTATATATATATATATATATATATATATATATATATGTATATATATATATATATGTATATATATGTATATATATATATATATATATATATATGTATATATGTATATATATATATATATATATATGTATATATGTATATATATATATATATATATATGTATATATGTATATATATATATATATATATATATGTATATATGTATATATATATATATATATGTATATATATGTATATATATATATATATATATATATGTATATATATATATATATATATATATATATATATATATGTATATATATATGTATATATATATATATGTATATATATATGTATATATATAAATATATATATGTATATATGTATATATATATGTATATATATAAATATATATATGTATATATATAAATATATATATGTATATATATATATGTATATATATATATATATATAAATATATATATATATATGTATATATATATATATATGTATATATATATATATATATGTATATATATATATATATGTATATATATATATATATATATATATGTATATATATATATATATGTATATATATATATATATATATATATATATATATATGTATATATATATATATATATATATATATATATATATGTATATATATATATATATATATATATATATATATGTATGTATATATATATATATATATATATATATATATATATATGTATGTATATATATATATATATATATATGTATATATATATGTATGTATATATATATATGTATGTATATATATATATATATATATATATATATATATATATATATGTATATATATATGTATGTATATATATATGTATATATATATGTATATATATATATATATATATATATGTATATATATATGTATGTATATATATATGTATGTATATATATATATATATATATATATATATATATATATATATATATATGTATATATATATGTATGTATATATATATGTATGTATATATATATATATATATATATATATATATATATATATATATGTATATATATATATATATATATATATATATATATATGTATATATATATATATATATATATGTATATATATATATATATATGTATATATATGTATATATAATCAATCTTATTGTCAAGATGTTTTGAAATGGTTTCGGAAAGCAGGGTGAATCTACTTAGTAAAGTATAGAAGACGAATTTCTATTTGTAAGATGCGTCTATTCCATGTGCCCGCTTACACGACAAACTGGTAGTTCAACCTGAAATGTAATACGAAAATACTAAGCCTTTTTTTATAGATATGCGTTGACGCATTTTAAAATGTCATGTCAGACGTATGTGTAATATCTCTCAGAGTTGTTTCGACGCACCTATAAATATTAAATACTCCTTTTTACCCTTACTGCAAACATTGAGAGTTTGAGGGGGGCTAGTAACCTGAAAAAAGCTATTAATACTTTGTGGAGGAGGAAGATACAGTTTGATGCTAAATACAGGGTGACTAAAAAAAAAGGGCCCCGTGTACACTTTATGTGATATCTCCTTTGTTTATTCACCGATGGCCATTATTTTACAGGACATGGCAGAATCAACGAGCGTGAGTACACCAAGACCTCAGTGGGAGCTGGGACAAAGAATACACTGTGTTAAATTTTACTACAAGACAGGCTCGTTTAAGAAAACCCAGGACAGTTTCATGCATCAGTTAAAATGTGAAAAGGCTCCACCCAAAAGCAGAATTCAGAACTGGGTGGACCACTTCGAGAAGTATGGGACCGTGGAGAACTTCAACGCTGCCAGTGAGAACCGTCAATGCCACTCGGGACGTCCCAAGAAGCAGACAGCTAAGCTGGTTGAAAGTGTGAGAGAGTCTCTTCAGGAGAGTCTGAAACGCTCTGTGCGTAAGCAAGTCAGTCCTTCGGTATCTTCCGTGAGACTTGCAGGAGAGTTCTTGTGAACGATATCCGGGCTTACCCATACATAATATGGACGCTGCAGACCCTTACAGCCTCAGACAAGAAGCAGAAGAGCGCTATGACAGTCAAGATGCTCGATAAGATCGAGGAGACACCAAGTGTCCTTAACCTCCTTTGGACCTCAGATGAAGCCCACTTCCATTTTGACAGAAAGGCGAACGCCAAGACAAATGTCTTCTGGGGGTCCTCCAGCTGCACTCTCCTAATTGCACAGTGTGGGCTGCAATCTCGGTCAGAGGTATCATCGGACTAATCTTCATCGAAGAATCCTACGCAGCAGTGACAGTCACATAGGAGCGGTATGTGGAGGTCCTCAAAACCTTCAAGAGTGAGCTCCAGATGTTCTACTCGTCGCTCATGAGCAAGTTCTGGTTCCAGCAAGACAGAGCAAGTTCTCACACCTCAAACCTGTCCCGTGATTGGCTGAAAGAGAACTTCGGAGGCAGAGTGATGAGTATCAAGACTAATTTTGAGTGGCCACCCTATAGCCCGGACCTAAGCCCCCCAGATTATGTATTTTCGGGCTATCTTAAGGACAGAGTGTACGCATGGAAACCCAGAAACATCACAAGACTCAAGGTACGCATCAGGGAGGAGATGAGAGCCATTCCCAATTCAGTCTGTAAGAACGTCATGGACAACTTCGTTCACCGCCTCAAGAAATGCACGGAGCTAAAAAGAATTCAATCTAGAACACATGCTGTAGAACGGAGAAAAAAAGGCCAAAGACCCTAGTGTTTTGATATGATGTTGTGAATATAATAAACTAGTTATGCCCCAAAATGCATTTCATTCGGACGAAGCACTAAGAAACGTGGCCTAATTAGATTTGGGGCCCTTTTTTGGGGTCACCCTGTATTACATTTTTAAGTGAAGTTTTACTACACTCATTATTACCAATGAAATATACCTACTTTACTTAGGAAATACAATAAAATGAAGTATTCGGGAAAAAAATATTGGTACTTTGTTACATTAGGACCACTGCTAACGTTTACCGCGACCCTAGCCCTAACTTCTGACCCCACTTTGACCCTGTCCCTAACCTTAACGACGAGGTCAAAGTGAGCTCGTTCTTAATGTAACAAATCACCGAAAAGTATATATATGGCACATTCCGAACATTTTAAAAAGACAATTACATTTCTTGACATTTTCCTGAGAATTAGAAACATCACTGCTATAATGCGTTCTGTTCTTACTCACCGTCTATTCGATTGTCAACCTTCACTGTTTTGTTAGTATTACTACCTGTGAACCTATACAATATACTCCACCGATATAGCATCTACTACTTGTGACGTTTTTAATTACTACTAACACTCCTAGAAGAATATAAACAAGCGATTTATTTGCTTTTTCGCATGAACTCATCCATCATTAATAGAACAGACGATGTGAACATTTGATATTTTTATTTACCGATTTGATTTCGGAGTAAACGATGCCATTTTTATTTGCAGATGAACAAAAAAAATGTCTATAATTCACGGATGTTGAACTGATCTGATGTAATAATAGATTTCCAGTTAAGTGCAAATACCTAAGAGTCTGGCTATTTAAACATCTTCTAGCGTCTAAAAAATCGTTTGGGACTTATAGCATTTAAAATGGGATTCCTAATTTTTCCTAACACCCTAAACATGGACAAAATAAGAACACATTTTTAACGACTAATCTAGTCTGCGAGTTTAGCGATGAAAATGCTATTTCAAACGAGCGTGTTTTAATAAATTAAACATCCTTATATTATAGCACTACATCTCGGAAAAGAACAGTTTTCATTAATATTTTATAAAATCCACTAGTCTATTCCTCTTCGACTTAGTTTAAAAAGTCTAATCTGACTATCAAACAAGCTGCAGCCCCTGTCCCATCGCCGCAATGTTGTATATTGTACTCGTTTTACAAACACTTCAATGGAATGTGTCCCGATGAACTTGCTGCTTTGGTGCTAACTCGAGTCAAATGCACTCAACTAACCCAACAATCAGCTTAATTCCATCCATTCACTGTGGATGTCCCAATATGTCGGAGAGCCTTCTACTCCAATAGTTCTTTCTTCGTGCTGCCGGCCTTTAGCACTCTCTCCCCGCACCCTGTTTCGCCGACTGTACCGACATGCATAAATTTAAAACTAATGTGAACAAGCACCTCTCTGCGCAGCTCCCTATTTACGATGCCCCTCTTAAATTTCACCGTAATTCTCAGTAGCCACTTACGTCTACAGTGACAACTTGCCTTGTTTGGTGGGAACTAAGTTAAAAGAAAAACATCCCCTTTCTTTTTAATGTTAAGCCTATCGTTATTCTGAACGGAATCGAACACATTTATGCTCCTTTTCTTCGCCTTTATATATGGTCGATTCATACTAACATATTAACGTTTAGGATTTCGAATGAGATCAACACCTTTTCTTCCTACTAGATATAAAGCTGTAGAAGCTAAGTAACAATGGAAATTGATATACCAAAGTACTGTACCAAAACCACTAAATGAGCGGATATCAACTAGTAATATTAAAACTGGTACACTATTAATATATCTTTCATTACCTTTATAATGTGTCAGTTAAATGTTATTTTAAAATCTAAAGTCCAAATTCACTTGAGGATAAGGGTTAATGAGATTGATACATTGACAGTTGAATGATGAGAGGACTACAAATGATGAACCGAGTTAACAAAATGTGATGACTTATGAACACCTTTTATGACAATTGTTTGTTCCCATTAGATTTGAAGACGGTCATGTTCTAGTCTGCATGGTAGAAGTCCCAGGAAAATGTCTTCCGCAGATAAGATATTCTTAAAGAGGAAACTCTATTCATCGAAATTTCACCTGGCACGCAGAGGGAGAAAACAACGTTCTTTCTAGTTGTGTTCAGAAGTAAAGTGCTTGCTGTGAATGTCTTACATGAAAGGAAAACAGAGACTGGAACTAAGAAAAGACTGCTTATATGTTTTTGTAAACAAAAACTATTACAGTTCTGTACTATCTGCCAATTTTGTTGCTACATGTAATAATGAAGTAACGCTCGTCTTGGCAAAAGTTTGATTAAACACTTTTTTAAACATAAATAAATGTTAAATATGTATATTATATCATATAGAATAACGTTTCGATCAATAACTGTTACATCAATACGAATGTAGGTCAGAGATCAAATGACATGTTTGTTTCAGCATGAGAATAAGCCATTGTCATAGTAACCCTGACACCTACTTCATCTTAGACTGACTAACAATTTCCTATCGTTGATAAGGTTCTGTGCGGAATAAACCGCCACCTGAAGCTAGTAATGTTTATTTTATTATATTTTTGACGGATAAAAGCTACCTTATGTTATATAGAAAACGTCAAGTTTGATAATAAGATCAATAAAAATACAAGTCACAAATAGAATAACTTGTTCGTTATACACTACCATATGTTAGCATACACTCATATATGTTGTATTTGTGTCGGATTTGGGCTTTGAAAAGTTTAAATAAACACAAGTATTATATGGGAGAGTGATTATCTAATAGCCACATGGATTAACACTCAATTATTTAATACATTGTTGATTGCACGGTTTTAAGTTTCGATAATTGGAAAATATTGTCGCTTCCTTTCTTAGACACATAAGACGATTACCTAAGTAAAGTTCTCAACCACAATCGCCGGCAATCCGAACGCTCTTTCATTAGCTACTACAGCAAGGTGAAAGGCAAGGAATCACTCCTTTCACAAGAATACTTCACTTACTATTGATTCTCACGTTATACTGAGTATTTAGAAAGTACCATTTTTGACTCTTTGGTATAACTCGACCGAGGATTGAACCCTCATCTCCCAACCCATTAGCGAACGATCTCACAATTATGTCAAATACGGCCGGTCATTTTTGTACTGAAACTTATTTCATGATAAAATTACTTTTCAGGATTCTTTTAAATTTACAAATATAGTGGGGGGATTATTACGAATTTTCTATTTCAATAAGAACTTAGCTATATTAAAAAATACGGCATATTTTTCCGTTGCTTCTGATAGTTTTAATGTAACCTTATTAATTAAAAAAAAACATAAACCTGTATAATAAAAAGTTTGAAAAAACGCAGGATAAGATCATGTTCGTGATTAATTTAACCAGCATGAATATGGTTGAACAATACTGACGTATTTATCCATACATAACGTATGGAAACAACGACTTTAACCATTACTTGCTTATTCGACTTGTTCGAATTGTTTTGTTGCTCTATAAAAAAAGATGGTGTGCAGCGACAAATGTTGACAGAGGCGAGACACGATCAATTAAAGAGGTAGTTATTTACCTTCCTCTCACCGCGGGAAGATGTTCCACAATGTTGGAAAGTGGGGTTTATTGGGCAAGCTCACAAGTGTTAGCACACTCTGGCCCCGCAAAAAATGCCTGTGCAGCCCCGTCAGAATTCCGCCTCGGAGTTTTAATTTTGTAAATTCATTGCGTCGGAGTTCGACATGTTCGATTATGTATAAAGTATGGTTAAAGACTAAATTACAATATCACATCAAGACAAAGAAAAAAAGTGTAAACCTAAAAGAACAAAAAAAAACAAATACTAAAAACATAGCATGTAAAGAATGTTCTGTACATTCGTTTTTAACAGATCTTTCCCTTCAATAAAAAGGGACATAGTTTGTTATAAAAAAATATTTGTGTTATACTTAGATATTAGACAAGAACATCCTAAATACATTATTAACTTTGCTTTTTGTCTGACGATGAGAAATCTATCTTCTTGAACCGCAGAAAAAAAAAACTAGAGAAAATTTTAAAAAATGTCATATCGTCTTGTGGCTGGATGTGATAGTAAGTCACGACTTGGAGGCTACAGCACTTGCCGTCGGGATATAAACGACAAAACCGCAGGTATTCGACACGACAATCACGCGCGATATATCAAATATAGAAAGAAACAAATGAAAGAAAAAGACTTAGACGAATAAACAGAAGAAGTAAAAGTATACAACTACTAGTAAGGTGACTAATAAGTAATATTAAAAGCCTGAACCAATTACAATATTGCTATTTTCTATATGAAAAACAGAACTAAATTGAAAACATAAACTAGTTGTGCATTACTTAATAGTTTATATCGATCAACCGTTGTGAAAGACTGCTCTACGAAAATCAAATTGAAGTTTGTATCAAAAATGTCACCTTACGCATCTTAAACCCTAAAGTCAATAAGCCAGACATTCTGGAGAGATTGGATCACGTCATCCCGGACCAATAATACAGAATTAAGAATGGCTCAACCCCGGCATTCTCTAAGGAAAATAAATAGATTCACCTTACTCACTTCTACAGTTATGGTTATAACCTTGGAAAAGATATAGATACGCGTATAAACGTCATAGGTTATATGGCTAAATAATTAACATAATTGTAGTAACTATTCTCCATTCTGTTGCTACCTTTTTGATGAATTTCAGGTGGTTTGTTCAGCAACATTTTGCTTTCTCCTGTATGTTGTTGCTTATTCGCGCATATAAATGTTAACATCTAAATAACAGCGTTTATGTAACGCACCTCGCGATTGATGAGTCCATTATTCATGCAACGTAATAAATTCAATAATTAAGATCCACATAAGTTCCCGGGATTTAATGACGTTAGAAACATGATTGTAAGCGATACACAATACACATTATTAAATTTAAAAGATGCTAGCATCGAGATGAACACTAAACAAGACAGCGAGGTAACAGCGGCCGAAATATTAGCATCAGTAAAAACGATAGTTCGAAATCTAATATAATACATACAATTTGATTAATTGCGTAGGATTTTTACAAGAGTGCAATATGTTCGTTAATAAAAAGAATATTTCAATTTTTATCATAAAATGTATGAAAATGTCACACATGTTTCCAATATTTTCTAATAACTCTCTGTACATTAAATATAGAATTTCACTATATTGAGTCAAATACGAAATTAGATTGAATGAAGGAACATCAGTTCGATCAAATTCTGTATTCAGGAAACACCTGTTGCTGAAAGGTAAGCCTCGCAAGAACAAATATAATATCAGAATTAATATGCAAGGTCGAAATGAAATCTTCCTGCTCTTTCGAAAGTGGCATAGATTACACCAGAAGAGAAATGATCCTTCACGTTGAAGACAATGCCAGAGTATCGCTCCTGTCGTTTAACAATACCACTCCAACACATTTGGAGTTAGGTCAAAATAGTGAGGTTTATAAAACCTGGGACCAATGATCCACAACTGTGCACTCATTGTTAAGTATAGGAAAGGATGACGCAAGCACATATATAAATAGTCGAGGAGCATCTGGGATCTCATCCGAATGGTTTCAGGCCGAATCTATGGTGTTGCAGTCAAAGACTAAAACGTACTTTAGACATTTTGAATGGATTTGAGACAGAACCATCCTCGTAAACGTCACGGCTACTCATGATCCGAAAAACTCTTGAAAAATGTGCTAAATCATACATTCGCTACTCACCAACTTGATATATATATATAAATTGCAAGTAACATATACATATACGTTGAATACCTATATATTGGTCCATAATGAGACTCATTAATTACTATAGTAACAAGAATATCTGCAACATGCGCAGAAATTATGTACATAGGCACATAAATGCAAACTCATTGAAAGTGTGTGCGCTTTCCACGTTTTTTAATTTTGAATTCGGTCTGTCATCTGCAGCTAGTGCCCGAACATCCAAATACGGCGTGTTAAGTTCGTTGCATTTGCAGACTTTTACATGTACTCGGCTTGCAAGGCCTCTCGGGCAGCGCTTTCTACTGCAAAGGCAAGATAAAGCTGTAACTCCTTTTGGTTGACAGAAAACTGGAAAACAGCACGTACTTAGCGGCTGCCCTCCATACACACAAGGGGCAGTATCATTCAAGGAACAAAGAAAATTAAAAATGCCGATTAAGAATAATTCAATAAGTAAACTTGTTAACACCAATGGGGAAGCAGTTCTGACACGGAGCTACACTAAAGCGGACTACTGATAAGTAGTTTCGGAAAGATCGTGACAATCAAGCCTAAAGTTGAATAAGGTGTTTAAGTTTATTACGCGCACTGAAGAATCAACATGTGTACTATTCTTTTATAGACAAGACGGTGTTCCACCGCCAACATGTATAAAGGAAACTATACACAAAAGAGAAAAACAAACGAATTAAGTACAACAGGCTCGTAGTCACGAACATTAATAAGTAAGGAGAACACTTCAGTATCCGAACGTCATTCATACAATGGATGAAATCATAGAACCCTAGATGAGACCAGTAAATTTGAGAGATGGTAGAGTTAATGATTGTCTAATCCCGCTAACGTAGCAACAACTAAAGTCTGCGCTTTAGGTCTACTCTTGATCAAAAAGACATCAAACCAGACACAGGAGAAGGGCGAGAGTATGCAAATTAACCACATCTGCCACAAATTGGAACGAGCCGTCAGTGCTACGTGATACCACAAACCATGAAAGAATATGAGCCATCAATGAAATGATCGAGTCTCTTTTTGTGACGTCATCACTAATCGTTTAGTGTATAAACCATTGTACATCCGTGTCGTCGTCGGGGAACCAGGTCCTTGCTAGTCTGCAGATAGAAAACCACTCGAAGGCTGATGTTTATAAGAACGCCCCATTAAAAAGTGAAGAACAGTAACAGCAAACAGAAAGACAGGTACCTTTTCTACACGGGGAAGAGAAAGAAAGACCGACAGATTGATAGCTCGTCTTGCTAAACCCAGTCAAACTGTGTGTCCCGACCGTATTAAGGGACAGCATTTAGGTTACGTCTTTCTGTTTGAAGTCTCGCCAGCCGAGAGCCAGAAAATCTTCGTCAGGTAACTTCCGTTCTGAGGTCACGCGTGACCCTTAATGTTCCACTCAAACTTTCTATTTAAACAATCGCCTTCGTTATGCGGCATTTTCTTTTAGTAACGGCAGTTTTCATTGATGTAAAGAGATTGTTTTGTGTTCTAATAAATCACTTCAGCTAAAATGATGGTTCTCTGAATGCAATACTCTTATCTATTTGTAAAGAGAAGTTTAGAGGCATTTGCTGTTATTACATCCACAGATGACAGCTACCCAATTTAATCAGTTGGATAAACAAATGTCGAGGCATTACTTATAAACATATCAGACTACGTTGATAAATAGGCACTAAGGTGCAGGTGTGAGATGAAAAGAAAATATGATGAAAAGAAAATATAGCAGAAAGTTAAAAACATTTGCATAACTGTATAATGAAAAAAGAAAATATGATGAAAAGAAAATATAACAGAAAGTTAAAAACATTTGCGTAACTGTATAATGAAAAAAGAAAATATGATGAAAAGAAAATATAACAGAAAGTTAAAAACATTTGCGTAACTGTATAATGAAAAAAGAAAATATGATGAAAAGAAAATATAACAGAAAGTTAAAAACATTTGCATAACTGTATAATGAAAAAAGAAAATATAATGAACAGAAAATATAACAGAAAGTTAAAAACATTTGCATAACTGTATAATGAAAAAAGAAAATATGATGAAAAGAAAATATAACAGAAAGTTAAAAACAGTTGCATAACTGTATAATGAAAAAAGAAAATATGATGAAAAGAAAATATAACAGAAAGTTAAAAACAGTTGCATAACTGTATAATGAAAAAAGAAAATATGATGAAAAGAAAATATAACAGAAAGTTAAAAACAGTTGCATAACTGTATAATGAAAAAAGAAAATATGATGAAAAGAAAATATAGCAGAAAGTTAAAAACATTTGCATAACTGTATAATGAAAAAAGAAAATATGATGAAAAGAAAATATAGCAGAAAGTTAAAAACATTTGCATAACTGTATAATGAAAAAAGAAAATATGATGAAAAGAAAATATAACAGAAAGTTAAAAACAGTTGCATAACTGTATAATGAAAAAAGAAAATATGATGAAAAGAAAATATAGCAGAAAGTTAAAAACATTTGCATAACTGTATGATGAAAAAAGAAAATATGATGAAAAGAAAATATAACAGAAAGTTAAAAACATTTGCATAACTGTATAATGAAAAAAGAAAATATGATGAAAAGAAAATATAACAGAAAGTTAAAAACATTTGCATAACTGTATAATGAAAAAAGAAAATATGATGAAAAGAAAATATAGCAGAAAGTTAAAAACATTTGCATAACTGTATAATGAAAAAAGAAAATATGATGAAAAGAAAATATAGCAGAAAGTTTAAAACATTTGCATAACTGTATAATGAAAAAAGAAAATATGATGAAAAGAAAATATAACAGAAAGTTAAAAACATTTGCATAACTGTATAATGAAAAAAGAAAATATGATGAAAAGAAAATATAACAGAAAGTTAAAAACATTTGCATAACTGTATAATGAAAAAAGAAAATATGATGAAAAGAAAATATAACAGAAAGTTAAAAACATTTGCATAACTGTATAATGAAAAAAGAAAATATGATGAAAAGAAAATATAGCAGAAAGTTAAAAACATTTGCATAACTGTATAATGAAAAAAGAAAATATGATGAAAAGAAAATATAACAGAAAGTTAAAAACAGTTGCATAACTGTATGATGAAAAAAGAAAATATGATGAAAAGAAAATATAACAGAAAGTTAAAAACATTTGCATAACTGTATAATGAAAAAAGAAAATATGATGAAAAGAAAATATAACAGAAAGTTAAAAACATTTGCATAACTGTATAATGAAAAAAGAAAATATGATGAAAAGAAAATATAGCAGAAAGTTAAAAACAATTGCATAACTATATGATGAAAGAAAGTGGTTGACTTCAGGCGAGCGCGACCGAATGTCTATTTTAATTAACTACGGCATCAGGGTGTAGGGGAGGGCGCCATTTCTTGAAAAATACTCCACTTACCCTTGATCGTCAGCTTACAAAAAAAAGGTACTTGATGCCTCATTGCAAATGGTTGTTGTTTGACTCAACCAAGGATAGAACCATGCCTCCGTCCCATTAAGGAACAATCTTTCTATCATGCAAACTATATCATTAGATTTAAGCCATTTTTTAAAACTTAGCAATGACATTATTCACAATATATTGAATAAGAGGCCAGTGTTTCCGTTTACCGACATAACCATCGTATAGGCATTTACCGGCGACAAACAGTCTAGTCTATACGATTATACATTTTTATTTATTAAAATATTTTCTAAATACATCTGTTGATCATAAAAAAATATTTATCATCACCGAAACGTAAAGGGCTACTATGATACAGGTCAGATTAATAGGGGACAACCTGTGTTGGGAGTTTGGCAAAAATATATTTGTTCACATTACATTGAAATGTTTGCATGTTGGTAGATCGGGGAAAACGTGAACGGAAGACAGGGAGATAATTCAAGAGGCAAGCGGGCTGAGGAAAGAAGCTATTAAAGTGGAACACCTCCCGACATCAATAGACATCTATAGTAAAGACATGAGATATTTCTGCTAGTCAGTTGGTCGCTGGGTATTTATGCTTCAGAATTGCATCGTCAAGCCTTCCGTGAAATACTTGTAAAACAAGCACAGGGATGCAATAATGCGGCGATGTGACAGGGGCGTGAGATTAGAGATTGCGGAACTTACAAGTTTTGAAATTCTTTCTTTACATGTTGTCCAAACAAAACGGAGAAGCAAGTGGTTGGTGCACAAGCCCAGCAATAATACCCCATGCACAGGTGAATGCTGATGTAACTATTTAATCATTGAGACACTTGTGATTTTATACATTTCCCAATAGTATGTGTCAAACGTATCGAGACTGAAGTTATATTTACTAATTTAGAAATGAAAGATGTATAAACTAACTGTTTTCACTATCATTCAAAACTCATTCTGTTAAATAAGTCTGGAGTGACCAATACGTATCTATCTATATATATATATATATATATATATATATATATATATATATAGTCTAGTTGAATTGGATGGTCCGACAAAATGATATATTCGTCAAGGTTCCGGAACCAGTAATGTCGGAAAATCAGTGTTGCATTTGTACTATTAAATGTACATTTATCATAATATCCACTGGAGTTAAAAGTCTAGTTTAGTACTCTTTTTGTATTGAGCAAATATTACACCCACACACACAAACATTATATATATATATATATATATATATATATATAGCTGCAATTAATGGCTAGTCTACTGACTATTGATCTAGGAATTTGTTTGAAGACTGGATGGGTTGGTAGATTATTTATTGATATATAATAATATATTGATTATTATTTGTAATGGTTGTATTTTTTGCACATTTTAAATTTGAAATTATGCCTAAAAAATAATGTAATTTTTATTTCTGTTCGTCACGGATTCCTATAGCAACATAAAAATGTGTAGTTTTGTCAATGGAATCACGTATATAATTCGACGGACCGTGATTGAAACATTCCTCATTTTTAAGTGTCCCACAGTTTGTAATAGCTCCCAGCATTCGCAATTGTACCTGAGACCAGTTTGCGACGGGGTGCCACTAAAACAGATGCGGTGAGAGAATTATAGTGTGAACTTTTCTCATATGATGCGATTTTGAAATGCAGAATGGTCACCTGAACATAGCCAGGTGTATATTAAGGTCATGATGAGACTGAAATTCAGTCCATGGCATAAAATGCAAGGATGTATTCTTAAAATCATTGAATTACTACTAAATAAATAGCGGCATTGCTTTCAATAAAAATCGTTGAGTTTGGGCTAATGAATACTAAATCCAATAATTATCTGAAATACACTTTCATTTTTGGCGTAACGTCACTGCAAACATTCCATATGCATTATACATTTTGTTTTCAATTTATGTTATGAAAGTATTTGATTTATGTTATTAAAAGATAATATATATTATATGTAATACACACATATGTATATAGAGTTCGTGATATAGTACGTAAATTTATCTAAACCCTCACACTGAGTATAACACACACACACACCCACACCGTCGCAGGATGGATAAAATTAATACTGCCAGCAGAACAGTTTTGAAGCATTTCCATGTACCCTTGCGAAGAAATACATCAATATATAATGATACTGACCTAATAACTGAAATTCTTATTTCTATTTTGATTAATATCTATTAAATGGCTTTGGTTTTAGAAAATTAAAAAAATTAAAGACTTAAGCTTAAGGGGTCTTAAAAAGAAGTTAAACTTCAGAGAATCTTGCTTCGTTGGTTTTTAATGAGTTTGTATCAAATTTACTGTTTAAATTTAAAGCCGTGTCCTTATGTCTCCTTTACTATACTTCTAAGAGACTAGCATTTAGGAAATATTTAGTAACATATGTGTAATATGTATCGTTATATTTTGACAAAATCGGATATATTTGAATTTTAACCGAGGACTTCCCCCCATTTGCATAAAAATAAAGTAAATATAGCCCACACTTAGACCCTTTACAACTATCAGCTCTGTTCGAAAATTCATAATGACCGTTTACGAAAAAAGTATGTACATACAAATATATCGACATCGCTAACTATATACAGACAACAATATATAGACAGATGTCCACTTCCTGACAGATTACGGGTATTTCTAGACGTTTGAGAACGCCATTGTATGCACACAAATGGCTAAGCATGCTAGATTCAAGTTTACAAGTCTTGCTGTAGACACAACACGAGACAACTGACATATAATATATATATATATATATATATATATATATATATATATATTAGTGCTTGTAGAGTGGTTTGTTCATATGTGTTAGTGAAACTATAGTCTTTATTAGATAATCCCTAAACATAAGTAGTGATGTATTTAAGTATTTTATTTTCTGGCTACTTTTTTTAAAGTCTTGCTTCCTCGGGACAACAACAATAATCTATGTACCAAAACATTTTTGCATTAAAAAATACTAATATATATATATATATATATATATATATATATATATATATATATATATATATATATATATATATGAGTCTGAAGGAACGAGAAGTAAACGCCTTTTTATTTTAATATTTGAAGCAGCTATTCAAGTTTTACCGTGATAGATCGTTTGATAAATATCATTGTTAGCCGAAGCAATTCACCTAAACACATCTCACCCGTTTGAATTTAATTGACCTGTCTGTTAGAAATTTACATTTGTGTTGTGTCTTTTTTCAGGTAGAAAATTGTTCCCGGGAAAGACAGATGAATAATTCAAGCCTGACAACCGAAAAACGTGTCTTCATTATCAAATGTTTTACGTAACGGATGACAGCAGTGAGACATACTGCCCATTTAAAGAAAACATGTGATCGAGCAGTAATAAAAAAAAAACAGGTTGTCAGTTTCATTCAACGGTTTCTATCAACAGGTTTTTACCGAAAATCTTAGATAATCAAGACCAACGTCTGTTTTTAGCGTCGAAAAGATTTATTTCATTTGTGTCGTTAACATGTAAATTTAGTAACATATGTAAATACTCACATACTTTTAATTTTTTATTAAATATATTTTGACTAACTGGTTACTTATCATTCACTCTGTATATAATATAATATAATATGATTAACTGCACATAATTGTTGTCTGAACATCATTTTACACTGTATAAATATACCCAAAGCCGCCAAAGACTAACCGGTGTGGCTGTTGCAGGACATTTCTAGTGCCCGTTTTCTACAGCCATTTAAGCAACTGGGTTACAGGCGTTCTTCTAAACAGTGCTTCTCAGTCGGAAGAAACATTAAACATGATCTGCAAAAATGCACATGCGACAGTGGTGTTACAATATTCCTAAATTCTAAATGCAGAGCTGTAATTATATGTTTAAGACAAATTATCTCTGTACACTTAACCACTTCTTGATCACCATCATGATGCAGAAGTGGTAAAGTGTGTTGAATAGGTTTTGGGTGACTCGCAGAGATACATCTGTACATCAGTGGATTATAGTGATAAAAGAGTGTAAAACACGAGTAGATTTCTTAGCTTGCAAAATTATAAACAGTTAAACACCAAGGCAAGATGACCGGTAATCACTTTTCCTGGATTTCTCTTATTAGATTGATTGCTATAACCGAGCTTCATCTGCCCGGTTTTAAAAATAAATCTAATCCATCCCCTATACAACACATTATCCAAAGTTAATAAGCGTTCTCAGTTCAAAGGAAGCTTATTTTAAGGCCCCAGTAAACCGATTTGCACCCATTTACATACAATATTATTTTTTATTGTCACTCGTTTCGCCATTTAATATATTAACAATGAACTAATTTTGAAATGCTGAATCGGGGGCTTTAAACATGGTTAAAATATCATTAAAATCGGTTATACGTATTCGAAGATTAACGAGGCTTCTGTCCCTTTAAAACTTTAAATATGTATCTGTTTAATATTGTGTCTGGTGTACACTAAATGACAGTTGGTAAAAAATAACCCTACAGACACGCATCTGGCCGGAAGAAAAAAAAGGGGTGATTGACATCGAGACAATTCTCCGGAAAATAATATATCTGGTGATTTGATTAACAACACTTGCAAAATTTAACTTTAAATGTTATCTGCAGACGTGAATACACTTTAAACTAAATTACCTATGGACATAGTCACGTTAATTTCGAAGCAGTAATCACAGCATTGGCGTGTACAGAATGATGCGTGGGTGTCCAAAAACGTTTTATAAACTATCCTAAATTGAGATTAGAAACAGTCGATCGGCTATTGAATAAAATAGATCCATCCGCATGCTTCTTCTCCTTCTCTTCGGCAAATCAAGATGTATCATTATATTTGTATACATCAGTATTCATTGTTATTTTGTTAGGAAATTAATAGAAGGACACTGTCTCATTCTATGATGATACTGAGGAACTGAAGCGTCATAAAGTCGATTGATTCTATTTGAATAACCTGTATATATATATATATATATATATATATATATAAATATGTAAAGGAGTTAGGCTACTAACATTTGTAAAATGTTTTTCAACATTTATATATTATTTTATCATTGTATCATTGTATAATTTTATAATTTATAAAATTATAAATTACAAAATTATAAAATGATTAATAACACAATAAGTAAATGTTGAAAAACACATTTTACAAATGTTGGTAGCCTGACACCTTTACATATATACTTTTCTCTCGGTGGAACTGCACTACTCTCTTTTCTCAATATATATATATATATATATATATATATATATATATTATATAAATAATTCATTTATAATGAATATTCGTGTTCATCTACATACGTATACGTTTCATCCTTACAGCAATCGTAAGTGTAGAGAATAATTATTCACACAGGTCGCCGGACTCGAACCACGGAACACGAGTTATATTTCTAACTAAGCTTCCTACGTCTTTGCTTTCACGGCCTTAGTCGACACCTCGCTAAATCAGCGAGAGATTAATCCTATTTAATGACAGCTTTCGTATATAGTTCGACTCTGGAAAGGAACATTGCATTGTAACCACGATGACGGCTGTGTTAATACTATTTGCTACAGAGCCCAGTTTTCGAATATATATCTATACATATATATCTGTACATATATATATATATATATATATATATATATGTACAGATATATATATATATATATATATATATATATATATATATATATATATATATATATATATATTCGAGGGGGAGAGGGGAAGAGAAAGAGTTCGCATGCGAATAAATGCGTTAACACCTAGAATCAGAACGTTGGAAGATAGAATTTGTACATTAAAGAAAGCCATACTTCTACATTTTCTCAAGCCTTTTACATAATTGTCAACGGTCACATAAGAGTGAACATCATAACTCCTAAAAATTAGAGCGTCTTTAACTACTCCTAAACCAAAAATCAACCAGATACAGAAGTATTTACTTATATACGACATTTGTGACTTATGTATGACGTCATTGACCCTCTCAATCAGCAACACAAACAAAATACGGAATGCAAAAAGAATTTATCAAAATAGAAGGTGCAATAGATTTTGAAAATGTTAAGTTAAGATCCGGAAAGTAGTAGTAATCAATTGCAATTGTTGTTTTATAATGAATATGCGTTCAAAAATATTCTTTTCATATTTCTTACGTAGATTTCTAAGAATACTATGCTGATTTCTTTTGCCTAATATTGTGTCATATTTAGTTATCTGAAACATTCGGATTCGAATCGTTTATGTTACATGTATAAATATTTTACATATTTTTCGCTCTTTTCACGCTGGTAGGTTCAATTTGTAATTCACTTGAGTCATCAAGATATTGTTGTTCAGAAAGGTATTGGATACGTCAAATTGCACTATCTACTTACGTAAATATGATTTTACAATAGTAAGGTTTCAAAATTTGCATTTAAGTTTATCAGAAAGTGTTGCAGTTAGTATAGACAGGTTCTAGAAGTGTGAAACAATGTAGAGTTATAAGCAGCGAGTGAGGAACGATCTTATCAAAAATCTAAAAAGCAATCAGTCTTTTCTGTGTTATCTTCGGTCAATAACGTGCTATACTATATACAAGTGTTATGATTATTTCGGGGTTATAACCTATTTTCAAACTAAGTTATAACCTCGCATCATAAAGAAATATTTAAATAAATAAATAAATAATAAAACTGGATACGCGATCACGACTGGAAGAAGGCTTAAAGCATACGAAAATAGTTGGTGCTATTTATTTTATATCATAGATGACAATCACATACAATGATTCGAACTATATATGTATTGGTAGATGTATTATTCAAATACGACCAAACATCTACGACTATCACCTTTTTTTACATCATAAACTTTTCAAAAGACTATTCTCAGGGTTACATTTATACATCAGATTTTTAATATAATGATATACTACCAGTCAGTATTGTTAAAACACAAGGTATAACTCGTTATGTACGTACATAGTTCTTTAATGCAGCACACAAAATGTTTTTTTCAAGCATCTCACCTTTTAAACATTTGATTAATCATTCCAGATAGATTTCTTTCGAAATATTTTAACTTTTACAATGTGAGATTTGAATAGAAACTTCCTGTTGTACACCCAAGTTGTCGATGAAAAAGAAACCAACAACACCCAACCTTATACATGTAGAATAATATTGCATTTGTATTATATTAAATATGAATTTTTCATATGATGTTGGATTAAAAAGACAAACGGATAATTCCATTAAAAAATAAAGATTATAATTAGAGCCACAAGCTAGGATATGCCGCTATGAAAAAGACGTCCGAAATCATATTTTATGCCTATACTGGATCGATCATTGCGCGTCGGGTTAACAGTTAATCAAGTATTGGTCAGCAGAAGTAGATCCACTACTGTAGTCATTAAGGATATGCTCCATTGCCTGCCTCAGATTTTCACAACGGCAGTTGTTTGTTGTTGCGGCTGTTCACCTGTTGAGGTTCCTGGCTGCTCTTTCAAACTTTCGCTCTTGCTCGCTTCAAGGTCACCCAGTCTTTTGGGAGATCCGTTCCATGTGAAAAATGTTCCCTGAGTGCTAAGATAGCTTCGTTCATGTCATCATTCCAAGCATTTAATCTGATAATGCGATGATTATTTGAGCATGCAGAGTCAAGACACTTTGGTTGCAAATATAAATTATGACTTACCGTTCTGCCACTGTCAATCCTGCCGGTTTCTTGAAACACAATAAAGACCGATTGCTTCACTACTGATAGTAAAATAAAGGATGCCTTCAAGAACGTCCGACATAAGATATTGAATGGAAAATAACAGTCGACGAGCTGATGAATTTGAACGTATTTTTAGAAACTAACTTTCTCCTGGGAGACGGGCGATGAAAAAAACGCACGTAATATATAACTTTGCAGTGATGTAAAAAAAAAAGCAACATAAGTACATGATGGCATAGAGCAAAAATGTTTTCTTTTTAAATTGTAACCCTAGTACATAAACAATAAAGGAGGAAGTCAGAAAGGCATCTGGTACTATATCTTTACTATGGATATAGAGACGACCGTTACCAACAACGGAAGAGTAAAATTGAACGATTTTTGGACCGATTTAGCTGACAACCGACAGCGTGTCAACGAGACTATCACTATATCTGTCAACTACCAAAAAACGGCAAAAACATTACAATGCGAAACAAATGTTGACCGTCGGGTTAGATACGCAAATAAAAATATTACTTTATTAGCTTAGTTTGCACGTTTTCGAAGATTTTTCTTTATCTAAATATACATACTTCGATACTTTAACTGTGCGTCTTCATATTAAGGTCGGATAAAAAAAGATGACACATTTGTTACATTACATCTACTTCGATAGGATGTCTAAATATTTCACAAGTAAAGACCAAATAAAATACATTGATTGCTATCAATACAATCATAAATCATAACAGAACACTTAACCCCTACCTCATGTCTGTTTGATTTTTAATGACGGAGGTCTGCTGTTCCCGATCTTCTCCATTGAATAGATATTCTCGCTGAGAGTTGGAATCAAAGTTGAAGACACAACACGCCGACAATTGTTTGTTTATATAAAAAAAAACGAGTTATTTAAACGCAGCACATAACTTGCATGCATGCGGGAGAAGCAGAGAGATACAGAGACAGTAAGAGAACAACAGAGATAGATGATATGCTTATTCATAGTTTCCCTCCATCGTTCGCTCCACGCGTGCTTTCACCGTTGGGGCAATTGTTAAAAAACACGTCTTCCATCGTTGAAGTCTCGCCGGCTGAAAGAATGTGTGTGGTACCACAAGTAACCTGATTTGTGTACATTCGTTCCGGTCAAATCCTCTCTGACCTTTAACCTGTTCATTAACTTGTATATTTCTATTAAGCACATATAGTTATTGTCAAACGCTAGACAGTAAATCCGTCCTATCGCATTTCACGGCCTATCAGAATATTATGAATTAGGCAACCTCACCCCACGTTTTTCTGTATGCCACTTGATTTATTACTTATCCTAAAGTATTGTAAGACATGTATGCCAGCCTATTACTGATGCGTAAACTCAGCTGGTTGTTCTAAATTAGTATCATCATGCAGAAAGCCAACCATTATTAGTAAATGCTATAAGACTATTTATCAAATATATCGTTTATTTTTATATTTGATATACTGTATTCGTTGAAGTTACTTGCGCTTTTTCTCTTATATCCCGATTTATATTACCTTTGATCTTTGATGTTTTTTTCTCCCCGCATTCAAAACATTCGTATTTCCTCCTAGCATGTCTTCCTCAACATGCTATAATATGTGGCCAGCATGGTAAGCAGATCTATCTTCAAAACACGTCATGGTTGTTTGACCAGCAGAAATCTTTTGTTCACAAGAACAGTTGAAATTCTAAAGAATGCCATTAAGAAAACTGCGAATAAAGGCTATCTTGGTAATATTAAAAACATTCTCAAGCGTGTTACGACTTTCAATTGCTTTCGGCAATTCCGATAGAAGAAGAACACGCGTCTTG
>OY744515.1:217340423-217345423 GCA_963556195.1 Sepiola atlantica | reverse complement strand
TGAAAAGAGAGAAAGAAAGAAAGATGGAAAGAGAGAAAGAAAGATAAAAAGAGAGAAAGATGGAAAAGGAGAAAGAAAGATGAAAAGAGAAATAGAGAAAGAAAGAGAGAAAGAGAGAAAGAAAAAGGGAAAGAGAGAAAGAAAGATGAAAAGAGAGAAAGAAAGATGAAAAGAGAGAAAGAAAGATGAAAAGAGAAATAGAGAAAGAAAGAGAAAGAGAGAAAGAAAAAGGGAAAGAGAGAAAGAAAGATGGAAAGAGAGAAAGAAAGATGGAAAGAGAGAAAGAAAGATGGAAAGAGAGAGAAAGAGAGAAAGAGAGAGAAAGAGAGAAAGAGATAATTTCGAAGCAGTTGATCGTATGCGAGAGAGATGTCTATAACGGACGTCAACTTATTGATGGTATTTTGCGTATGATTTTTCGCCAGTTTCCTGTTCTGAAGGGAGGCAATGATTCCGGTGTTGAAAACGCTTGCATTCAAAAATTGCAATTTTAGTAAGACTTGCTAATAAATAAACTGGGCATGGACATGCGATTTGAGAATAGTCAAAAGGTAAGCACGCTTCCTAATATAGTTTGGGGAAAGTAAGCTTCAGACAATAAGGATGATGCAATTAAATTCTCTGAAGATACGATTCATCCACAGAGAATCAGTGAGTCTCTTTGATTAGTGTACCAATTATTTTATAATCCTATTGATGTTTTTCAAAGAAATATGTCTTAGTGGCGCTAAAGGGATCTACGAAATTATTAACGCCATGTCCATCAATCTTTTCCAGCAAACGACAAAGAAGTCAGGCAGCACAAATGCCACGCCCTTACCGACAAAGTTCTTTAACTCTTGAGATATCTGAATTGCCACCACTGACATTCTGACTCAGAATTGGCTCTGCGCGTCGGAGTGGATCTTTGATCCTCACTCGTTTATGTTAACAGACTCGTTGATCAGGAGCTTCCCCAAAATCTGGTATAAGCAAGAATCATAGTGGCATACGTGTAAAATGAACCAGGTTTTATTTCAAATATAACACCGATATTATTAGCAGACTACAACACCGCTACTTTCCAGTTAAATCATGATTTATGATAGCGAGTAAGAAAGCACAGGACTAAACACGGACGACATTTTAGTCTACTAAGAGAAACTTGTTACAAGGTCAATTCATGTAGCATTGATCAGAGACAAATGCCGCACTTTAACAATAAGAAATATCTAACAGCATTGTAAATAGGTATTTATTAATTGTTATACAATTTCTTCAAATCTAAAACTCTTAAACTATTAACAAAGAAAAGTATTTTTGAAATATCTACGAACTTTCACAATCGGCGCAGGGTACTGCGTAAACGAAGTTATGATGTGCCAAAGTTGAACAAGTACACACACACACACATTACATATATATATATATATATATATAATGTGTGTGTGTGAATTGAACTTTTTTTCTATTTTATTGTTATTCGTTCTTAATCTATTATTGGAAACTTAATGATCGCGCGACACCCACTGCAAAAAATATATATTCCGAAACTACATTATTTAAGGTATTTGGATAGACATATTTCATTTTGATCAAAACGGGCACATAATTATATGTTTTACATCAATTAAATAGAAATTGGACGTGTTAAGTTATTTTATTTTAACTTTTAAACTTGAAAATTGTAGAAATCCAAAAATAGAAATTCCAAGGAGTTGAGCTAAGGGATCTTGGCAGCTTTATTTACAAAAGAAGTACCGCTCATCAAGGCCAAAAGGAAACTCGGGAACAAAATTAATGATTTGTGTCAAGTGAATCGCAAACCATGGTTGGATCTTAGGTGGGATTGATTACCCAACAACATTGGACTTGAAGACGAACGGGATGTAGTTAACTTGGAAGCAGCCCCGTGGTATTGTGTTTTTACAGTCACAGTTCTTGGAAAGAAACTATGCTTGTTGAAGTTTCGTTTAGTTTTAGGCACAAATGAAGAAAGGGAAAATATTTACAGTGGTTAAGCGAAATGTGTGTTTACTGTGTATGTTTTACTAGAAGGGAACAAGCCCAAGAAACGTCGTATGCTACGGCGGGCTTAACAACTGTAGACGTTATCAAATTTCTTCCAAACACTTTGAATGTTCAGTACATCATTCGACCCACATGAGGAATTACATTTTATAAAATGTAAAAGTAAACAAGATAAATACGGTACTATCGTGTAATTGGGCTAAGAACGCTGGGCTAGGTGTCATCACACAATCCCGTACAACGCAGATGTTCCTGCTTGTTATCTCATATATATATATATATATATATATATATATATATATATATATATATATATATGACCCGATGGATCAGTTCAGGTTAGATTGTTTCAATTAGGAAAAAGTTAGTTTGCGAATCCAGTTGAATAAAAAAATAAAATAATCTATAAAATTACTCTCTTTCTGCTCGTCATATCGCCCCTCTCTGTATCACAGCTACATGTTAAATAATGTTTTTACTCTGATGATAATTCTATTTTGTTTATAGTTGACTCATTGCATTTCTTTTTCTTTTCTTTCTAAAACCAGATACGGATGTGAAAATGATACATTCTGTAAAAAAGCACTGTGAGTCAAACGAAATATCGTGACAGTCATATAGAAAGCACGAAAGACAGGTCAGTTTGTGAGGTAATTGCAAATTACAGCATATTAGAACAATGAAAAATGAATTAAAAATATATTACTCATCTCAATAGTTAAGAATATTTTAGCGTGTACTTTGTGTAATTAACATATATGAGAACAAAATTTAACGAAATATGTATAGTAATACATATGTATTCTTCCCTTCGTTGACTTAATTCATTTAATTCTCGTAGAACAGTAACTACCTCAACTTATCACCTAGTTTCTAACAGTTCAACTCCCACTTCAAAGCTAAATTTTATGTGATCAAAGGATTCGTGCAGTTGGCCAAACTCCTAAACAATTGACAATGTCTTCTTGGTAGAACACTACACTAGAATTCACAGCAAAAACTCGTCTTGCTATCAAAGCGGGAAGAGACTTCTTTTTCTCCCGCCTGATGCTTAGACACCGACCGAATTTCCGTAGACAAAACTTATTTGCAATAGATTCCCGTGTGACCAGATAACCGAGGGACGGCTTCCCTGCTGATTACAATTTGGTCGTCTTAAAATAAAAAAAAAACTAGATTTTGTCATTGACCGCCCCGATAAATAATTACACGAAATTAATGATAGAACTTCCATAGTATTTAGCATCTCTCGACTGAGCATTATGCCGTCTTGTTAATCCTAACCTCGAGTGGCATTTGGCCTTTACATATACTGATAAACTAGTAATGAACCACATCAAACATCAACTCAATGTGCTTTGTTGAGGTTAGATAAAAATAATTCAAACAGCTAATGATATTGAAGGGATGACTTCCGTGCTAACTACTGAATTGAACTTACTATTACCACCAACAAAAATACAACGACGCATTAATGTTTTCTCTTGAAATTTTCTCATGTAGAAATTAGCCTAAAAGTTAAAATTAAGCTTAAACGAATAGCGAGAAATCCGTGTTTTCTGAATGTGTAATAAGAGAACAGTATATTCATTTTGCACAATATACAAAAGCACACTTTATGTAATAAGTAGAGTTCAACAACGTTCGAAGTTAACATTCTTTAAGGGATGTAAATTGAGTAGAATTGTGAATAAAAGAGTGGGGCTTGCTGAAGATATCCGTTGCTAAGTTTCAGTGTCCAATTATCGTTGATTGAATGCGGGGCCCTATGTGTCGTCTATCATATATATCCTCTGGTATGGGGCTGAGTAAAGGCAATGGCGTAGGTTTACAGTGAAACGAAAAGCAGATAAAAAAAAGCTGGCTAACAATCATCTCGTCAGAGGCATTTTAAGAACGAGGCGAAAAACAAACAAAATTAGGACAGAAGTGTTGATTCTGCTACAGTACAAATAACACAGAAGAAGGAGGACACACCAGCGAATGGCGGGTTAGGGTTACGGCAGATGTTGTGGCGGGTTGTAATTGCAGCAAAGAACGTCAACGACGCCATCCGACTTACTCTTGTCTAACGAGTGCGCGTTTCAAAGCTATTTTCGATAATGCATTACGACATTAGATCTTTCGAGTTTGGGCGTCGATCGTTAAGCCTCAGCAATAAGAGCAGACAATATACGAAAGAATAATCTTGAGGATCATAATAAAATAAAAAGGATACAGTAGGAATGGCTGCAAGGAAAGGGCAAAATAATTGAATCTTCATTTTCGTGAACTGGGTGACTCTTAAAAGATTAGAAATAAAACATCTCCTTCAAATAGCATATTATAATGGAGATTTGGTGCGTCTCAAACCGAAACAATGATACGTAATTCCTGGGATGTTACGTGTATAATTTCAAATGGGTTGTTTTAAATCCTTGGGGATTATTATATGACTAAAGCAATATATATATATATATATATATATATATATATATATATATATATATACGCCTCCTTTCGTCTCGAGGAACAATTACAACCTGTAAGGGTGCCTTGTCGGATAAGTAGGTAGAGAAGCATAGTTTAGGCTATCCCAACTATCATTGCTAGAGTTCAATGTCAAAGAAAGGTACAGAGTGACTGGAAAGAATGCCGGGATGAGTAGAGAAAGACTAGTGTAATTTCAGAGGTTTTTTTTCAAAGATCAGTTGCACAACCTAGGCTTGAGAGTCTTGTCTATTATGAACCAATAGATTGACAGAGAACAAATGAATCTCTAACGTTTCTATGGATATTAGTGAAAGCGCTAGCGTTGATTGAATTCGAACCAGGTACGCAGAAGTCACAGTCACGCATGTAACCACTACATCACGCCACTTATTAAAAAATGTTATATGTTATAAATAATGACTGAAAGATATTTATATGTGAAATTATTGTTATTACATTACCATGTTTACGTAAAACTAAAATATTTTTTGAGACATGCAAAAGACAGACAAATTAGT
>OY744515.1:217335423-217337923 GCA_963556195.1 Sepiola atlantica | reverse complement strand
CCTCTCCATACATTGTAAATTGCAATCTAATCGGAATTATGTCAGGTAGAAGAATACGGCAAACATGTTATATAATACACATTGGAATTTATTTCTTACAGTATATTCTGCGTTGCTGCGTTTTTATGACACACGTGTTTGCGTGGGTAATCTCATTAGATAAACGGTTTTACCAAATTATCAACGAGTTTCAGAAAAATAAACACGAAATTATACGTTAAAATATATATAAATATAAATAAACATATATAATGTATATATTTATTATTGACTAAACTCATCTACCAGTAACATATTTTATACTGCACTTTCTGAGATTTAACAAGTCCTAATTAAAAATAGCTTCACAAACCACATTGTGGATCAGCTAATTAAACACTGTTTAGTCCCCATAACAAAACACACTAATGAAGACAATAACAATAATAATAATAATAATAATAATAATAATAATAATAATAATAATAATAATAATAATAAAGCAAAAAGGAACTGGAAAAGCTGATAAATACGACCAGAATCTTCAGTCAGGACATTCAAATGGAATTCGGAATGGAAAAGTGTGCATTGCTAGAGATTAAAAAGGGAAAGTTGGAGACGACTGAGAGCATGGAACTATCCAACTAAGAGCAGATGAGGGCGCTAGATCAACAAGAGAGCTATATATATTTGGAAGTTTTGGAAGCAGACACAATCAAATCAACAGAAATGAAAGAGAAGATTGGAAAAGAATACCTGAGAAGAACAAGAAAGCTCTTAGAAACAAAATTATATAGCAGAAACCTAATCAAAGGAATAAATACCTGGGTAGTATCACTAATAAGATATTCTGGACCATTCATAAACTGAACTAAAGAAGAACTCAGCCACCTTGATCAGAGGACTAGAAAATTAATGACTATGCACAAGGCACTACATCCAAAAGACGATACAGACAGACTCTACGTGAAGAGAAACGAAGGGGGAAGAGGACTGGTAAGTATAAAAGACTGTGTGGACGACACTAAAAAAGAGCTGAAGAAATACATAAACCAGAACATAGAAAGGCTGATCACCGCAGCAAGAGATACCGTCCCAACGAACAACGCAGGGAGCATCGAAACTGAACACAAACAGACAAGAATAGAAAAATGGGAAGAAAAACAACTACATGGACGCTTCATAAGACTCACAAGAGAAGAAACCAACGTAAATAGCTGGACATGGCTAAGAAAAGGAAACTTGAACAGAGAAACGGGATATTTACTGATGGCTGCACAGAACAATGCGATTAGGACAAACTACACTAAAGCTAAAATAGATAAAACCCAGGAAAACAATAAATGCAGACTGTGGACAAAGAGACGAAACAGTAGATCATATAATAAGTGAATGTAGCAAACTTGCTCAAAAAGAATACAAGAACAGGCATGATTGTGTTGGGAAAGTAATACACAGGGAACTGTGCAAACAATTGAATTTCGAATATGCAGACAAATAGTACACACATAAACCAGAAACAGTACTGGAAAACGAAAAACACAAAATCCTCTGGGATATGGATATACAAACAGATAAACGCATACAAGCAAGGAGACCTGATGTTATTATAATCGACAAAAAGGAAAAATCTTGTAAAATCGTAGACTTCGCCGTTCCAGCAGACACAGAGTGAAGATCTAAGACACGGAAAAACGAAGTAAATACACAGAACTAGCCAGAGAACTGAAAGGAATAGGGAGCATGAAGAAAGTTAGTATACTACCAATAATCGTAGGAACACTAGGAACAATCCCAAAAAACATGGAGATAATATTTGGAGAAATTGGAATCAAAGAGACTATCGAAACCATACAAAGGACGGCAATGATCAAAACAGCTGCAATCTTAAGGAAAATCCTCGAATGCGGAAACTAACACGCATAAGCTACAAAGACTAACAAAGACTACAAAGACTAACCAGTCACAAGGAATTTACAACGGAGAAAACAAGACACCACGAAGAACACCACAACAAGAGCCAAGGAACAGAAACTGCAAGAAACAGCACTTCATAATCTCCCCCCCCCCAATAAATTACAGCGACCTCAGCTATCACTACACAAAAATGAACCAAGAAATAGAAATTACAAGAAACACCTCCCTCCCTCTCCCTCACCCACCCACCAAAAATTAAAAAGAATTAAAAAAAAAAAAAATTTTACCATAAGGGAAGAGAAAAAGAAAAGAAAAAAAATGAATTGAAGGGAAAAAATTTAAAAATTAAAAAGAAAAAAAAACATTTTTTTTTTTTTTGAAGAAATATTATTTTAGTCATTTTTTTTTTTAACTGGTGCCGGCCTAGGCTGACACCAGACAACATATTTGTAGAGAGTCGAGGAGGATGAGAAGACCGAGGAGGGACAGCACAAACCAGACCTCCACTGGAAAAGTGCAGAGAGTGCCGAGATCTTGGGGAGGCTTGTTGCCACCCAAATCCAAGAGAAGACCAATTGTCCTTACCGGCGAGAAATCAATGGTA
>OY744515.1:217220423-217327923 GCA_963556195.1 Sepiola atlantica | reverse complement strand
TAAGATTCATAAAAGTTATGTGAACATTATGTTATTTGATGCCGAGAGCTTTAAGAGACGTGTCGCAATGGAACATGCGTTATTTGAAAAATAAGATCTGTAACGTGTATCGTTACAACAGAACAGACAAATGAACGCATTCGAATTTCTTTTTTCGATTTGTAAAAATAAACAAAAATACAGCAAGTTGTTGATATTTTGTCTGTCACCAGTGATCTATCGACCAAGTAAATATTTGTGAACGATCAAAATATCCCACCCCCTTTTAACTTCGCAATCTGTTCGGTGTTATGCTGTTCCCCATAAAAACATCAAACAACTGAAGCGCAAATGCTATATTCCTCTGACGGACTACAGACCTGAACACTACATGAATATTTCCTACTGGCAAAATATCCGTTGATATCCAATGAAACACCAATTGCTGATTTTTTGTGTTCAAGGGTTAATATATTACGATTTACCTTGGTTTATCATGCTGTGTAAAAGAAAATCAAGTTTTATACATTAAGAATAAACAGTAAGAGTTCAAGATGTGAATCCGTACACTCACACAATTCACGCAGAACGTCGCCGGTGACTGATGTAAGTTATATAAGAGAAAATAATATATATATATATATATATATATATATATATATATATATTTAGATATATATATTGTTTTTTGAGAAAACCATAACAATGTGTTTAACTAAATAAAATTTATTTTTAATTGAGTTTTCGAAAATTATTTTTTTTTTCCAAAGCAAAATGTTACTTTTTTTCACATTGTTCGATGCCATGTATACTTCGTGGTGTGAGATAGAGAGAGAAAGTGAGACATGGGGGAGAAAAACACAGGGGAGAGGGAGAGAGCGAGAGCGAGGGAGAGATAGAGAAGAATGGAAGAGATAGATAGAGAGGAATGGAAGAGATAGATAGAGAGGAATGGAAGAGATAGATAGAAGAGAGACCGAAGTAGGGAGATAAAAGAGAGTGGGAGGAAGGGAGATAGAAGAGAGAAGGGGGAAGGGAGATAGCGAAGAAATAGACAGTATGAAAGTAGCCGAAAAGAGAGAAGAGAAAGAGTGGGTGAATGAAAAAGTCGGTGAATGAAAGAGGGGAGAAAAGGTCGGTGAATGAAAGAGATAATAAAAAGAGTAGGTGACTGTAAAAGATGGCGAAAAGGTGGGTGAATGAAAGAGCGGAAGAAAGTTGGTGACTTATAGGGGAAAGAAATAGGTGAATTAAAATGGAGGGGATAATGGGTGCCTTAGTGCATCAGAGAGGGAGGAAATATGTGAATAGGAAGGGTACAGAAAGGACGTGAATAGGAGGAGAGAGTACGTGAATAGGAGAAGGAAAGAGTACGTGAATAGGAGAAGGAAAGAGTACGTGAATAGGAGAAGGAAAGAGTACGTGAATAGGAGAAGGAAAGAGTACGTGAATAGGAGAAGGAAAGAGTACGTGAATAGGAGAAGGAAAGAGTACGTGAATAGGAGAAGGATAGAGTACGTGAATAGGAGAAGGATAGAGTACGTGAATAGGAGAAGGAGAGAGTAAGTGAATAGGAGGGGGATGGAGTAAGTGAATGTAAAAGAGAAAGTGGGAGAGAGAGAGTGGATGAGAGAGAATGATAGTGGATGAAAGAGAAAGAGAAAGATAGTAATTGAAAGAGAGAGAGAGAGTGGTTGAAGGAGAGAGAGTGGATGAAGGAGAGAGAGTAGATGAAGGATGGAGAGTGAATGAAGAAGAGCGAGTGGATGAAGGAGAGAGAGTGGATGAAGGATGGAGAGTGGATGTAAGAGAGAGAGGGAGAGTGGATGAAAGTAAATGGATGAAGGTGAAAGAGAGAGATAAGTGATTAAAAGAGAGTGTGAAAAGGAGAGAGTGGAGTAAATAAAGAGATATATAGAGAGAGTGGGTGAAAGACTGAGATAGAAAGAGAGAGTCAATGAAGAAGTGAGATAGAGAGAGAGTGGAGTAAAAAAAAGAGAGATAGAAAAAGACTGGATGAAAAAAGAGGGAGAGTCCATGAAAAAGAGAGTAATTTGATCACACAGAGAGAGTGTGTATCTAAGACACATCAAGTCAGAGTGGATCAAAGGTCGAGAGAGAGAAAGAGTGGATCAAAGACCGAGAGAGAGAGGGAGAAAGAGTGGATCAAAGACCGACAGAGAGAGAAAGAGTGGATCAAAGACCGAGAGAGAGAGAGAGAGAGAGTGGATCAAAGACCGAGAGAGAGAGAGAAAGAGTGGATCAAAGACCGACAGAGAGAGCGAAAGAGTGGATCAAAGACCGAGAGAGAGAGAGAAAGAGTGGATCAAAGACCGAGAGATAGAGAGAGAGAGAAAGAGTGGATCAAAGACCGAGAGAGAGAAAGAGTGGATCAAAGACCGAGAGAGAGAAAGAGTGGATCAAAGACCGAGAGAGAGAAAGAGTGGATCAAAGACCGAGAGAGAGAAAGAGTGGATCAAAGACCGAGAGAGAGAAAGAGTGGATCAAAGACCGAGAGAGAGAAAGAGTGGATCAAAGACCGAGAGAGAGAAAGAGTGGATCAAAGACCGAGAGAGAGAAAGAGTGGATCTAAGACCGAGAGAGAGAAAGAGTGGATCAAAGACCGAGAGAGAAGAAAGAGTGGATGAAAGACCGAGAGAGAAGAAAGAGTGGATCAAAGACCGAGAGAGAGAAAGAGTGGATTAAAGACCGAGAGAGAGAAAGAGTGGATTAAAGACCGAGAGAGAGAGAGAAAGTGGATCAAAGATAAAGACAGAGAGAGAGAGAGAGAGAGATAGAGAGTGTGAATCAAAGGCAGAGAGAGGATCAAAGTCAGAGAATGAGAGAGAGTGTGGGTCAAAGATACAGAGTGAGAGAGAGTGGGTAAAAGATAAAGGGAAAGAGAGAGAGAGTTGATCAAAGACACAGAGAAAGAGAGAGAGAGTTGATCAAAGACACAGAGAAAGAGAGAGAGTAGATTAAAGACACAGAGAGAGAGTAAGAGAGAGAGAGAGTGGATCAAAGACACAGAACACGAGAGAGTGGATCAAAGACACAGAACACGAGAGAGTAGATCAAAAACACAGTGAGAGAGAGATAGAGGATCAAAATAGTAGAGAGAGATAGAGGACAAAAACAGAGAGAGAGAGAGAGATGATAAAGACAGAGAGAGAGAGAGGTTCAAAGAGAGAGGGAGGAAGTGGATCTAAGAAAGAGAGAGAGAGAGTGTACAAAAATGAGAGAGAGTGTATATGAAGACAGAGAGAGTATATAGACGGAGTGAGAGAGAGCGTATAGAAAGAGTGAGAGAGAGAGAGAGCGTATAGAAAGAGTGTCAGAGAGAGAGCGTATAGAAAGAGTGAGAGAGAGAGAGCGTATAGAAAGAGTGAGAGAGAGAGAGCGTATCGAAAGAGTGAGAGAGAGCGTATAGAAAGAGTGAGAGAGCGAGAGCGTATAGAAAGAGTGAGAGAGAGAGAGCGTATAGAAAGAGTGAGAGAGAGAGAGCGTATAGAAAGAGTGAGAGAGAGCGTATAGAAAGAGTGAGAGAGAGAGCGTATAGAAAGAGTGAGAGAGAGAGCGTATAGAAAGAGAGAGAGAGAGAGCGTATAGAAAGAGTGAGAGAGAGAGCGTATTAAAAGAGTGAGAGAGAGAGCGTATAGAAAGAGTGAGAGAGAGAGCGTATAGAAAGAGTGAGAGAGAGAGCGTATAGAAAGAGTGAGAGAGAGAGAGCGTATAGAAAGAGTGAGAGAGAGAGAGAGCGTATAGAAAGAGTGAGAGAGAGAGCGTATAGAAAGAGTGAGAGAGAGAGAGAGAGCGTATAGAAAGAGTGAGAGAGCGTATAGAAAGAGTGAGAGAGAGAGCGTATAGAAAGAGTGAGAGAGAGAGCGTATAGAAAGAGTGAGAGAGACAGAGCGTATAGAAAGAGTGAGAGAGAGAGAGCGTATAGAAAGAGTGAGAGAGAGCGTATAGAAAGAGTTAGAGAGCGAGAGCGTATAGAAAGAGTGAGAGAGCGAGAGCGTATAGAAAGAGTGAGAGAGAGAGAGAGAGCGTATAGAAAGAGTGAGAGAGAGAGAGCGTATAGAAAGAGTGAGAGAGAGAGAGCGTATAGAAAGAGTGAGAGAGAGAGCGTATAGAAAGAGTGAGAGAGAGAGCGTATAGAAAGAGTGAGTGAGAGCGTATAGAAAGAGTGAGAGAGAGCGTATAGAAAGAGTGAGAGAGAGCGTATAGAAAGAGTGAGAGAGAGCGTATAGAAAGAGTGAGAGAGAGAGCGTATAGAAGGAGTGAGAGAGAGAGAGAGCGTATAGAAAGAGTGAGAGAGAGAGCGTATAGATAGAGTGAGAGAGCGTATAGAAAGTGAGAGAGAGAGAGAGCGTATAGAAAGAGTGAGAGCGTATAGAAAGAGTGAGAGAGCGTATAGAAAGAGTGAGAGAGAGAGCGTATAGAAAGAGTGAGAGAGAGAGCGTATAGAAAGAGTGAGAGAGAGAGCGTATAGAAAGAGTGAGAGAGAGAGAGAGAGTGTATAGAAAGAGTGAGAGAGAGCGTATAGAAAGAGTAAGAGAGAGAGCGTATAGAAAGAGTGAGAGAGAGAGCGTATAGACAGAGTGAGAGAGAGAGAGAGCGTATAGACAGTGAGAGAGAGAGAGAGCGTATAGACAGAGTGAGAGAGAGCGCGTATAGACAGAGTGAGAGAGAGCGCGTATAGACAGAGTGAGAGAGAGCGCGTATATACAGAGTGAGAGAGAGCGCGTAAAGAAAGAGTGAGAGAGAGCGCGTATAGAAAGAGTGAGAGAGAGAGCGTATAGAAAGAGTGAGAGAGAGAGCGTATAGAAAGAGTGAGAGAGAGCGTACATAAAGAGTGAGAGAGAGCGTACATAAAGAGTGAGAGAGAGCGTATGGAAGGAGTGAGAGAGAGCGTATGGAAAGAGTGAGAGAGAGCGTATGGAAAGAGTGAGAGAGAGCGTATGGAAGGAGTGCGAGAGAGCGTATAGAAAGAGTGAGAGAGAGCGTATAGAAAGAGTGAGAGAGAGTGTATAGAAAGAGAGAGAGAGTGTATAGAAAGAGAGAGAGAATGTATAGACAGAGAGAGAGTGTGTGTATAGACAGAGAGAGAGAGAGAGAGTGTGTATAGACAGAGAGAGAGTGTATAGACAGAGAGAGAGTGTATAGAAAGAGAGAGAGTGTATAGAAAGAGAGAGAAAGTGTATAGAAAGAGAGAGAGGGTATATAGAAAGAGAGAGAGAGGGTATATAGAAAGAGAGAGAGTGTATAGAAAGAGAGAGAGAGTGTATAGAAAGAGAGAGAGAGTGTATAGAAAGAGAGAGAGAGTGTATAGAAAAAGAGAGAGAGTGTATAGAAAGAGAGAGAGAGTGTATATATAGAGAGAGATAGTGTATAGAAAGAAAGAGTGTATAGAAAGAGAGAGAGAGAGGGTTTTTATAGACAGAGAAAGAGTGTACGGTAGATAGGGAAGAAGAAAAGGGAAGAAAAAGAGGTAAGAAAAATGAGAGCTTAGAGGAAAGAGGTAAGAGAGGCAAGAAGAAAAGAGAGGCAAGAAGAAAAGAGATAGGTAAGAAGAAAAGCGATAGGTAAGAAGAAAAGAGATAGGTAAGAAGAAAAGAGATAGGTAAGAAGATAAGAGATAGGTAAGAAGAAAAGCGATAGGTAAGAAGAAAAGAGATAGGTAAGAAGAAAAGAGATAGGTAAGAAGAAAAGCGATAGGTAAGAAGAAAAGAGATAGGTAAGAAGAAAAGAGATATGTAAGAAGAAAAGAGATAGGTAAGAAGAAAAGCGATAGGTAACAAGAAACATAGGTAAGAAGAAACATAGGTAAGAAGAAACATAGGTAAGAAGAAACATAGGTAAGAAGAAACATAGGTAAGAAGAAACATAGGTAAGAATAAAGAGAGGGCACTAGAAAGATAGGGAAGACGAAAGAGAGGGGGGAAGAGGAGGAAGAAAAAAATGGAAGGATGAAGCGAGGGAAGAAGAGAGATGAAAACAGAGCTTTGTGGTGAGAGAAACGAAACTATGAGGGGAACTTTCAATTCATGGATAGCTGTTTTAATACCGGCTAATCAAATATTCTGATCTTGTGTTGAAGTTAGCCAAATCTAATTTCATCGGCGTGCATACAAATTATTTGCAAGCATGAAGCAGATAAAGTGAAAGCATATCGCATTTCACACGAGATCCTTTACACAACATTGTTGTACCGTTAAATTTCAAATAAAATAAATAAACGCAAAACACGCATCTCGATACAAATGTATAATAAACCGATCGTGTTACACATGTAATAATTATTATCGCACGGGAATAAACGATAGAAATTAGTATTATTACTCTTATTACTTTTGCATGGGAATATGCCATCCAAAACTCATTCTTTATCAGATCGTTAAATTAAATATTTGCGATATGGCATCCATCTTGCGTGTCTCTACTGAAACTCGCTTTCTTTCAGAGTATTTTCAAAATATTTATATTTGATTTATTATTCACACACATAGAAACTGATCTTGTTGCGAGGTTCCTCGAACCTTATTTTTTTAATTGGACTTCATTTCTATTTTTTATATTGTTTTACTTTTAGCTGTAAATATAAGTTATTTACTGTTTTTTTTTTTAAAGCAATGGATATAACCTGCAAAAAGTGTATATATTAGTCATATAAGACCATGTTTTTAGGTTATAAATTGCAGGGTGCGTATAAATACGAATCATTCATCGGGTAGATAAATTAGCGGTTAAGGTTAAGGGTGAGGTTAGTAATCGTAAGAGTTAAGTTTGAATAGTTGCGCAGAGACGAGCAAATGAACAGTTAAGGTTTATATGAACACACAAAACAAAATAACATCCAATATATTCATGAATATTATACAACGTTCGTTATCATTAACTGAACGCCACTTTAATCTCAACTACTGTTTCTGTCTCAAACAGGTCATACCCTCAGCAGTGAAGTTGCCATACTCATTGGAAAAAACAAAGTTCAAATTGTTATTCATATTTTGTCTGCTAGAAGTTTACCTTGTACGCTCTCTTGCATAACCAGTCCCGTAATTAACTCTTATTCACACTTTCAAAAAGACTTACTGATGGAAAACAGCAGCCATTTATTCAATGTGATCTTCATTCAAAATCACTGACAAGTGACAGAGATAAATCGCTAATAAGTAATTACTAATATGTTGTTAGCCCATGCTTTCCACTTCCACACGCCTCGCATGCTTCCCAATGAACAGTCTCTCTCTCACTCTCAGACATGTTATCTCATACCAATTTCTAGAACATTCTCACCACCTAACCAATTTTTGACCTCAAAATCATCAAGTCTATCTCTTATAACCACTCAGTATTTTTTCAGTGGTTTTATATTCATAACAAACTTAATTGTAGATAATCTATCAGTTCAAAATATAAGCCTACGACGATGGCAATCAAGATGAATGGTTTACATTTTTAGTATTTATTTGTCAATTTACATATATTGAAAATTGACTCTTACAGTAAAAAAAGGATTATGTTATTGACGTCTTATTTGATTTAGAACCATTCATCTTGCAATGTGTAATATCTACATTTTTGCCAACACCGACATCAGATAAAGCGAAATTATTTTATTTTATCGATCGGATGATCTCTTTAATAAAGGGTTGGTAGATGATAACGGACGTACAAAAGACGTAACACAGCGGATTATATGGATGGTTGTTTTGGGGGGCATTTGTTTGTGTTACGACTCGTTAAAAATATATAATGTCCAAATTCCATACCTATTATAAACGTTATAATTGTAAACGATTACTTATGTTTTATCCTTACATGAGACTCCAATGTATTTGAAACTGAAAATTCAATCGGAGACGGCTGAACCCACCCCGGGTGAATGCTGTCACGGATAAGATCAAGAAGACTATAACTTGATGTTACAGTACCAAAAGATAAACTGCGACCTGAGCGTACTACTTAAATGTCCAGCTGACACAGTCATGTAGCTTCATGCTAAATTTTGATGATTGTTTGTAATTTCTTTTTTAAAGTAATGTTTCCTTCGATGGGACTAACACTTTCACATTATTTAATATCTTTTGTCGAACCTCCAATATTTGTTGTAGTCACTGATGTTGAATAATTACCTGTGGTAATCAACGCGCAAATGTCAATGTAATCGCCCTCAAATAGTTAATATATTTTTTAAGTTTCTTCACAAATTCATGATCTTAGTTTATACTGTCTTTTTCTACTAATGAGTCACCGTTTATCAAAGCCCAACACCCACTCGAGGATATGGGTTGAAGAGTTTGTCACATGGACTGTGAGACATCACCGTAATGGTAAATACTGAACACAATTTGAATCTTTTAAGGCCGGCTCAACAAGACTTTGGTTAGATTGGACTTGTGAAATGACTATATTAGAGTCAACTAGGACGTAGCCCCGCGGTATTTTCTTCTATGGAAAGTTCGTATAGTTTTAGATACACAGAGGGTGAAAGGGAAATTAAAAGTGGTTGTAGCTAGACGGGTTTTTGTTGCGAACGTTTTACTGGGAACCATAGATTGACGCTCAGTCGAGCACCTACCACGAAAATAACGATAGCCCATTTATATATGTCATAGAATCATTATTACTAAAGTCTTCTCCTGCCGCTTGGAGTCTACAAGCTTAGTGTATCTACACTTTATATCCTAATATAGTATTCATGGGAGTGTTCGTTCAATTGTTTAATAAGAGCAACACGACTTACTACATATTTAGCCGGGGTAAATCTTGAGAACATTTGACATCTACAAACTGGCTGTGTATACCAAACCCTTTTAGTTTGAATGAGGTGTGGTTCGATTAAGTCCGAAGATGCTATCGTCCCAGGTATTACCTGCAGCTTCGGGGATATATTGGTTTATTGGCGGTCTCGTGAGGTGCCCCAACAGCTAATTCCAACATATCCGTTTCTACTTATGTGTGCACCTATTCTAGAGGACCCAGTCGGAGAGATGTATTTATTGTCCAGATCTAACCGACTTCCAGGATTAACTTGCTGTGATTGGAAGCGAGTTAATACAGAATTTTTGAACGAGAACCATGATTTCAGAAATTCATTGTTCACCTTACTGACAACCATAGAATTATCGTTACACGCTACTCTGACTCTTTGGATCTTCCTGACAACCATTTAAATAGTCACAGATTCATTTTACCAGAAGACACTTATCTTCTTGCAGCTTTTGAACTATGGCTGAAATCCTTTGATGGAGCTTGGTGTACTTAAAGATTGACAACATAAAAAGGAACGTGGCTGATGGATCTTTGAGAGCAGACAGATATTCCTACCTGCATATCATCAAACAAGGTTATGATTTTTCCCACGTTACTCAACTGGGCACAACTTTCTGTAATAATTTTTTTTTATTCGGACAGTTACTTTTATCTTTGTTGTTATTTCAAAAAGTTTCGACCGCTGTAATCACTGACCTAATTTAGCTGCATCTTTACAAACTTAGGAATATATATATATATATATATATAGAGATATCTATATATATCTATATCTATATCTCTCTCTATATATATATATCTATATCTCTCTCTCTATATATATCTATATCTATATCTCTCTATATATATATCTATATCTATATCTCTCTCTATATATATATCTATATCTCTCTATATATATATATATATCTATATATCTCTATATATATCTATATATATATATATATATCTATATATATATATATATATATCTATATATATATATATATATCTATATATCTCTCTCTATATATCTATATATATATATCTATATATATATATCTATATATATATATATATCTATATATAGATATATATTTTTGAGCTCACGGGTCAAACATTAGTCGGATATTTCACAAGTTCGGAATGATACATCTAAAGAACGTCGGAAGTAACATCGGCCGAAACGTTGTGAAAATAACAACCAAAATGGATATTCCTAAGATACATCCAGTCAATATGCGAATTGAACGATCATAATGCGCATAAAAATTGAACGCACATACACCTAGATGTGGAGAGTCTATTATTTTAATACATTGAAGCATCTAATAAACTACTTATAACCGATTCACATTTAAATTGTGCGTTTATCGATGTAAATTCCATTCTTAAACTTAGATGTGACCGACTTATAGAAAATCTAAGCTTTTTAGAGATACGACGATGCAATATTTTCGTTGAATTCGTGCCCAGCATCAAACCATATTCAAAATTGCACGCTTAAACATTATTTTGGCTGATATATCTGAAGAAATAACAAATAAGTTTTTACTAGTTCTGTACGTGATGTTTTACCAGTATCGGTACAGTACTTGGATATGTAAATTCCAATCTTTACCTATCTTCCACCGCTTTATAGGAAGTACGAACTAAAATATTTGTAAATTATCGTGGGAAAATAAGATACTTATTTTCATGAAAATACTAGGTAACTACGATGAAAATATTTACGTATTGTTAAAAAAAAATTAGAGATTATGTTTTAAACCAAAAATAATTCGCTTTAAACTAATGACGAAGAACCCTATATGTCTACTTATTTACTTATTATAAAAAAAAACGTCACTTAGTTAAAAAAAATACTTATGTAATGTTTATGTTATGTTATTTTTTTTACATTCATAAAACATGTAACCAATTTTTAAAATAATCCTGTAGACTTACGTAGAATTCGAACTCGGATATTGACATCGTAAAACCTACTGCTTCGGCCATGCCTATTCTGTCTATTTCTTTTTTGTCTCAACAAATCACATGTTTCTATTTGTGTGCGAATAGATAGGCTTCTAAAACACCATAACTTTTTAATAGCGTATAGATGTTGATAGATAAACACCATTTACTTATGTAAGAAAGCGGCTTACAAATGCTAAATATATATTAAAAAGTTCCAACCTTCGTTATCACTTGAATGCATCACTCAGTAAGATCAATGTACTTAAATAGCGTTATCCTAGATTATCTGAACTGATAAGCCGATCAAGAGTCTTGAATATAATTTCTCTTCCGACAATTTTGTCTTATAATCCTAAGAAAATGTACAAGTACGAATGTACTATAACACGCAAAGTAGTTTTCGTATAAAGAAAAAACAAATGATAGTGGATATCCAGAGGGAAATACTCCGAAAAGTACCTTAATTGAATCCTTTTCTCACATCGTGTTTCAAATATTCCCATAGGCGTTTACTTACACAAATCTTATTAGATACGAAGAGCCGTAATCTATATATTAATTCAATTATGTTATATATTTCTGCGTATTTTCGGCTAGATAGGTCACCAGGAACACCTACAGTTGAACGTACACACTCGAATTGCTATGGTAACAATTCAAAACTACTATGTTGCTACCTACTAGCCCAGCGAAGTGTATGTATGTGTTTCTCGCCTCTACAAGACTTACACATAATTTCCGTATAGCTGTCTCTACTCGGTGTAGCCGGAAGTTAACTTAACATTGTTTTAATAATACACGAGGAATATTTCATAGTGAATTATTTTTAATAAAAACCTAAGAAAAAAATAATTTCGCAAAGTAATTAATTAAAATGGCTGACTTGTTTTCTAAGAAATCAAAATATCATCATCGTGGATATAATTACAATGGAAATTAATCGTTTGTAAATACATTATTTGTTGTAAATATGATTTTGATTTCACGAAGTAATTCAATACAATGGCTGATTTTTTTTCTAAGAAAATTTAATGAATTATATTGGATTTAACTTTATCTCTAAAATATTTTTTGTAAATGAAGCATACTTTATAAATGAGATCTTAATTTCAAAAATTAATACTTTGAAATAGCTGAGCTGTTTTCCAAGAAACCGCAATGGACTATAAATATGTCTCCTCCCTTTACAGTGGACAGAACATATATGTTTATATATTGATCCAAAAAGCCAGGAATCAATTAACGAATCATTTTATTTAACAATATGCACTGTCTACGCGCTTAGAAAATTAATTCAAAATTTACACATGTCTCCTTAAGCATGCTTTACTTTTCTAATCAAAGCGACACAATAAATACGAAAAAGTCCATTCGTATGTGGCGAAATATATCACCAGTAATAACTACGATGTTGAACGTATTAACGTATGGTGCAGCACCCACGCAAACAAAAAAATGGGAGCAAAATAGAAATTGTGTCCTTTTAGCAGGGATAGAAAAGATTTTTTTCATTTTGATCCTAGCCCGAAATGACGGGGAAATAAACAAGAGAATAATTATTGCAGTAAACATGTATTCTGCAACGTTCTAAGAACTAATTCGAAGGGTTACATTTATGTCTCTAAAATATTATAATCCAGTTCAAATAAATGGTGTAATGTTTAACGCGTTTAAAAACGAAGAACTTCTTAACAATAATCAAAGTTTGGATAAACTCTTGCATACGAGCTCGGACTCTTCTTATCACAAGCCCCCAAAGACTGAACTAATTATTAAAATGTTATCAGAAAATGACTCTTACTTGTCATCATTTTCTTGGGAGGAAACATGGTTGTCTTCAGATGACCTGAAAAGAAGCGTGATCATAGAAGGATCGACTCACCAGATCGATTAGCAAAATTGACCGTGAAGATTGCTTCTCTATGAGGGGGCGTCTTTCAACAGATTGACGATGATCAGGATTCAAAATCTGATAGCGAAAAACCCGACCGTTTTTCGTGCCTCTCTCACAATAGTTTCGATTTAGGAGATCAGTCTGATCAGTCTACAACTCAGGCCAACTACGTCAAAGCCAAGCCGGCCACAAAGCGTGATCCGGTTTTACAGACGGCGTTTGATAATGCTGATTCTTCGTCAAATCCTTTTTATTTTTGTTATATCTTTCTAAGCAAAGTGACAAAAATACGAAACAGTCCGTTCTGTTTGGCGAGATATATTAACAACAATTCCTACACAGTGGAACGTATTTTTGCATGACACGTGTACACGCTCGAATTGCTACGGTAAAAAAAACGGTAAACCTTAGTAGCTATCCACTCGGCAAGCGAACGCTTAAATATAAGACATTTTCGAACATAACCCAGTTTCTACAATTATTTTGTTTGCGTGACAGAGTTATATACGTTTTCTCCCAGCCTGGAATATTTAGAATTATGTAATGCTTTTTGACAAATGTAAATAAAAATGTATATATTTTTATATGAATGACTGTATATGCATTGGGTTTACAGAACTAATTAAAATTAATAATACATAACAAACATAAGTGAGTATTCACGAAATTCGAAGGCCACTTGGAACACTTCATTAAGACAATACTGTAAATACATTCTAGAAATAAAAATATTTGAGCGACTAATATGTTATGAACGTTACAAGGAACACATAAGTTAATATTTATAAATAACAACTATCATTTATTATCTAAAAGTTTGAATAGATAGAAAAATGTTGAATTTGTTTATTACTATCGATGTAAACATCAGGCGCTTTGAAGGTGATTAATTAAATGTGATCATCTTATTATGTTTCCAAGCCGGAACAATTATATTTTTAAAAAGGAATAAACCAAAAGATCACTATTTATTGCATAAAACATTGTCTAAGGAAAAGCTGCCTACTCAGAATGAAATATTGACATTGTTAGACAGAATTTATCGATGACAAACTTCGAAAATCTGACAAAACAATTTTATATATTAGAGTAATACATTATGGATCGGAATAGAAAGTTCCGTAGTAATTTATAGTTTTTAAGAAATCCTATTTAAAAATATAAAATAAAATCTACCACAATGCATTTTGGTTTATTCGGAAAAATCCATCATTTTAATATATTAAAAAATATAAATTACTTAGTGAACTTTAGAAAATACAAAGGGATTCGTAAGACCATAAAGTATTCAATAAAATGTTATTGCTGGCTGTGTAACAACATTACATTAACAATATTAGTTCTAGTTTTATAAAAAACTTAATTCATTGTATAGCTCAGTCACCAGACGATATCTTAATCATAAAATTGTACTTTAAGAACCTCATATTTAAAAAAAAATGAGGTAAGAACTAACGGCATAGTTAAAAAAACAAACAAAAGTGTTCGTAAAAAGTTTCCTGGGCAAGGCCAGATCAGAGATCTAGTAATCAAATACACGTATCTCTGTATGTGTCGCAGCATCACAAGCCGGTTTATTCAAGAGCCAAAGTCAACGCATATTTGAAATAAGCGATGTATTAATCGATGTCCGTTCTTAAACATTTTAAAACTCATTTTAAATGAGAAGTATCTAAAATTAAAATAATAAATCTGTGACGTTTTAAGAGTTTCCTTTTAGCCGACTGACAACCAGTTTCATAATCGTTAATACTTTTCACCGCAAATAATCGTACGTAATTGACGTATTGTTTACTTTGCTTTCATTAAAAATTAATTTTTAAATATTTTATAAATGTTCACTAATATTTTTACTTTAACAAACTTTTTTCATATTTATATTTCTTTATATTTTAGAGAATTTAATTATTTTATATAGTTTTACGGAGGTAAAAAGTACCTACACAGAAATCATTTAAGTATAGTTTAAACGACAAATTATTTTCGTTATATTAGTGGCCTTGTGGATAAGGGTTATCTATCAGTTAAAATCTTATGCCATTGTGAGTGCGAATCTTACTAGACATTTTTTTTTGCTTAAGCGTTCCAGATAGTTCGTAGTCGATATATATCATCATGAACCGTAATATGTTTTTAATATAAAAATTAATGAGAAATATGTAATATGTACTCTTTAATTATAATATTTGCAATAACATTTAAGAAAAGTCGAGAAACCCTACATCGATTGCGACTTGAGCTAGTATACGAACATTTCTTCTTTCTTCCTATTCGTATTGTTTCCTGCTGCTACTATATTCAAAGTAAATGTATATTCTATATAACTTGCATTAACGGCACTTATCGCTGTATTTTATAGTCTACGCCTATCACCCTATTGTCACTGATTTGTTTGTCAATAAACTAAAAATATATATATTAGATTTAATTTTATCAGTAAAATAATTCTTCTAAATAATTCTTCATGAATAGGATTTTAATTTCACAGAGTGATTCTTTAAAATGCTGTAAGACATTCACAACAAAACTTTTTAAAAACCACTGTACAATGTTATTTCTTCATCTGTGTACCTAAAACTAAACGTAACTGCCATGAGCAAAGTTTATTTCCCAATACTACTTTTCTGTTAGAGAATACCACGGGGTTGTTTCCCAGCTTACTACAACACAGTCGTATTCAAGTCCAATGTTAACAAATTCTTGTTGAGTCGTCCTTATAAATTATCAAATTGTGTCCAATCTCAACCATCATAACAAATCTTCACGTTGTGTTATACACTCATTAATTCTTATCCTCGAGTGACCTTTTGGGCCTTGGTAAGTGTTGACTTATTAGTAGATGAAAAATAGTGGACTATTTACAGATTAGAATTTTGGAGAGATTCAGAAAGATAATTATTATTTCGGTCATCCGTATTTATACACGTTAGAATTGCATGTGTTAATGCACGTAGTGACTTTAACACGTTCCTTGAAGTTATAATAACACATATTTCATATTCATAGATGCTTGGTACATGCAATTAATTAACATGTAATGGATGAAGAAAATATTCATCAAAACATTTGTATGCCTGTTTGTTTCAAACCTAAGCTACAGAAAAATGCACAAACAACGAGATGTTCACATTTGTCGATGTAGATAAGGTAAAAAAGAAATAGTGAGACGTTTTTAATGTTATTGTTAGATTCACCTTCATGCATGTCGCATTTTACGCAATCCACACGCGGCAGAGTAGCACTCTTCAAATTAGTATCATTTTGTATATCTTGCGAACTATTTGTAGTGGACGGAACATAGCATTTACTGTATTTCTCACCGCATGAAAATGTGGCACATAGCTTGAATGTGAGAAATAACGGTAGCGTCCAGAAGAAGATTGCACTCTGGCTCTATTAAATTGTGTGAGCAGCTCTATCGAAATTTCCTGTTAATTTGCAATAAAAATAGCCACTTTTCAAAAAGACGGCAACACCGAGGACGGCGCATTTCTTCGTATTAAACATGACCGTAACTAATTCCGACGAAGAACGACTGCTCATCGGCACGACAGTCCATTTTTTGCAAGAATAATGCCAATTACATCATCGGTTGGTATAAACACAGGCGGCAAACCAGACTTTATAAATGGTCATAAAACGGTGGATAGAATAATAGGTGCAGATATTCAAAGGCGATTTTGCTTCACAATATCAACTGCAGGCTAGATATTAAGAGGGGTTTTCATAACCACCATCACCTCCCTCAGTCGACTAACTGTATAACGACACATACTGAAGAAATGCCCATTCCAAGTTTGAATCATGTGTGTCTTATAGTACCATTTCCTCGTGAGGATATCAGCAAGCCTCATATGTAACTTCCTGATGAATACAACAGAAGCAAGCCGGTCAAAAAATATTTATTCATACAATTTTGTTCTCATAAGCAACCGGATATCTACACTGTTCTTCAACTAATTGAATAAACTTTTAATATTTCAAATATGCCCTATATATTTCTTGGTTAATATTTCTTAACAAATATAGTGTTACATTGTAAGTGAGTACGTTACTAGTATTTGTGATTTTATTTCACGGCCTAGTTCGACGCATACACATGCCGTCTGGTCAGCGAGGGCATTCAAATGTCATCCTGACCATAGTTAACTGAGAGCAGACGTGAAGTCAACTGCGTGAGAGTGAAAAGAAAAAAGGAATTGTGTGGAAGCTTTTTAGGGCGGTGGACGTGCGAGAATGTCTGGACGAGACGATAATTAAAATAAGATCCGTAGCTCAGGAATGCGCACCCCGTTGTTGGCAGAAAAAGAAGGACTACACACGCAATCAATAAATATTCTTTCTACAAATCGATGATTTCTCATTCCTCGTGGTTGTGAAACAATAAGGTGCCCCTAGTCATTGCGTGAAGAACTGACGAGCGGCAGGATTGCTTGAGGCACGTTATAAACTAGTATTTTTAATTAATCTTAGTGGGCGGTAAGCTACAATCGTATTTGGTTGGTTTTACGGCATGTAAACCATCATAGGATCATTGTAAGAAAATAGGGCTTGTGGACTCCTTTTTTACTGTTTTTCAAAACAAAGATAAATAGGCATGTCCTGTCTTTTTGTGACAATAAAGAGGACCATTCACCATCAGGAAAAAGAATAAGGTGCTTCGCATGTCGTGTATGCAGATTTAAAAAGGGCTTCTCTTCATAGGTGCAGGTGTTTATGGTGGTCTGATTTGCATATGTGGATATCAGGTGATATAAATGAAGCGGACAGCTGGGAAGGAGGGGAAGCGATTTGGATTGGAGAGAGAAAGTGGGTTGCACGAAATTTGGTTGGAAATTGAATCACAGTTAATACTTTTTTAAAATTCTTTTATTTTTCTGGCCAAGTGAGTTAACACTTTGCGATAATCATCTTTCATTTCTTAGCTCCTAACATCAATTTGCTTCATGTCTTGTCTGGGGCGACATTCATATTTTCTGTTAAAAACATACGTATGTTTTTTTATAGGACTTGTTTGTAGAGTATTATAATCAAATAGTCTTTAAAGGATAGTTTATATTTAACACATACGTTTGAGCGTGTGCAGGTACGACCACTTTCAGAACGGAGCTGAAGTAACTCTTCGGTCCTGCAATGCCCTCGTCATCGTAGTATATATAATGAACACTATTTATACATTGTTAACACTGAATAGCTCAGTAACATATTTTGCTATTTGTTCTGACACACGTCGTTTACACACCCTCACCATATAATTCCCTTTATTAAAACTTTATAGGAGCATTTAAATAGCAGCATTTAAAAAGTGTATCACTTAAGTGTACACGAGTGTTTACGTATTTTACCCGGTGACCACTTGAGACGGAATAATCAGCATTAATACTATGAGAGTACTAACACTGACCAGAATTATGTACTTCGTTAGATTACTTATCGGGTGGTTTATAGCATTTTTTTAACATTACATTTGAATACGACGAAGTTGTAAGCAACAGTGAATAAGTAACACAGTAATGTGTTCCACAGACGAGAGGCTCTTACAAATAAGCTTTGTTCATCGAATTCGACATGATGCTAGACACTTTTAAGTTTAAAGGAGTCAGTTAGTTTCTGCTGTGGTAGTTAGAAGAGTTCTTATACATGTCTAACAAGGAGGAACTATAAATTGGAGCTCACTCGAACAGCTTCTAATGGAAATAACGATAGAGTGTGACGAGGAGGTTGTACGGGAAATATCACAACGCTTTAAACTGGCTCAGCCTGAAATAAACATTTGCTATAATACACACGTTGTGGCTCAATTAATTTGATAAAATCAATAATGGAAGTTTATCAATAAAATAACAGAATAAATCATTGCTAGAAAGTGTAGTCGTGCTCCTTTTAAAATCTAGTACTTCATCACGATGTCGCTAGGCAACGGAATGTTCCATTCATAAAAGAAGTGCGACGGTTAACCAAATAGGAATGCAATACATCCAATGAAAGTAGAGAATTATAAAAGGTATACAGAATAAAATTAATGCCGGATAGATAACAATATGTACAAATAATTTATATATATATATATAACATGAATTATAGTGTTCTAAAGACAGCGGTTTCATCTTTTCAAAACTCATCAGTATTGTTAGACGCGAAGAACGAATCAACCCCGAAATTCGAACCTCGGACATTAATCACCACATATCGTTACAACTCGACGCATTAGGTGATGAATCAGGGTAAGTGAACTAATTCTTTTTTCCAGGATTAGTTCAATTACCTTGAGTCCTCAGCTGATAATGTTCAGTATCTAGCATCAAGTACTTTTATTATTCTTTGGTATGACTTGACCGGGAATTGAAACCCGATCTCCCGGCTGATTAACAAAATCTCGAACCATTTTGCCTAATGGGCTGATATATATTTGTGCAGCATTTTAACAGGCTAAAGATAAATACATAATTAAAAAGATTGAATGAATAAGAGTTAGGAAGTAATAGGAAATAGGAAAGCTGTAGTCTGATAAATCTCTATGACGAAACATTAATCTCCGATTTTAATCAAAGGTGTTATACGGACACATATTGCGATTCCTCGCTTCTGTGGTCTGTAGGGGGAATCTTCTATTTGATTGCCTTTGTTCTTCTCAACAATGTCAGTGTTTTCATTAAGTTGTCGAGAGAAATATCAGCCGTTTCCGTTCGCGTGGAATCACTTTTCAATCTCGCTCCTCTCACACGAGATAGAGTCTCTCCAATTGGAACGGAACTGAGCAAGCCGGTTCGCCAACCATTGTTCAATTGAATGCGTTTGATGGACATATCCATGATATGACCAATGAAGAGCACACGATTCTAGTTTTGTTATGAGCTCCTCAGTTTGAGTCTATTCATCACTAACCTACCGACTCGATGCCAAGATGAGACACCGGAGCGAACATGAAATACAGAGACAAATAAATATTATAGCCGATTGAAATGCTGATTGGTAGTTTCAGATCTTTATTATTTCTAATGGATAAAATATAAACGTTGAGTACACATTTTTTTTTGTAATCAATATCATTCCGTATAACACTAACCAATCTGCGAGCATATCTTTTTCCTGTTTATTAGTAGGGCTACGCGGCGTTGCCCAGGGTCATGAAAAGTAAAATATGTTAAGAAGTGTAACATATTTCTATTTAAAACTTATTTCTGTACATCTCTCTATCAGTTTTTCCATATTTCTCTTTGCTCCTCCCTTTTTTCCTCTCCCGTATCCTAAACTCAACATTAACCTCCACCCAGCTCCTGTTCTTTTCTTTTTTAATGTATTAAAAATAATAATAATGGAAGTAAATTATCGGAGCTGTCAATTTTTAAATTACTCCACGGCAACACTGAATATCACTCCCTCCCTTAAAAATATAATGAAATCTATATATGTTTTAATGAATTCCCTGGCAACGTCAGGTTGCTTATCTTCTCCCACACCCTAATATACTAAAACCTTTGTTTCTAGTGTATTTACGAGCAACGATGAGTATCTTCATTATATACCACTAATTAAAAGTAATAAAGTATTCTTACACGCACCTAGTCTATCGAGCGTATTGAACACTTTACTATTTAGTATACATATTTTACAAAAGTGTAACATTATATTATTACAACCACCTTCTCTATCTAGAGTATTAAGCATTATTTGATTAAACTTATACAACTTACTAAGGGTAATAGTGAAAAAAGTAAATGTAAAAATGAAAATAAATCAAAAAGAAAATAATATTTTTGAATTAGTGGATAAAATATAATTGCTAATATTTAAACAATTTGTAAAAGTAAAATGCAAACGTTTTCATGTTCGTTTATTTTTTGTTTTAAACATCGTACACCCCAAATAAGGAAAGTTGCCAAAGCGACTACTGAATATTAGAGTGAAAAATTTGCGGGTCATCCTAAATTGGGAGCTGTGCAGCAAGATGCTTGTTCGCATTAGTTTTAAATTTCTGCATGTCTGTACATTAGGAGAAATAGGGAGCACTGAGGGAGTTCATAAGCCTGGCAGCATGAAGAAAAGAAGCTATTTTAGTAGAAGGCTTTCCAGTCTTTGGGGACCTCCACAATGAATGGATTGGATTTAGCAGATTGCCGGGTTGGTATTTACGTCGAGGAGGCACCAGAACAGCAAGTTCATCGGAGCACATTTTATTGAAGTACTTATGCAACAAGCACAAAGATGCAATAGGGGCGGGATCTTGGTGGATAGTGAGAGACCTATAAGATTATCGACCCATTTTTGAGCATTGTCTAAGTGGGTGAGACGAGTAGATGGTGCACAAACACAGATGTGATAACAATACTCCGTGCATGGGCGGATTGTGGCTTTGTGAAGATATAGGATACTGTCAGGTGTAAGAAGTTTTATAGCTTTGTAGAGGGAGCCAACTGTCTTTGCAGCAGCCTTGGCAATGTATTTTATGTATTTGTGCTAGTTCATGTTTCCTGTGAATGTTCGGCAGAGGAGTTCCCCCAGGCTTTATCTTCTCATCCGTTGAGAGGGGGTTAGTTTATTGCTAATCGCCTGAGAAGCCCCTACCGGGGAATGCCGACGGGGCTGCCCAGGCAATTTGTAAAATAACCAGAGTGCTCAAATTCTCGAGCGCTGGTTTTTCAATCCCACTTTCCTGACCTTGTGTAACGAAGATAAATAGAGTTAGGCAAAGGAGTTTGCACGTTAGGTAGGGTTTTATTTGCCATGGCAATCGGTGATTGAAGAGAGTTCTTATAGTTGTTGAAGGAACGAAGCTTTGTCTTAACAGACTTAAATGTTACCATCGATGTATGATCCCATTCCACTAAAGACTGGAGGTCACTTTCTAAAGATTCAGCTATTGTTTCAGATATGTGTGCGTCCGTTTTTACCCACATGAAGAGTAGAACGTTGTGTCGTTAGTAAATCTACCGATCTCAGACACAATGTAATAATATTCTTTTATTTTAGGACTGTTTAAACACAAACATGTAATAATTCTTTATATGCCTTCGATTACTTTGAAATACTTCGCTTTAAAAATATCTCATTGAGCAAAACATGTGTTATATAAGCTTATAAAGATTTAAGAGTGTAGACTTTCTTTTAATACACACACAATATATTTCGGTTGAACTAGTTTATTTAAGCACTCACTGATGATAATTAAAGACTTGACGTTAATTTAGAAGCGTTTGTAACGTTGACGTATATACATTTGTTTTAAAACTTGTTCAACATTTATATTAATGGATTCGATCTTTCAATAAACCTGGGTCATTTTCAAAGAAAGAATATTTACAGTTATACATACATTTTGTGTGATTACAGTAGATAGGAAAACAGGTTAGAGAAAGAAATAAAGTTTGATAAACTGACATTTTGTAATTATTGGTAATGTTACATAACGAGGAACGTGTTTCAATGGAAAAGTTTGGGTGACACTTAAGGGTCAGTATTGACCCAAGAACGGAAATCGACGGAAATGTGTTTCATAGATACCTCTCCGTAGATACCTATCAATACAGTTATCATTAAGGTGAATGCTTCTAGCCTTAGAATGTCCATCGAAATACATGTGCTTTTATTTATCTACTGTTGTTCATATGTAGGCCAAACCAAGGTAAGATTTTTTTCTCTGGCGACACTTTAGAGGAAACGTATTTAGGGCGCTGTGCTAAATGGAGACTGTCGCGCACAACGTCACTAGGTGTAGCGAGACGAGAGAACCTTTTATCTATCTGTCTGCCTTTCTCTCGTAAGCGCACGCAAGTAACCCGTCTCTGATATTTCCTGTGACTACTCTTTTTCATAAACATTTTTTATGAATTAACATCGGCGTCCAAGAAGTTTTCTAGGCAGAGGATCAAGGACCTAGGTTCTCGACGGGTTCATAATAGTCTATATGCCCTCATATATGAGTAACTCTTCCAGTATTTCTTTTAAAGTGCTCTCTTAAGACTATGTACTCAAACCGTCATTTATTAATTCGTTATTTATTGTAAAGTATTGTCATATCTTCTCAACCGCAGTCGCTCTTATGTTTATCAAAATTCATTTCTCACCTATTTATCCTCTATAATTATTACATGACTTGCACTAATATTCATTGTTCAAGTTAACTTTATTTCATTTAGTAGCAATAACAGCCGTCTATTTCTTTAGTTGAATTAATGTCAGAAACGTCGTTCCAGTATATTTTTGCTCGATTAGAAACATCTGAAAACTAGATATGTTGGTATACACGATTTATGCTTACAGTCCTCCTAATCCGTTATATTTGATGTGAAAATAAAAGGAAAATAGAAACAGGAAGATAGAATGTAAGAAAGAAACAAGTACATTTTAAATGTAATTTTTAAACTGGAGTCCCATGCGTGTGTTTTAAAACTACAGTTTTTGTTTCAAATCAGAATATTGTGACACGTCTGTAACGTATATTTGGAGAGGGTCACGAGTTAAAAATCAACAATTTGCTATATAAATTCACGTGTATTCCTCCGTAGTTTCTATCTTTAAATTTGAAAACAAAAACAAATTTTCCCTGACTCATTTCGTATTATGTGTCCTGCTGATGACCAAATATTTTTCAATATGACAACGGAGCGGATACTTATTTTTGGCCCTAGGGAATGCAAGCTTATCAACGCTACGGGTGAAACATGTCCAGGATATGAAGCCATATGTTTATTAAAATACAACAAATATATACGTACAATATAAGTGCTATTTATTGATGTACATATGAACATGAAACAAGTAAATATACGCCAATTTTATAATTAATAATGAATAGTGTCAGAGACTATTGAATAACCTAGGTAAGAAAATAGTCATTTGTCTCGCTTATGAACGGGACAATACATCCGTTAACAGCGGAAAGTGGACTCCCCTGGTTTACGGCAATTTCATACTGATTAAGTTAACCTTCTATAGCATTACCGTTCTAATGTTCTGAAACTTCTACTGCCCTTTGGCCGGTGTCATACTAAAATAACAATATATGATCGGAACATTTATATCTTAAACACAAAAATTGTCAATTCGTATCAAATATTTCAAATACTTACGATTCCGAGTGCTGACTGTCGGCGAAGAAAGCAGCAACTTTGAATGTGGGAATAATTTTTGTAGGGCGTCTGTTAACTTTTTATTATCTGTATATATGTTATCCAGAGATGGAGTGTTTCGTTGTATCACATTTCTATAGTGTGTCTAGAAGTGAAATTGCTTTCAGTTGTGATCGAATTTACTACCGTTGAGTTGACAGTCGGCGATTTTAAGCATTTAGCCGTCAGCAAGTGTAATCTAAATGCTCAACAAAACCTTATCAACTACCGGAGAGTGCTCTATTTGTGTTTACAAAGAGTTTTGCATTATCGCTAATTGTTGTTGGCGATATCACTTACTACATTGCTCAACTTTAAAGGGAATGTACGTATAGGTTAGAAATTTGTAATATTTAGATGTGTATATGAAAGGTCTTATCGACCGATAGATACTTCTATTACATTTTTCTGTCGTGTCCTTGGTCACAACATGATGCTCTGCGAATCGTACGTGTCTACGTAAACTGACTGATTATTAACCAGAACATGGCGAACATGCTTCTTTCATCAAATTTAAATTGTTACTATTCCTGACCACAGCATCCTTTAAGAAATCCGTGCTGCAAAAAAAAAGAAGAAAAAAACTGATGACCGCAACAGCCATTAATGGGGATATAAAGAAGGAAAAGAGATGACTGCGCTTTTAAATTTATTGAGGAGATTGCATCATTATCAGAAGGACAGATAAAGCTGTTAGCTCGACTGACCAATCGTGGGCGGATAAGTTGGAAGTCATTACCATAGAAGGTGGACGCTGCAAGATGCGCCAATTTGAAACGAAAACCACTGATTGGACGGAGTTGGACACGAGGTTTACACTAACGTTCTAATGGTATCTTCAGAGATTCTGGCATACATTTTAGCAGTTTAGAATAGTATGAATCTAATCTCGGTAAAAAGTTATTTTCTATTTAAATCCATAGACAAAATTCATTCGTAGATATTCGTTAGCAAAACGAATCCAATGTAAATTGCGAAAAAAGTTTATGTTTATTATGTTTTATTAAAAAAAAAACATAACAATGTGTAGTGTTAAAATAAATAAAATAATTTTATCTGAATTTTCGAGAATTAAAATTCTCCTTCTCAAAGCAGTGTTTTTAAAAAATTTTATTCATCGTCCAGTGGTAATGGACTTTTGGGTGTTACTACACACTCTTTCTAATTTAATTGGCGTAGCTGTGCTTACAGACAAAACGGGATTTTTTGACCCAAAAGTCCATTACCATCAGACGATAAAAAAAACCCCCAAAAACACTGCTTTGAGAAGGAGAATTTTAATTCTCTAAAGATCAGATTAAAATAAATAAAATTTATTTGAACGCTACATATTGTTATGTTTTTTTTCAAAAAACAATATAATACTATTACGAAACAATGGTTTAAAAATATGTGTACACACTCTTTCTATGTTTATATTTATATAAACAAAAATAAACCGAATCTTATAATCAGTATCTTTTAATCTGCATGGTATGTTTACTAAAAGATAGCATAACCAACAAATAGAAAGTATATTTTAATAATAAATAAATAACGTTGCTTATTTATATTAAAATTAAAATAAACTTGCCTTAGTGGATGAGTTTTACAATAATAAAGAACTAATTGTCAATCTTTTACAACAGAAAAAATTGTGCATTCAATCTATACTGCAGGTGGTTATCAAAAATTTAAAAAAAAAGTTATTAACAGCCGATTATGGGTGACGGAACGAGAACAAGCTACATCCGTGGGTTAAATTAAACATTTAGTTCGAAATGCCCTATAGGTTCCAGAGTTCGACATAACTTCGCAACTTGAAGAATGTCGGTTATTAGATTGTTTTTTTTTTTCGCATGGTTTTGAGCAAAGTCCGAATAGCAAAAATAACACACATTAGCAATCCTCATTAAAAAAAAATAGAAGTTTCTCTCCATCGTTTAGCCAAAATAACACACATTAGCAAACCTCATTTAAAAAAATAGAAGTTTCTCTCCATCGTTTAGCCAAAATAACACACATTAGCAATCCTCATTAAAAAAAAATAGCAGTTTCTCTCCATCGTTTAGCCAAAATAACACACATTAGCAATCCTCATTAAAAAAATAGAACTGTCTCTCCATCGTTTAGCCAAAATAACACACATTAGCAATCCTCATTAAAAAAAATAGCAGTTTCTCTCCATCGTTTAGCCATGATCTTGATTGGAATTTCAATATGTGGCGAATATGAAATGTTTGTTTTACGGCATAGCAGCCTCTTTTGGGTTTTATAATGCCTAAACAAAAATACTATTTTTACAGAGTATTGTTTTAAAAGACTAATCTAAAATAAACGCTTATTTTAGCCATAGCTGGAAGGGCCCGCAAGCAATTGCAATATTAGCCTTTACAGGCAAGACCACGTAAAGGTGTCGTTCGATACGCACATATAAATCGTCACACAGAGAACGGGTCAGGCTAAATGCCCATTAACTTCGGTGGTCAACGTGACTACAGCAGTATAACTGAAATACGTTCGAATACTCGATGTTGTGATCATAAACGCAACATTAGATCGACAGTTAGATGATACAAAATAGTTGTAGTTACTTAGTTTTATACACCTTAATATATCTATTAATAATAGAGATTATGTATCTGTCTTTCTGTAGCCGAAACTCGAGAGTAATATTAGTATTTACTTAGTCTGCCAGCTTCTATATATACTACGATAAATATCGCCGTAAACACTATGCATTTCTCAATTTACATAATTAATTACTTGTAATAAATTAGGATTCGCAAATATACACTCATGATTGTTTTCTTCAGATTTCCACATGTATTTACGCTATTTTGCTAGCTAATAACCTTACTTATAAATTATAATTATTTCTTTTATTATATATATATATATATATATATATATATATATATATATATATATGTGTGTGTGTATATATATATGAAATGGGTTACGCAGTTAATCTACCTACTGCGAAACTGATTGAACAGCCAGCGTTACTCCATTGAATCGGTTACCTCCCTCTGATTATTCAGTAAGACGGGCGCGTTATTTCAAATGTAAACAAAACGCTGGCATTTACCGTGTTACTTTTACTCTGATTTTTTTTTATTAAAACGTTCTTAGTTGGTTTAATTTCTTAATCTTATTAGCCATTATGTTTTAAAACACAAATTTATTGAATCAAATTGTTTAATTTAAATAATTGATTTAAAAATTACTATTTCAAAAACACACCCACACACATTATCATGAATTTAGTTTAGGCAAACTTTTTTTTTGAGACCTTTTAAAAAACTATTCGTGTTTACTGTATTTGACTTTTTAATACTTTAATTTTAGGTACACCTTCTGTTCCGATTTGAAAAACTTCCAATATTATCATTTTTTCACAACCTTAACTGTGTTTATGATTTCGATTTTACCTTTTACGCTGTAAAGCTTTTATTTACAAACTGTTTTTATCATTCTGTGTTTTATTTATTATAATAAAAGATGTGATTTTTTTTTCCTTTTCTGTCAACAAAAAAATTAACACATTGTACTGGAAAACTATGCAACTCATTTTAGAATCAAATTGTTAGATTAAAAAAGGTCATTTAACAAACACAAAATAAACACACACGTTATAATGAATTTAATTTAGGTAAACTTTCTTTCCGGGAGCATTTAAATAACTAATCACGGTAACTGTATTAGATTCTTTGGTGTTTTTTTTACTGTATGACCGCCCTAATTTTACCCCGTCATTAGGGTTAGGGTTAGGGTCAAAGTGGGGGTTAGGGTAAGGGTCATGGTCAAAGTTAGCGCGGGTCCTACAATAAAAGAGTACCGATTTTTTTAATGTTTTATTTTAGGTACACCTTTTTTCCGATTTGAAAAATACTGTTCGCTGTATTTAGATTATTAAATTGTTGATTTTAACAAATTTATTGAATCAAATTGTTTAATTAAAATAATTGATTTAAAAATTATTATTTAAAAAAACACATACATTCTAATTGATTTAATTTAGGTAAATTTTTCCTCAAGAGCATTTAAATAACTAATCGTGTTCGCTGTATTTGATTTTTTTACTGTTTTATTTTAGGTGCAGCTTTTCTCCGATTTGAAAACTTCCAATATTATCATTTTTTAACGACCTTAAGTGTGTGTTATAATTTCGGTTTGACCTTTTACGCGGTAAAGCTATTATTTACAAACTGTTTCTATTATCAATGTCTAACCACCCAATAAATATGACTGGCGCTCCATCGGTTTACGGATGAGCATTCATTTCTGACGCGTTAGTCTAGCAAAAATATGCGACCGGAGGGAGCATATATTTACTTGTTGGTATAATAGATCAGACGAGACTCAGGTATTGTTCAGTCAAAAAACATTTTAAAATAATACCCAGAACAATAAGGAGGTGACACATGTAGTAGATATTGAACAAGTAGATGATCTTGTATATACATTTCGTTAATTGAACATAACACGAAATTAGGCATCAACTCGTTGTCCCATGTAGACAATAGATTGACCTGTGTGAATGTATTAAAAAATAGATATTACGTCACATGGCTCAAAAAGAGAAAGTGATAGTCAGTTGCAGTCCTTTTGTAAGACACGGATTGCGTCGGGGGTCTAATGAAATCAGCTAACAATGAAACTAACCAGTGATGTATATGCCTTCTCTCTGTTTCCACATATTGGTCAGTGATTTGGAACGAAGATCAAGTTGAATACACAACTTTGTTTTCATTCCGACTTGTTTCGTCTTAGTCTTTTTAAAAGATACACATAAGAACATTTTATATGTTAGGCATTATTTATATATTTAAGGACCACAGCAAATCTGCGTGCATAGAGAACGACCATTGTGGACATTGCTGTTTTTGTAACGATGACGGCAACTTGGTTGTAACATGTATGACGCATATGACGCGTCATGCAACTGACCAGTCATCATTAATCTTCAATAGATAGACTGTTGGTAGTCTTCTGTATGATGTATGATTAATTGTAAAATGAGGAAAAGTTGTGGTTGTCTCATAGTCCGAACGATTGTCCTTGACGAGAAGGGAGAATGATTTTCAACAATAATTGTAGACGGCTACTTGTCATATAGGCAACTATTTCAAAAATAAATCTGTAAAGAAATGTATATATTCAATATAGATGAAATAAGCAAGAACTAAACAAAATTCAAGTTTTAATTCATGCAACGCTACCTAAACGATAAGAGATTGAAATCAAAAGCTTAGGCTTCAGGTAAATATAATAATACGTTGACACTGCAGAACGAAGCTTTGTTACTCGGGGTAATCCAACAATACGTTATCAGAACTTGTCACGAATGTTATGTGTATCGATTCAGAAAATTGACAGAAAAAAATGTGGGGGTGTGGTGCTTTAAGTTCGCTTTAAATATGACGAATGTATTTTTGTCATATTGCTTCCAGGTTATTTTATGATAAAAGAGAGATTTGTTCAAGAAAATGCATATTGCATGACATACTATGATGCATACATACCTCCGATGGGTGCTATGTATAGGTAAACAAACTTATTACGATCAAACTGAAAATAATTACTTCATTTTAAAAAAGATGTTATCTCAAAGTAGTGTTACAGAGTTTAACATTATAACAGAAATATAAAATAAAAAGACAACTGAAATGAATAAATGAAAAACAATTTAAAATGTACATTTATGAATAAAGGGCAAGTGACTATTTTTATCAAAATTAATTATTGCGGTTAACAAAAAATTACCCCATTAATTTATGTACATAGGAAGGTTTTATTATATTTCCTGTTCTTAAACTTAGTTTTTGGTTCACTTTTAAAATAAAGAGTTGTAATTTGAAACTTAGTTACTTTCATGTGAAATTCGATTGTTTTAATTTGTGAAGTGAATGCTATCGATTTAAAAAAATCCGTATTTTAAATATGCATCAATAATTATATGTAATGTCTCTTTGTAAGTGAGAGATAATAAACGGAGACAGACAGATATAAATGAACACATGTGTATATGATCGAAAGAAAAGGAGTCAGCAAGTGTTCATATCAGAGTTTCAAGTTATTTTCATCCGAAATGATGAATTATGTTCAAACCATAATGGAGCCAGATTGTGTAGAGAGAGAGACTCGAAATTGTCAAAATAGCTGTAAGGCTTATTTATGTGCCTATTTTATTCTTAGCAGTCATGTTATGTCTTCTATAAAACTGATTATGATACGTTTATATTTGTTTCGTCGTCTGAATCAATCCAACTCAAAATTTATGTTATGATAATCTGAAATTACTAGTGATAAATATACCATAATTCGAAAAATATGTTTGCAATACGGTTTCTTTTCCTTCGTAACAGATGATAACATCACAAAAAAATCGAAGACCCAAATACTTACAATGCGATAAAACTTACTTTTCCTCTCATATTAAATGTAAATACAAAAGAAAATGTCCTAATATTAATTATAAACACTACGATTTAAAATAGAATCATTTGTATGTTTCTGATTATTATGTTGTTTTACGGCATATCAACCCTTTTGCTTTTTTATGCTAACTCCATTTATTTTGATAAATCGATTTATCTTGAGATATTTAACACATACAGTCTTGCATTTTGATCAATTTCAGATCAATTTCTTTCATATGCGTATATTTTCTGAGTAAAAGTCTCCAATAGGTTAATTTATTTTTTTAATCAATAGGACACTTTAGTTTATTAAACTTATTGAAATTAAATTTTTAAGTATACACCCACCCTATTTAAAAAGGCATGTTTTCCACTCTGGTGTCATTAAATATTTCCTTCGTATACCAACATTGTAGTACTTTTCTCACATGAAAGAACAATCGCTACGTTCTGACAAGGGGTTAGCCACGGTATACCACTTGATAAGTCGTAACAATGTCCCTTTAAAAGTACACGGCTCGACTGAAGTCTGCCATATGCTCAGAAAGACAATGGGTTACGCTTCACAGCCTCTAACATTAGGCGTAGTTTTAGAAACTTTGAAACAACTTGGAACTCCAACTCGTATACATTTGAAGTCAAACCCCTGATTTATCTGTGCCATCTTTTATAAGATAAACACACTATGTGGTAGGTTTATTTACTGGTTCAATTCCGGTTAGAAAGACGTAATCAACACCAAATCTGTTATGTTCTCTCCTACATTAATTAAATCCGGAAAAATATATTTAACGCCACAACACTTAAGCATCGAAGTCAGTGATATTTTTTGTCTTACCGATAAATCACCACTTATCCTCAAAGTGGCTTTAACCCTGTTTAACGATAAACGAGTTATGAAGATGATTTCACACGAGATGAAAATTACAAGAGTAATAACTTTGTAAGTTTTTTCTATGTGTTTGAAATTCAAAAGCGATTTGCACCCATTTGGTTAAAATTAGAGACATGTAAACAAACTTCTTGTGATTGTGTAATAGGTCATAATAAAAACAAGTTAAACATATTTACACATGATCGACTTATGTCCGTTCGTCTTTTGTCTAAGAAATACTTATTGTATATCTTCTTATACTTCATTTTTTTTCTGTTCGCGGTCAGTGAATATATTCTTCTAGACTGAGGCAATTCACATTTTTGTCTCAATCGAGATTGCCCCCTTTAAGGAAGCCGAATTTTCGCCACATTAAAAACCGACCTAGTGTATAACCTCGTGATGAGACAAGTGAATGAGGACTCCTGAACTAGTATATACAACATTTCTGTTTCAACTGATACCAAATCCATCCAATGACTAACTGATGTGGAGATGCTCGTTGTCTCGGCAGGTAGACGACGGGTCTCTTATGTACAAAGGCTTAGTTAGTAGACACATCTTTGAAAAAGATTACGCGTGTTATAATTTTTTTTTTACGGTTTTATTTAGATTCAGGCCGACGCCATGAAAAGGCGAGCAGACGTTTACATTGAAAAATAGAAGAATTTAGCAAAAAATAAAAACATGTTACGCAGAACAGAAGTTCTAAATTATGCGGAGGTTTCTCGAACAGATAAAGTCTGACAATGACTTTCGAATCAGTAACCAATATATCGTGTATGTATGTATGTATGTATGTATGTGTGTATGTATGTATGTATGTGTGTATGTATGTATGTATGTATGTATGTGTGTGTGTGCGTAAATACATTAGATAATCACATAAAATGAATACTTGCGGAATAATCATTCCCGGGCTGATTTTTTGCAAGTTAATCAAATGAATTTATTGGAGACAATAGTTTTGCATCACTTTAATGTTCTCTAATGAAGGTTACAATCAAGAGATATGCTACGAAATATGCTGTGTAATATGTTTATTCGAGTTTTGATAGAAACTCACCTGGTTTACTTTGATTATAGAAAAATGTATAAAGGTGGATCAACAGCTTAAGAGTCTTACGAAATTAAAATCTGTGGAAGATTGCTTAATTAGTTCCCAATCACTAGATTAAAGATATGCAACTTGAAACTATCTTAATCTTTAGATGCAAGATATGACCATATTATTCTGCCTTCAATCTATCTTTTAAAATACCCTAAAGAAACTGGATTGTTGAGTACTTTTATTAATCAGTGTCCGATACTTATCTTTGAATATTCACAAAAGCCTCCCCACAACCAGTTAACACTAAATATAGTCCACATGGCCAACCCTTACGCCTAGTAGCTGTGTTCCAAAATCAATGATTGATTAATTAGTTAAGAAATTTACCCAAACTAAACAGATTCACATATCTAATCTCTCTCTCTCTCTATATATATATATATATATGAAAAAAAAACCTGGTCTGTATGTGCGAATTTCGTATCCCAGTTAAACTGGTGATTAAGATCAAAATTAACCGCAGATTTTGATCAGCACCTTCGAGAGAGTTTCTTTATCGATGGCGGAAGTGCTTGAACCATTATTGAAATTCATTATTCAAATTTAGATGTACGTGAAAATAACATTAAAAGAAAGTGGTCGGACATCTTTAATATTTCCCGTTTACCAACCAAAACAACTATTTTTCACGTAAATCATCGTATGTATTTCACGTAAAAAAACATTTGTTTTTAATTAAACATGGATAAAACGTATCTGATAAATGTCTGATAATGCATTTTTACTGTAATAATATTTAATACTTTTATCTTCATGCTTTGATATTTTAGAGAATCGAACTATTTTTGATCTACACAGAGTGGTCCCATTCCCTCCGCTGAACTCATTTAAGTAGGTTAAAAAGACAAACTATTTTCGTTCCTTGTGGGTAATGGTAGCCTTCAGTTTCAATATTTAACGTCATCGTGAGTTCGAATCTCATACTAGAAAATTGTTTTTATTTTTTTGCTATAGCTTTCCAATGATTTGCTAGTCGATTCACATCAAACGTTAAAAATATTAAATAAATATTATCAACTTCTAATCCGTATAATTAAATTCAAGAATAGTTGACCAACCAGGAATAGACGGGTACTTCATCTAGGATATATAAACACTTTAATAAAAAAATGTTTATAATTAAAAGCCCCTTTAAAGAATAAAAGTCTTGAAAGTAGAGCACCGTGGAATTGAGAAATTTTGTTATAATTTGCGACAATGCGAATTCCGCACGAGCGTTAGACACTAGACATCAATAACGCTTTCCTCTGCCTCCGCGGGTAAGTGTATCTTAATTAGCCGTGTGGTCCTAAGCGTTTGTCTCGTTATTCTAACCTGAATTTACGAACTGCGTTCGATTCCATGCAACTACCTGCAACCACCACTCCTGCACTGATAAAGGTAAAAAGCCAGAAACGATATCTTCTGTAGGTAAAAAAAACACTTTGGTATAAATTATTTATAGGATATATATATATATATATATATTTATTTATAGTATATATATATATATTATATAATTAAAAGAAAAAAATAAGCGTACTCAGCGAGACTAATTCGCTTATCGGATATGTCCGTCTTTTTTCTACTAATATATATATATATATATATATATATATATATATATATATATATGTGTGTGTGTGTGTGTGTGTGTGTGTGTCTTATCACCAGTCAGCTGTTTCGTCGTTTCACGACATATTGTGAGTGGACATAGAGAATGCATGAATCCAAAGATTCGAAACCAGGGCACTACAAACTGACCAAATTGTGTTGGAGGTCTTCCAATATGATCTAACGAAATAACTTCTGAGAGTTGAAGAAATTATATCCTGTAAGTGAATTTATACATTTGTTCATACAGTTTACGATTACTTGAAACAAGGATTACTCAATTGTTATTAAGGAAAACAACGTCTACTCCGCTCTATCTTTATCTCTCTCTTTTTCATATATATATATATATATATATATATATATATATATATATATTATATACACTATACGTACCCGTGATCCATTGCGTCAAAACAAATACCAAAATTAAATGTATCCTACGTTGATTTCAGTCGAAAAGTCATAAACTGTGACATATCTGTTAAGAAATTATTCTTGTATAACTAAAAATAATAAGTCCCTTTACTTCTATCGATCGATCGATCGATCGATATCTCATATTTCAAGGGACGTCGTCATAGAGTCATGCAGATATTTTATCAGTTACTTTTCAGTGTGCATGATAGAACCTGCTTGAGTCCATACCCTCTCCAGGCCACATACAGCATCTGTATTCGTAAACGGTCACCCATTAAGTACTGGCCAGGCTCAAGGTCGCTTAACTTCGGTGACCAAACGGGAACCGGTATGTCAACCTGACGCCGTATATATGTAAATTACACTAATATTATAAAATCTACAGTAAATTTCGCGTACAACAAAATCGTAGGATAAATTTCAGAGAAAACATGTGTTTAATCAATGAAACGGGCGGGTGAGAAAAAAGAAAAGAAAATTGCTAAAATTTTCCTAAGGCCTTATCGTCTGACCCTCTAAGAGGAAACGTCAGAATGATAAATTAAAAACTAAGAAAATCGAATGACATATGAGAGAAAAATTGTTTCAGTTGGAGAAAACGATTGAGAAAAAAAAGGTAAATCTCTCAACGTTATGGTGGCTTTGAATCAATAAAGATCTCCAACTGATGCTTTTTTATATATAATATTTTATACTTAACTATAAGTATAACTATGCATTTATAGCAATTAAACCATATATATAGTTTTATAGTTTACGAAGCTCTAGTCACGTATTGAGTACTGTTGAAGTAAATACTGAAAAACTATACACAATATATTATATAACTTTATAATATACGTGTATACATGAAATAATATATATATATATATATATATATATATATATATATATATATATAACTTCACTAGGTAAAGATACGAAAAAAAAGATCAAAATCTGGAGGTCTAAAATCAAAGCCCAAAATGGATCAATCAAAAAAAAAATCATCAATAAAAAGAGACAAAAAGACGAGACGACGCGCACCTTGATTGAAGACGGTAAGTAATGACAAAGACATTTGAATCAATTTTTCTTCTTTGATTATATTATTACAAGCTTTCCATCTGAAACCGATTGTGTCTCTCTTGAGGAAATTATTGATTCATCAGAGGCAAGTCTACACAATGTGACCTCTATAATTGAAACACTGGTATCCTCGTCCGACTTTTTGTTCAATTCTATGACTTTTCAGGCTGGGAAGATGATCGCACTGATAGTGTCGTGTGACAATGCCAGTCACCGAACACAGTTGAAAAAGCAATGCCGGAACTATTTTATTCCTATAGGCTTTTCTCATTGGCGACTCCTTGGGCGATCCGCCCGACAGTCGATAATAAATCATTAACTCATTTTTGGATTTTATACATCAATTTCAATTATACTAATCGAATTAGCGCGTTTGGAATGTCTGGAAAATATACGTTTTGTATTATTTGGACTGCTGCTCTCAAAGTAGATGTTATACTCACAACGTTCTTGGCCGATGTAAACCCCGACCTAAAATATATCATAAACCTCTTGAAGTGCATTTTGTCGAACTCGGTAATATTTGTCGAACTCTAGAATCGGTGCAAAATTTGGAAACTTAAATCAACGGAAGTAGCTTGCTCTCGTTCTGTCAGTCATAACCGACTGAAACTCAAGTATTTCGTAATTTTATTCTTAGTATTGCTTTTACTGAATAGTGAACCTTCTATCTCATGAAGAGTGCCCCTTAGAACTGACTATTGCTTAACACGTCACTGTTAACGTGTTCGTATATTTTATTATACGCTTTAGTTTTTCGACAAATTCTTGGATATTTTTACTTGTGTACACATCCACTTCCTGTTTATTGCACTTTCATAAATTCTAAAGTTGAACATCTTCAAGTCAGAAAAGCTAGTTTTCAAAATAGTCTAGATAGAGAAATGTGTCTCGGTAACAAAGGTTAAATATGTGATTTAGTAAATCTACTTTATTTTTATTTAATCTTTTCACCATACAATTTCATCATAACGGTTATTTATGAATTCTAACACAATTAAAGTATGATTTAAACACAAATAACAGAAATAACTTATGTTTCGTGTATACAGTTTAATAGAGAACGTTATTGCCCCCTATCTTTGACCAATCGAGTTTATGAGATAAGATTGAAAATCGATAAAAGCTTAGACGGTGAACACGTTTATCCTAATGTTATGGGTCGTGATTGAGCTTTTATGGCCCCTTTAAATTAAACTCTCCCGAACAAAACGGTTAACAGACAGAATGAATACACACACACGTTCATAGAGATACCAGTAGTATCAGCAGAAACGCTATCCCTCGGTTCTAAAGAGAGACTTAGATTTCATAAACGAACTGGGTGAGATTAATGTATTGAATAGATTAAAATGAAACAATAAAATATTAATTTAAATGTATATCCTAAAAACGCATGCTTTCCTACACCCTATCACTATCCGATGGTCTAGATAGCAAGACGAAAAATATTTTTTTTTAAAATGAAAGAATTCACAGAAAACGTAAATGGGGCGTGAACGTAACTGGACCGCTAAAAGTCTATAAGATCATTTAAAACACTTTTATTTATAAATATGTGTTTCAGGTAAATATTTGAATAGAGAAAATGAAGAAAAACAAATGCAGTATCATACAATGCTCGGCTTAATTATATATATTTAGATCATTCAAAACATTAGAACAGCATCACTATGAAAAAGGTTTCGTATGTGCGTTTCTTATAAATTTTACTTAATACAACTCGAATATTTTATATACTTGATGATTTTACGAATAGATAGTCTTTCGCACTGTTAGGATTGTTACTATTTCTTTCTTGGAAGGAGGATATATTCTTTAATAATACCGTTGATTTAATTTAATAGACTATTGAAGCCTAATAATCTTAAATAGTTGCCTCTGACCGGACCACCCATATAAGTCACCGGAATTTTTTAAAGACCTTTCATGACGTGCGCCTAGACTAACTTCATAGCAAATATTTTAATTCAAATATCTCTTTTGTCATATGATTAAACTAATCAGCTAACCACGTTTTACCCTAAGCTATTAGGCGTCACTTATAACGTATAACTTGTTGTACCTACTAAATAACACATACACTTAGTATTTGACAAGTAGAAGAAAAAAGATCCGACACTGGCAACCCTATTGCAATTTATAATAATATGTTCTTAAAATTAGGTGGAAATTTTGAATGACTTAAAAAGTATAAGCATCCTATGTTGCCCACACAGATACATGTTTCAGATCTTAAATATGTCCAACTGTGTTGGAGTTATAGTGCGAGATACAGTATTATGTTCTTTATTAAATGCTAGCATATTTTATTGTCTCAGTATCACATATTTATAACATAACAGTTTGGAATTGTATGAATTCACCCACATTCGCTTATCCATAGTACAACAATTCTAATTTTTTTTATATATAAATGCACTTTAGGAAAGGGATTCCCAGCATTTAATAATCATGAATGTTCATACTCCGTTTACAAATAATTTCATTTTATGATAGATTATACATCGTTACGACTACGTGCATGCAGGGACCTGTTATCTTAAATTATTTGGTTTAGTATACGCTTTTACTAAAACAGAATAGGATATTACGAAAATTATGACTAAAAAAACACACTTATCATTTAATAGCAAACTGAAACATTCGTAGTTTAAAAGCGATTGAATCATTTACTGCATCACAATCCTCTGGGGATGCTAAATCATTGAAATACCCTTCTTAAAAAAGGCTGTATGATTGTCCACACCCTTTCGTTATTCTCCAACTGACCTGATCCAAAAACAAAATCGCGCCAACCTTTTCGATAATGGCGCAAGAGGAGTGAAGGTCAACCGAGGACTTAGTGCGCGACGGTCAAAGCCGACTTGGAAATTCTTGCCGACTCACCAGTCACCGTCGTTAGACGATCGAACCACAACGGGCTGCGGTATGCGGAGGTCTAAGTATCAGACAGACGTGGGTTGGTCGTCTTGACTGATGACGCGATACAATCACTTGGAGCCTGCTCAATCAACCAGAGGTAAATGCCACCACAGATACACAAAGCGTAGAGATAAAGGTTTATACTAGAAAAAACCCAAGAAAAAAATATTCTTAAAAACTGAGAGAGGTAAGCGCATCAACCTTTTTTATCTTTTAATACGGACTACACATCGCCAGTATCGTATGGTAGCTTTAAAATTTTCACGACTATTTAAATCGATCTTTTAATAACGCCTATGTATCTACTTCCCACGGAGTAGAATGTGACACAAGGTCGGAAAGTGGGAGTTGAGAAGTCAGCACTCTAGAAGAAGAGTACTTAAGGGACTTTACAAAATTGCCTGGGCAGCCCCGTCGGCATTCCCCGGTAGGGGCGCCTCAGACAGTAAGCAATAAACGTACTTTTCCCCAAAGAGGGGAGGCAAAGCCTGGGAGGGTGGACCTCCTAGAACTGCACAGGACAGACCCGTAGACTGGCGTAAGTCAAGCCCCGACGACCAAGACAATACCAGTCTATGGGGTGCAGTATCCATCGGAACAGATACTACACTTTATTAACGTCTGGGCAGAATAAACGCGCGTTATTATTTATAAGCTTTTGTGACGTCAAATCTTTAACAGAAGATCGACGTCATTTAAAGCAATTAAGCTTGGATGGAAATATTCAACGGACTTTTCAAATACAGTTTGAAGTGAGGAAAATGTGCAGACTTTTACCAATTTGTTTTTTGCACGACCGAAAGTTAAAATGCAGAGCCAGAAAGTTATATTTTGCATGAAATAATGAGTAAGGAAAAAAGTAAGAAGGTTATATATCAATAATAACAAAACCACATCAAAATAATTGTTCGATGAGATTTTAGTTTTTATATATTATTATGTCTTCGAACAGGCATAATAAAGAATACATATGCATGTGCTGAAAATAAGAATAAGGTTATATAACAGTAAGACCATGTGGCCAGTGTAGCTTATGCTACTCAACTTGCCTTTTGGCTACGATCAAAGTGTAGTATCTGTTCCGATGGATACTGCACCCCATAGACTGGTATTGTCTTGGCCTTCGGGGCTTGATTTACGCCGGTCTATGGGTCTGTCCTGTGCAGTTCCAGGAGATCCACCCTCCCAGGCTTTGCCTCCCCTCTTTGGGGAGTAGTAAGTTTATTGTTTACTGCCTGAGGCGCCCCTAGCGGGGAATGCCGACGGGGCTTCTCAGGCAATTTTTAAACCCCACTTTCCCGACCCGACCTTGGGTCACATCTTACTTGTGGGAGTGAGATAAAAACTGGCCTTGTTCCTAACTCCTGGAGAGGAGTATATAAATACTCAACTCCGTATTTACATCCCTCCCAGCGTAGGAGGAGGTGGCATAGGACCTCAAGTGATCTCTGGCTTCTTAGTAATTGCCTGGGCAGCCCCATCGGCATACCTCGGTCGGGGTCTCGCAGGACGTTTACAATTAACTAACTTCTTCCCAAAGGGGAGCTGCAAAGTCTGGACTGACAGATAAAAGACCATCGAAATGGCCCAGTCTCTGTCGGAATTATTATCGAGGACGGATTCACGACTAGTATGTAACGTGTCAGCCAGTAGCTCGTCTCTCTGGGTGGATTACAGTCAAAGTATTATATACTTATTGAAAGTGTCCATTGTGTATATAAATATGGATGATGCCACACATATGTAGATAACATCTACACTGCATTGTTTGTGGGTGTTTTGAGGATTGCGCCTAATCTATTTTGTTATGATTGAACGTTCACTCTGAATTCTTGAAATCAGAAAGATTATGATTACGATTTGTTTATGTTTTTCTCGTAATCTAATTCTATTGTCCTTCATTGGATTCTCGCTAATTATCCGAGGTTCTAGGAATAAGGAAATAAATCGATGATATCAATCAAGTGCAAATCAGATTCAGGTGATAACAGAACGTTGTTGTCTGAAGTCTTGTCGCAAATCGATACAGACAATACAATCTATTCCACATCTATACAGATATATCACTGAAGACAGTTATCTAGATGAAACCTATACCAACCTAGCAAGAGTGTGTGTTGAACGTCGTAGCGCCAACTTAAAAACTAGTTATGTAAAAGTTGAAAAACATAAGAGAATCTACAAACAGTATTCGCAAAAAGGGAGAAAAAGGTAAATAGCAGCATAAAATAGCCCCAAAAAAGCGATTACACCGAATGTTTCATTAGACATTCCATAACTGAAAAGATAATCTTAGAATAATATATCTTATTTTGGTTTAAATATTTAAAAAAGCGTAGGACAACCAAATGTTAGAGACACTACGCAAAATATGTATGTATATATATATATATATATATATATATATATATATATATATATATCTCCAGTGATAAGTAGAAAGCTTCATAACCTAAAACAATAGGTTTAACGTTCACAAAACATATTACAGATATCCACGTTGACTCTATATGAAGTGATAAGTAATAATGAGTGATTCTGAAGGTTGATAGTATCGCTTGTACTACGTATTGCACTACGAATATAATTAAGAATTATGTAAGACTACAACCCGGTCATGGGTCTGGAAACGAGAATAATCTATCCCATAGATTAAATAAATATTTGAGTTCCACATTCTGTACAGATTCCCGAGTTCGACGCGAAGCACCCGAGAGAAAGCCAGTGGTTACATCGGCCAAAACGTTGTGGGAATAACACCCAATGTGAGAATAATAGTAAGACAATCCTAATAGTTGAAATTTTCAATCTTCATGTAAAAAAATCGTTGACATATGACATATTCACTTCAGATTTCTACAGAAAATACGGTTTTAAGTGAAGTGCATTAAAAGCGCAAATGCTTGATACATTGTAATAATAGACGATTGCTCATTTTAATTTAGTAATTATGTTTCAATTTCTACAAACCAAAAAGAAATATACATTTCGTAATTAAACTTGTTGGATAATGACTTTTGAATGATCACAATTTCAGAAAAACACGCTAGTTACAATTATATTATTTCTACAATCATATTAAGTGAAATGAGTTATTTATTCTTTCTTGATGAACGTAATTGTATATTGCTTTTAAGCCTGCATTGCACTCAATTGCATTTTCGGTTGTTTGATAATCGCAGCAGGTGGAACGAAAACGTCCATTTACACGAACGCATGCTCATTTCACTGTTAATAACTTCGTTCTATGAACAGGGAAATATAAAAAGATTTAATTTGTTTTCACTTTGAAAATCATTTCTAACAGGAAATAATGCATTTAAGTCTTGGTTTTACTTTGAGGAAGGAAGGATCATACAATTCTATTGTCCAATTATAACACCATTACCTCTTAACATTGGATAATATTCAACAGTTTAAATTACAATCGGAAAATGAAATGTTATTGAATTAATTATATTCGGAAGAGAACGTTCCGAAAACTGATAACGTTCAATGTTTGGAGCTTCTTTGAATTAAACCAATTCTCGCAATTATGATAAATTGGAATGATGGAATGTGTTTGCTAGTGAAGAGGAAAACGATTCGACTGACGACGTTGGTGGGCCAAGTTTAAATACAGTAGGTTCAATAACATACCCTTCACTTGATCAATCTTATAAGTAGCTGATTCTAAAAACAATAAGTTCAAATAATGCCAACAACGGCATCAACCCATTTTCATAAAATTCTTACTAACTATTAACATAATCGTACAATAACAGTGTTTAATGTTTTTAGGTTCTTTTCTTAAGTTAGTAACTGAGTTGAAAAACAGTGTCTACTGTTTATATGTAAATTCTTGATTTGTAAAACGCTCATGAAATGATATAACTACAGCAAAATAAATGTATGCCATTTCATGAGCGTTTTACAAATCTACGTTTATGAAAACGAAATACGTATATGAACGTTTAATAGAGAGATTTTAGTCTATGTAAATCAAACTTTACTCTAGCAAATGTCTTCAATTTAAGTGAAGTGGTTCAGGCATCTAAGTATTTCAGAAAATACCCAATTATACACACATATAATCAACAAAATGTCTTTTATCGTAAGATTATATTTTAACAGACAATCTCGGGCGCTAAATTACTTTTCAAAAATTGCAATAATTAATACATAATTAAAAATTAGTTTTTGTAGTCGAATGGAATTGCTTGAAACTTTCTTTTTAATAATGGATTTGCTGTGCATACTAAAAATAAAAGCATGTATTTCTCATGCACTTATAGTTTGCTTTCAACAATTCTCCGTAGAGTAAAAATATTTTCTATAAAGAGTATTCACAGTTCCAACATAAAAAATAAAGTTATAACGTTTTAAAGAGGACACATACTTTGAGGACACCCTTTCCACACACACTACATACATTATATATATATATATATATATATATACATACACACATATGTATACACATATGTATACACACACATATATGTATATACACATGCATATATACATATACACATACACATATACACATATATATACACACATATATACACATCCATATATACATACATATACATATATATATATACACACATATATATATACACATACATACATACACATACATATATACATACATATACATATACACATACATATATACATACATATACATATACACATACATACATACACATACATATATACATACATACATACACATACATATATACATACATACATATACACATACATACATACACATACATATATACATACATATACATACATATACATACATATACATATATATATACACTAGGGGAGGTCGATTTTGAAACTGTAAATTATCGCACTCGAAGAAAGTTGCCAAATAATGTCAAAAGTTACAAGAAATATTTTTCTTCAAAATTTTGTATTTATTTGAGCATTGCAACTTTAAGATCAAATAAATCGAGATTTTTTATCACTGCCGAGATTTCACCGGCAGATGTGTCGCCTTAAATTAAACCCGGGTTTTAACAAAAAAAAGTAATACATTACTTAATAATAAATATTTTAAAGTTTATTATTATTTTTCTTAAGAAATTAAATGTACATATTCAAATTAAAAAGTAATAAAACACTATGATATTTAATGTTATATATAAATAATTATTTGTTTACATAGGCGTTTTATTTATTGGATATTTTTTATGGTATTCACCGGTTGAAAATTCATCGGGCGAATTTGACTTCCCGTGTTGATTCTCTGTTTAATTATCACACATACATATTGAATTGTCGAGCGCTGGCTTATCTAATCCCACTTTCCCGACCTTTTGTCACACCTTACCTTGTGGGAGTTAGATAAATAAAAACTAGTTCAGCCAGGGGGTTTTACCCCACCAAATAAACCGGTATCGTCCGGGCCTTTGGGTCTGGATTCACGCCCGTCTATTGGGGCTTGTCCGTCCTGTGCAGTTCTAGGAGGTGCATCTCCCAGGTTTTGCCTTCCCTCTTTGGGGAGGAGTAAGTTTATTGCTTACTGTCTGAGGCGGCCCTAGCGGGGAATGCCGACGAAGCTGCCCAGGCAATTTTTAAATGGCCAGAGTGCTCACCTCTCGAGCACTGGCTTTCTCATCCCACTTTCCTGACCTTTTGTCAATCTTGCCTTGTTGGGGGTAGATAAATAAAATCTAGTTCAGCCAGGGGTTTTTACCTCACCAAATAAACCGGTATCGTCCGGGCCTTTGGGTCTGGATTTACGCCCGTCTATTGGGGCTTGTCCGTCCTGTGCAATTCTAGGAGGTGCATCCTCCCAGGCTTTACCTTTCCTCTTTGGGGAGGAGTAAGTTTATTGCTAACTGTCTGAGGCGCCCCTGCAGGGGAATGCCGACGGGGCTGCCCAGTCAATTTTTTAATGGCCAGAGTGCTCACCTCTATAGCGCAGGGTTATCTAATCCCACTTTCCTGACCTTGTGTCACATCTTACCTTGTTGGAGGTAGATAAATAAAACTATTTCAGCCAGGAGTTTTTACCCCACCTAAAATATATGTATTGGAGTTGATGGGAGAATGGATAAGGACACATTGATGTATAAGGAAATTGTGGATGAAAATAGACAGAGAATTATGAAAAAAACTAAGGGACCAGAACACCATTTAACTTTTACAAAAGAAACACCATGTGAAAGTAAATATCTGACACATAGAGTTCTTCCGAATAGTGGTGCAACAGGTGCTGTTCATGCAGATCAAGTGGTGGATGTTTTGCATGAATTCCACAGTGAGAACAGTATCAAGGCTATACTTGTTGACAACACTAATACCAACACAAGTTGCGATGGTGGAATGGTTGCAATTTTAGAAAAAAACTTTTAAAAACTCTTCACACAATTGGTTGCTCTTTGCATCATAATGAACTACCTTTCAGAGCCCTTTTTAAAAACATAGATGGTTGCGCAAAGGGCCCTACAACATTCAGTAGCCCTCTGGGGAAATTATGCTCAAATGATTGCCATGATTTACCCCAAATATCATTTTCCACTATTAGCAATCCTCTAGAGTCAATTTTTAAAATTGATGAAATACATGATCTTAGTTCTGACCAAAGACTCCTTTATGAATACACAGTAGGTATTTCTAGAGGTAAGGTTGACTCTAGATATGCCTCCTGGAAAATTGGTCCTTTAAACCAAGCAAGATGGTTAACTTTGGCCATCAGGCTTATGTGTTTATGGACTCGTGGTGCATACCCACAAAGGCACACAACAAAACTACACTATGTAGTAAATTTTATTGTAAATGTGTATGCCACTTTTTGGTTTGAAATTAAAAGAAATAGTAAATTCCACAATCAGTAAGTGCACATTTTTAATATGATCCAGAGGATTAAGGAGAAGCCTCAGGAAATCCCAGATATCACATTTAGAAATATACAAGGTAATACATTTTGTTTACTGCCTGAAAACTTTCTATATTCCATGGTTAAATCTGAGGAGATTGAAGTAAGAGAAGAAACTTTAAAAAGAATTTTGGCCATTAGGTAAGTAATATTTATTCATATATCTCTGACTCAATTATTTATTCCAATTTATAGAATGATTTTTAAAGATTTTATCTAATTTCACCATAATTATTAAAGCAGTACAGATTGGAATTTTTTAATAATTCAATTAATTAATTTGTTCTTTCAGGAGTAAGGAGTCAACCAGAAAAAGATTAAAAAGAATACTACCTATTAATTTTAATGCCACACATTGGACACAATTAATAGATTTAAAATTATGCGGCATTTTTGAACCACCAATGACGGAAGATTTTACTGAATCTGAACTTCGAGAATCGTTGATGAATGGAACCAAGCTTGACTTGCCAGATTTGCCCTCACATTCTCAGGGTGTGGGACGGGCAGTTAAGTTAATAACAGAAGCTTCACAAACTGTATATGGTTTTGAAGCAAGGCATCAACACATTACAGCCAAAGTTTTGAGTCAGAAATTGAGACCAGCATTTTTGTCTAAAGGGTCTTATATGGAGCAATTTGACTCTCTATATTAAGCTTCATTAAAATAGTGTTAGGTTTTTCCTTATTTCTTTGCTTGTTATATTTTCACTAATAACAGAAAAAATCATTTTTTTAGGTATTCAAATATTACTGTTTAATTCATAACGTTAAAAGATAGTTTACAAAAGCAGATACTGAAAATGAGGGGGGGGGGGCAAATTTTCAATTTGAAGATTTCTTTAATTCATATCATTTTTATAAAATAAAAGGACATTCCCTGCTTTTAAATGCTAAAACTATTTGGTTTTCACACCAATATTCAAGCAAATCTTGCAAAAACGAGGAATTTTCAGTATATTCTCGTCTACGATCTTTGATACCAAACGCTCAAAAACCGCTGAAGTTTTTGATCTAATTTTTTGCATGAGTATTTAATAGGTCTATATACAACTTTCGGAACGTGCCTTTTTTTAATATTTAAAAAAAAGTGTAAAATCGACCTACCCTAATATACACACACATATATATATACACATACATACATACACATACATATATATATATACATATATATATACACATACATATATACATATACATACATATACATATACACATACATATATACATATACATACATATACATATACATACACATACATACATACATACATACATACATACAATTGGTACGATGTTAAACAGACGGGCAGTTCTAGGAAAGAATCTTTGCTCATAGAAGTTTCGTATACTTTTTTGCACACTAATAGATAATTGACAGTGGTTGTAGCTAGACGAGTTTTTGTTGTTAATGTTTTACAGGAGAGGGCATGAGAACCTTTTAGCTGAGCTTCAGTTAAAGTTCGACATTGTGCATTTTAAAAATGCCAGAACTTACATCGGCCGAAACGTTGTGAAAACAAATATAAGAATAGTAGTCCGAATAATTTAAATATAAAATATCATTACTTTTGACTACATTTGCCTCTGTTGTAAATACATACAGTTTACATAAGTTTTATAGATTTAAAGAATCTATACACATCTCAATAATTAAATATACAAATTTAAAAATGTTGTAAACTAAAAATAATAGAGCGAAAAAGAAATGAAGGAATACAAGAAAGCAGACACTATGTAAGCGAAATAAAAACGGACATGCTTTAGATGGGGTTAAGCAAGTGTCCGTTTCGCGATTCACATGTTATATCACACCGGAGCATGACAAACCATTGGAATGAAAAAGCCTTTTCAGAGATTTGAGGTTGCATTTTAAAGCGGCTGATATAGTTGCATTGCCCAGATGGCTGTTTACTACGCATATACATTTTAACACGTATTGATTAACGAACGTTTCGCAATCACAGATGTATAATACTTCTAGCGAATAATAAAAGAAGATGTAATATTACGATCCTTCATCTACCCATTCAAAAAAAGCAGAGTCTCTTGTTGACATATTGCAAGTAATTGGCTAAAACGCATAATAACATATCTGCAGTAGTGGCAATAGCAGTTATAGAGATGTTTATATATTGTTTTGTTTTTAGCTGGAATAATGGTAGAAATTCAATAGAACAAATTGATCCATTATTTGCACGAGTATTTTTTTACTTTTCAAGGCAGAGTACATCGAGATGAACTTCAGCGACCCTGGAAACCTTTATGGGATATGTGCAAGACTTGAAAAGCGACATCTGTTCGAATTGACGGCGAACACCGAAGAACACAATCGATCTTTTATCTCTGAGACGTACTACCTCTGATGGCTTCCAATACACGTCGACCTAATCTCTTACTTAAACTCGAATAGAATATTCTATTGTCTTACTTATCTAACCCAACGTGGTACTTTCCATCTATTACATTTCTTTTAATACACACGTACACGTCCAATTTCGCTATTCACTAACCTCACACTTGTTAAGGTAAATGTTGCTAAATAAGACAGAGCAAACCAGAAACAGGATTGTGAGAGAATTGTTTATATTAGAGATTGAATAAAAATGTCAGAGATAAGATTAAAAAGCCCAATCCGTAAGATTTAGAAAATAATTAAACACAGTGATGATTCTTATTCTGTCACGATAAATGGTTTCTGCTGAACAGATTAAAGCAAATAAAAGAATAACGGCTGAAGTGAAAGGGTTTAAGGCGTTTACCTATTTTCCTGGACTCATTTTTGTTCCTATTATTTTCCTTACACCATCATTTGTAATTGACTGCAAATTCCATTCCCTGTGATAAATTACTACGAGATTGAATTCTTTTTTCTACTAATTTCTTTTTGAGGAAATCAATGTGTTTTTTTTTTCTTATAGATATAAACTCTTTTCACAATCTAAAACATAAGACGTATGATGAAAGAAAAGAAAATCTATACCGAAGAGAAAAAGATAGCGATTCAAAAACGAGTTTAATCAGAAAATAATTACTCGCATTAATTGCTGTATTTCGAAGAGAATGACGTAGGATGAATTTGGTGAAGCACTCTACTGTAAACACAGAGATAAATCGAGTTAGATCAAATCGATTCTGAAAAGTAGGATTGTCAACATTCATCTCTGGGTGGATCAATAATACTGAGCCCTTACACCACCCTCTTGGGCACCTTTGCTCCAAAGTGACCAACCCTATAGTGAAATGTCTAATATATATCGATGAGGTGTTGAAGGTGTTAGAACGAGTAAACGCGATCGGTTGGCGACAAGGGAATCCAGGAATACTCTCATAGATCATTGTAGCTTCGCGCCTTTGCGAGCGGACCGAGTTCAGAACGTAAATCACTTGTAGCCCGAATAACATCGCGTGTGTCATAAGCCACAAGTCCCATCATAAGCGGTTTCCGAAAGTAGTGAGCAAAAGATTAAATGCTCTAACAACTTCAGCTGGACTAGATAAATCAGCTTCACGGCTTCGTCGAGAAAGTTTTTTAGCACATTTTTGGAAAAAAGGACAGCCTTATCTATTATATAAAGGCCAGTTGTCTGTATGTCTGTCTGTCTGTCTGTCTGTCTGTCTGTTTGTTTGTTTGTATGGCCAGATACTCCTCCGAGAGTACCCAACAAACAGTCACACGGTTGACGTCATTATGACCGGCCAGCCCCGGGACGTATAATATCTCAGAACCGGAAAAAAAAATGGACTCTTCGAGGGTCGACTGAGCACTTTTCTCCAATGGGGGGGTGCCTTTTTCCTCGATTTTCAACGTTGTTTAGTACTAATTTGAGAAAATTTGAGAAATAATGCACCGTCATGATTTTAACAGGAAATGACATCAGAGGAAATCCCTAACGGCTCTTTTTTGAACATGAGTTTATAGTGAAGCAAGTGTTGCTTAATCACAAACGGCACTTTTTTTGAACACGAGTCCATAGTCAAGCATGGGTTGCTTACTTACTAACGGCACTTTTTTGAACATGAGTCCATAGTGATGCAAGGGTTGCTTAACTCCTAACGGCACTTTTTGATACATGCGTTTAAAGTGACGCAAGTGTTGTTTAATCAATAACGGCACTTTTTTTACCATGAGTTCATAGTGAAGCAAGGGTTGCTTAATCCTAACCACATTTTTTCTGTTGACATGATAACATCCTCCTAGGTATTACCTCCTCCTTTTTGAGAGGTGTGAAGTTAGTGTAGTATCAGTAAAATTAAAGTAATAAATAATTATGCTCCCCCACTGTTTTCACTAATATTTGTATGCTCCCCCATTGTTTTCACTAATATTTCTATACATATTGTATACATATTGAAAACTTGGGGTGGGTGTGGGGGTGTCGGCATTCGCCGGTGTGAGCGCCTCAGGAGAAATTTGGGGAAGAGGGGGGGGGGGGTATCGGCATTCGGCGGTGGGGCGCCTCAGGCCAAATCTGGGGAGGGTGAGTGTCGGCATTCGGCGGTGGGGCGCCTCAGGCCAAATCTGGGGAGGGTGAGTGTCGGCATTCGGCGGTGGGGCGCCGCAGGCCAAATCTGGGGAGGGTGAGTGTCGGCATTCGGCGGTGGGGCGCCTCAGGCGAAATTCGGGGAGGGGTGTCGGCATTCGCCAGTATGAGCGCCTCAGGCCGAATTTGGTGGAGTGTCGGCATTCGCCGGTGGTGCGCCTCAGGCCAAATTTGGAGATGGGGGATTGTCGGCATAATGCAAAGTCACGATTTTAGCAGGAAATGACGTCAGAGGAAATCCCTAACGGCACTTTTTTGAACATGAGTTTATAGTGAAGCACGGGTTGCCTTATCCCAACGAAACATAAGTTTTTATTGAAGCAACTGTTGCTTAATCCCTAACGGCATTTTTTTGAACATGAGTCCATAGTGAAGCAAGGGTTGCTTAATTCCTAACGGCATTTTTTTGAACATGAATCCACAGTGAAGCCAGGGTTGCTTAATCAATAACGGCACTTTTTTGAACACGAGTTTGTAGTGAAGCCAGGGTTGCTTAATCCTAACTGCATTTCTTCTGTTGACATGATACCATCCTCCCAGGTATAACCTCCTTCTTTTTGAGAGGTGTGAAGTTAGTGTAGTATCAGTAAAATTAAAGTAATAAATAATTATGCTCCACCATTGTTTTCACTAATAGTTGTATACATATTAAATAACGTCTCAATAAGTAAAGTAAGAAGAGAAATAATTATGCTCCACCACTGTTTTCACTAATATTTGTATACATATTAAATAACGTCTCAATAAGTAAAGTAAGAAGAAAAATAATTATGCTCCACCATTGTTTTCACTAATATTTGTATACATATGATATAACGTGTAAATAAGTAAAGTAAGAAGAAAAATAATTATGCTCCACCACTGTTTTCACTAAAATGTGTATACATATTAAATAACGTCTCAATATGTAAAGTAAGAAGAAATATAATTATGCTCCGCCATTGTTTTCACTAATATTTGAATACATGTTAAATAACGTCTCAATAAGTAAAGTAAAAAGAGAAATAATTATGCTCCGCCAATGTTTTCACTAATATTTGTATACATATTAAATAACGTCTCAATAAGTAAAGAAAGAAGAAAAATAATATGCTCCACCATTGTTTTCACTTATATTTTTATACATGTTAAATAACGTCTCAATAAGTAAAGTAAAAAGAGAAATAATTATGCTCCACCATTGTTTTCACTAATATTTGTATACATGTTAAATAACATTTTTTTTGTTTTGAACTCAAAATTGGGGGAGAGTTAAAAATTAGGGGGCTGGAGAGATTGAGGGCTCGGGGAAAATTTTAGGGCTCAGGCCGAACTTTTTAGGGGTCAATCCAAATTTTTTTGTTTTTTTTGGTTTTGAACTCAAAATATTTCTCAGGGTTGGGAGAGAGTGAAAAATTAGGGGGCTGGAGAGATTTAGGGGTCGGGGAAAATTTTAGGGGTCAGGACGAACTTTTTAGGGGTCAGGCCAAATTTTTTTCTTTTTTTTTGTTTTGAAGTCAAAATATATCTCATGGTATAGGGAGAGTGAAAAATTAGGGGGCTGGAGAGATTTAGGGGTCGGGGAAAATTTTAGGGGTCAGGACGAACTTTTTAGGGGTCAGGCCAAATTTTTTTCTTTTTTTTTGTTTTAAAGTCAAACTATTTTTCATGGTTGGAGGAGAGTGAAAAATTAGGGGGCTGGAGAGATTTAGGGGTCGGGGAAAATTTTAGGGGTCAGGACGAACTTTTTAGGGGTCAGGCCAAATTTTTTTCTTTTTTTTTGTTTTGAAGTCAAAATATTTCTCAGGGTTGGGGGAGAGTGAAAAATTAAGGGGGCTGGAGAGATTTAGGGGTCGGGGAAAATTTTAGGGGTCAGGACGAACTTTTTAGGGGTCAGGCCAAATTTTTTTGTTTTTTTTTGTTTATTTTTGTTTTGAAGTCAAAATATTTCTCAGGGTTGGGGGAGAGTGAAAAATTAGGGGGCTGGAGAGATTTAGGGGTCCGGGAAAATTTTAGGGGTCAGGACGAACTTTTTAGGGGTCAGGCCAAATTTTTTTGTTTTTTTTTTGTTTTTTTTTGTTTTGAAGTCAAAATATATCTAATGGTTGTAAGAGAGTAAAAAATTAGGGGGCTGGAGAGATTTAGGGGTCGGGGAAAATTTTAGGGGTCAGGACGAACTTTTTAGGGGTCAGGCCAAATTTTTTTCTTTTTTTTTGTTTTGAAGTCAAACTATTTTTCATGGTTGGAGGAGAGTGAAAAATTAGGGGGCTGGAGAGATTTAGGGGTCGGGGAAAATTTTAGGGGTCAGGACGAACTTTTTAGGGGTCAGGCCAAATTTTTTTGTTTTTTTTTGTTTTGAAGTCAAAATATATCTCATGGTTGGGGGAGAGTGAAAAATTAGGGGGCTGGAGAGATTTAGGGGTCGGGGAAAATTTTAGGGGTCAGGACGAACTTTTTAGGGGTCAGGCCAAATTTTTTTGTTTTTTTTTTGTTTTGAAGTCAAAATATATCTCATGGTATGGGGAGAGTGAAAAATTAGGGGGCTGGAGAGATTTAGGGGTCGGGGAAAATTTTAGGGGTCAGGACGAACTTTTTAGGGGTCAGGCCAAATTTTTTGTTTTATTTTTGTTTTTTTTTGTTTTGAAGTCAAAATATTTCTCAGGGTTGGGGGAGAGTGAAAAATTAGGGGGCTGGAGAGATTTAGGGGTCGGGGAAAATTTTAGGGGTCAGGCGGAACTTTTTAGGGGTCAGGCCAAATTTTTTTGTTTTTTTTTGTTATGAAGTCAAAATATATCTCATGGTTGGGGGAGAGTGAAAAATTAGGGGGCTGGAGAGATTTAGGGGTCGGGGAAAATTTTAGGGGTCAGGACGAACTTTTTAGGGGTCAGGCCAAATTTTTTTCTTTTTTTTGTTTTTTTTTGTTTTGAAGTCAAAATATTTCTCATGGTTGGGGGAGAGTGAAAAATTAAAGGGCTGGAGAGATTTAGGGGTCGGGGAAAATTTTAAGGGTCAGGACGAACTTTTTAGGGGTCAGGCCAATTTTTTTTGTTTTTTTTTGTTTTGAAGTCAAAATATATCTCATGGTTGGGGGAGAGTGAAAAATTAGGTGGCTGGAGAGATTCAGGGGTCGGGGAAAATTTTAGGGGTCAGGACGAACTTTTTAGGGTTCAGGCCAAATCTTTTTCTTTTTTTTTGGTTTTGAACTCAAAATATTTCTCAGGGTTGGGGGAGAGTGAACAATTAGGGGGCTGGAGAGATTTAGGGATCGGGGAAAATTTTAGGGGTCAGGCGGAACTTTTTAGGGGTCAGGCCAAATTTTTTTGTTTATTTTGGTTTTGAAGTCAAAATATTTCTCAGGGTTGGGAGAGAGTGAAAAATTAGGGGGCTGGAGAGATTTAGGGGTCGGGGAAAATTTTAGGGGTCAGGACGAACTTTTTAGGGGTCAGGCCAAATTTTTTTGTTTTTTTTTGTTTTGAAGTCAAAATATTTCTCAGGGTTGAGGGAGAGTGAAAAATTAGGGGGCTGGAGAGATTTAGGGATCGGGGAAAATTTTAGGGGTCAAGACGAGTTTTTTAGGGGTCAGGCCAAATTTTTTTGTTTTTTTTTGTTTTGAAGTCAAAATATATCTCATGGTTGGGGGAGAGTGAAAAATTAGGGGTCTGGAGAGATTTAGGGGTCGGGGAAAATTTTAGGGGTCAGTACTAACTTTTTAGGGGTCAGGCCAAATTTTTTTGTTTTTTTTTGTTTTTAAGTCAAAATATTTCTCATGGTTGGGGGAGAGTGAAAAATTAGGGGGCTGGAGAGATTTAGGGGTCGGGGAAAATTTTAGGGGTCAGGACGAACTTTTTAGGGGTCAGGCCAAATTTTTTTGTTTTTTTTTGTTTTGAAGTCAAAATATATCTCATGGTTGGGGGAGAGTGAAAAATTAGGGGGCTGGAGAGATTTAGGGGTCGGGGAAAATTTTAGGGGTCAGGACGAACTTTTTAGGGGTCAGGCCAAATTTTTTTGTTTTTTTTTTGTTTTGAAGTCAAAATATATCTCATGGTATGGGGAGAGTGAAAAATTAGGGGGCTGGAGAGATTTAGGGGTCGGGGAAAATTTTAGGGGTCAGGACGAACTTTTTAGGGGTCAGGCCAAATTTTTTTCTTTTTTTTTGTTTTGAAATCAAACTATTTTTCATGGTTGGAGGAGAGTGAAAAATTAGGGGGCTGGAGAGATTTAGGGGTCGGGGAAAATTTTAGGGGTCAGGACGAACTTTTTAGGGGTCAGGCCAAATTTTTTTCTTTTTTTTTGTTTTGAAGTCAAAATATTTCTCAGGGTTGGGGGAGAGTGAAAAATTAAGGGGGCTGGAGAGATTTAGGGGTCGGGGAAAATTTTAGGGGTCAGGACGAACTTTTTAGGGGTCAGGCCAAATTTTTTTGTTTTTTTTTGTTTTTTTTTGTTTTGAAGTCAAAATATATCTAATGGTTGTAAGAGAGTAAAAAATTAGGGGGCTGGAGAGATTTAGGGGTCGGGGAAAATTTTAGGGGTCAGGACGAACTTTTTAGGGGTCAGGCCAAATTTTTTTCTTTTTTTTTGTTTTGAAGTCAAACTATTTTTCATGGTTGGAGGAGAGTGAAAAATTAGGGGGCTGGAGAGATTTAGGGGTCGGGGAAAATTTTAGGGGTCAGGACGAACTTTTTAGGGGTCAGGCCAAATTTTTTTGTTTATTTTTGTTTTGAAGTCAAAATATATCTCATGGTTGGGGGAGAGTGAAAAATTAGGGGGCTGGAGAGATTTAGGGGTCGGGGAAAATTTTAGGGGTCAGGACGAACTTTTTAGGGGTCAGGCCAAATTTTTTTGTTTTTTTTTTGTTTTGAAGTCAAAATATATCTCATGGTATGGGGAGAGTGAAAAATTAGGGGGCTGGAGAGATTTAGGGGTCGGGGAAAATTTTAGGGGTCAGGACGAACTTTTTAGGGGTCAGGCCAAATTTTTTGTTTTATTTTTGTTTTTTTTTGTTTTGAAGTCAAAATATTTCTCAGGGTTGGGGGAGAGTGAAAAATTAGGGGGCTGGAGAGATTTAGGGGTCCGGGAAAATTTTAGGGGTCAGGCCAAATTTTTTTGTTTTTTTTTTGTTTTTTTTTGTTTTGAAGTCAAAATATATCTAATGGTTGTAAGAGAGTAAAAAATTAGGGGGCTGGAGAGATTTAGGGGTCGGGGAAAATGTTAGGGGTCAGGACGAACTTTTTAGGGGTCAGGCCAAATTTTTTTCTTTTTTTTTGTTTTGAAGTCAAACTATTTTTCATGGTTGGAGGAGAGTGAAAAATTAGGGGGCTGGAGAGATTTAGGGGTCGGGGAAAATTTTAGGGGTCAGGACGAACTTTTTAGGGGTCAGGCCAAATTTTTTTGTTTTTTTTTGTTTTGAAGTCAAAATATATCTCATGGTTGGGGGAGAGTGAAAAATTAGGGGGCTGGAGAGATTTAGGGGTCGGGGAAAATTTTAGGGGTAAGGACGAACTTTTTAGGGGTCAGGCCAAATTTTTTTGTTTTTTTTTTGTTTTGAAGTCAAAATATATCTCATGGTATGGGGAGAGTGAAAAATTAGGGGGCTGGAGAGATTTAGGGGTCGGGGAAAATTTTAGGGGTCAGGACGAACTTTTTAGGGGTCAGGCCAAATTTTTTTCTTTTTTTTTGTTTTGAAGTCAAAATATATCTCATGCTTTGGGGAGAGTGAAAAATTAGGGGGCTGGAGAGATTTAGGGGTCGGGGAAAATTTTAGGGGTCAGGACGAACTTTTTAGGGGTCAGGCCAAATTTTTTTCTTTTTTTTTGTTTTGAAGTCAAACTATTTTTCATGGTTGGAGGAGAGTGAAAAATTAGGGGGCTGGAGAGATTTAGGGGTCGGGGAAAATTTTAGGGGTCAGGACGAACTTTTTAGGGGTCAGGCCAAATTTTTTTGTTTTTTTTTGTTTTTTTTTGTTTTGAAGTCAAAATATTTCTCAGGGTTGGGGGAGAGTGAAAAATTAGGGGGCTGGAGAGATTTAGGGGTCCGGGAAAATTTTAGGGGTCAGGACGAACTTTTTAGGGGTCAGGCCAAATTTTTTTGTTTTTTTTTTGTTTTTTTTTGTTTTGAAGTCAAAATATATCTAATGGTTGTAAGAGAGTAAAAAATTAGGGGGCTGGAGAGATTTAGGGGTCGGGGAAAATTTTAGGGGTCAGGACGAACTTTTTAGGGGTCAGGCCAAATTTTTTTCTTTTTTTTTGTTTTGAAGTCAAACTATTTTTCATGGTTGGAGGAGAGTGAAAAATTAGGGGGCTGGAGAGATTTAGGGGTCGGGGAAAATTTTAGGGGTCAGGACGAACTTTTTAGGGGTCAGGCCAAATTTTTTTGTTTTTTTTTTGTTTTGAATTCAAAATATATCTCATGGTTGGGGGAGAGTGAAAAATTAGGGGGCTGGAGAGATTTAGGGGTCGGGGAAAATTTTAGGGGTCAGGACGAACTTTTTAGGGGTCAGGCCAAATTTTTTTGTTTTTTTTTTGTTTTGAAGTCAAAATATATCTCATGGTATGGGGAGAGTGAAAAATTAGGGGGCTGGAGAGATTTAGGGGTCGGGGAAAATTTTAGGGGTCAGGACGAACTTTTTAGGGGTCAGGCCAAATTTTTTGTTTTATTTTTGTTTTTTTTTGTTTTGAAGTCAAAATATTTCTCAGGGTTGGGGGAGAGTGAAAAATTAGGGGGCTGGAGAGATTTAGGGGTCGGGGAAAATTTTAGGGGTCAGGCGGAACTTTTTAGGGGTCAGGCGGAACTTTTTAGGGGTCAGGCCAAATTTTTTTGTTTTTTTTTGTTATGAAGTCAAAATATATCTCATGGTTGGGGGAGAGTGAAAAATTAGGGGGCTGGAGAGATTTAGGGGTCGGGGAAAATTTTAGGGGTCAGGACGAACTTTTTAGGGGTCAGGCCAAATTTTTTTCTTTTTTTTGTTTTTTTTTGTTTTGAAGTCAAAATATTTCTCATGGTTGGGGGAGAGTGAAAAATTAAAGGGCTGGAGAGATTTAGGGGTCGGGGAAAATTTTAGGGGTCAGGACGAACTTTTTAGGGGTCAGGCCAATTTTTTTTGTTTTTTTTTGTTTTGAAGTCAAAATATATCTCATGGTTGGGGGAGAGTGAAATATTAGGGGGCTGGAGAGATTTAGGGGTCGGGGAAAATTTTAGGAGTCAGGCGGAACTTTTTAGGGGTCAGGCCAAATTTTTTTGTTTTTTTTGGTTTTGAAGTCAAAATATTTCTCATGGTTGGGGGAGAGTGAAAAATTAGGTGGCTGGAGAGATTCAGGGGTCGGGGAAAATTTTAGGGGTCAGGACGAACTTTTTAGGGGTCAGGCCAAATCTTTTTCTTTTTTTTTGGTTTTGAACTCAAAATATTTCTAAGGGTTGGGGGAGAGTGAACAATTAGGGGGCTGGAGAGATTTAGGGATCGGGGAAAATTTTAGGGGTCAGGCGGAACTTTTTAGGGGTCAGGCCAAATTTTTTTGTTTATTTTGGTTTTGAAGTCAAAATATTTCTCATGGTTGGGGGAGAGTGAAAAATTAGGGGGTTGGAGACATTTAGGGTCGGGAAAATTTTAGGGGTCAGGCGGAACTTTTTAGGGGTCAGGCTAAATTTTTGTGTTTTTTTTTTGTTTTGAAGTCAAAATATTTCTCATGGTTGGGGGAGAGTGAAAAATTAGAGGCTGGAGAGATTTAGGGGACGGGGAAAATTTTAGGGGTCAGGCCAAATTTTTTAGGGTCTGCCCAAATTTAGGGGCGGCGATATGTCTGTATTTAGCTTCCACACCGGGGCGGCGATAGGTACTTATTTAGCATTCAGCAGTGGTGATAGGTACTTATATAGCATGTGAACATGGGCGGTAATAAGTACGTATATAGTATGCACACCGGGGCAGTGATAGGTATGTATTTAGCATGCACACTGAGGAAGCAATCGGTTCATATATAGCATGCGCACCGGGGCGGCGATAGGTACGTATATAGCACGCGCACAGGGGCGGCGAAAGGTACATATTTAAAATTCACACCGGGCGGCGAAAGGTACATATTCAAAATTCACACCGGGGCGGCGATAGGTACGTATTTAGCATTCACACCGGGGCGGCGATAGGTATGTATTTAGCATTCACACCGGGGCAGCGATAGGTATGTATTTAGCATTCGCACCGGGGCAGCGATATGTACGTATTTAGCTTCCGCACCGGGGTGGCGATAGGTACGTATTTAGAATTCACACGGGGGCGGCAATAGGTACGTATTTTGAATTCACACCGGGGCGGCGATAGGTATGTATTTAGCATTCGCACCGGGGCGGCGATATGTACGTATTTAGCTTCCACACCAGGGCGGCGATAGGTACGTATTCAGAATTCAGGGGTGGCGATAGCTACGTATATAGCATGTACACACGGGCAGCAATAAGTACGTACATAGCATGCGCTCTGCGGCGGCGATCAGTACATATATTGCATGCGTACCGGGGCGGCGAAAGGTATGTATTTCGCATTCGCACCGTAGTGGTGATAGGTACGTATTTAGCATTCGCACTGGGGCGGCTATAGGTACGTATTTTGCATTCGCACCAGGGCGGCTATAGGTACGTATTTAGCATTCGCACTGGGCCGGCGATAGGTACGTATTTAGCATTCACACCAAAGCGGCAATATGTACATATTAATTATTCGCACTAGGGCAGTGATAGGTACTTATGTAGCATGCACACCGGAGCGCAATTGGTATGTCTTTAGTATTCGCACTAGGGCAGCAATAGGTACTTATGTAGCATGCACACCGGGGCGCAATAGGTATGTATTTAGCATTCACACCGGGGCAACGATAGGTACTATTTAGCATTCGCAACGGGGCGGCGATAGGTACTTAAATAGTATCTGCACCGGGGCGGCGATAGGTACGTATATAGTATGTGCACTGGGGCGGCGATAGGTACGTATATAGTATGCGCACCAGGGTGATGATAGATACGTATATAGTATGAACAGCGGGGTGGAGATAAGTACCTATATAGAAGGCGCAGATAGAGGTGTTACTTTTTATAGAAATATGTCATACTATTACCCTGGGCAATAGGAGAAATGGTGGGGAAGAAACAGCTTTTGCAAAAGGCAAAATTAGAAAGTAGCGGCGAAATGGGGCGACCAGGAAAGAGAAAGGTAGCAGATAAGGAGACGGCTATAGAGAGAGGGGGCGGACATAGAAGTTTGAATATAAAGATGTTACACACACGATCTTTCTTCAAATATATGTTTTTATGACCCCGAGCAACGCCGGGTAGCCCCGCTAGTATCTAATAAAGTAAAGTCGACTGTTCACCTGCTGCTTTGGCTACTATAGATATTAAACAAAATGGTTCATATGCTAATCTGTTCTACTAACCAATTAGTGCATTTCTTACTTCTTGCGTTAAAAACATGTGTACATTTTGCCTTTCACAATGTCATATTTTTCTGATTCTTCAAGCAACATATTCTACAAAGACTGTGAGATACATTTTAACTCTCCTACAATTATCTACCACCACGCCTATCACCGAGTAATTTTCTGAACAGAGATACGTTCTTTTAAGTCACTGTAATTATTTCATCTTGTTAATGCTTACTATTGGCTACACTAGATTGTTAATATAAATAACGAACGCTCCCTTAATTTCACTCGTCCATGCGTTCTGACTGTATCCCAAGAATATAAGAATGTTTTATTGTATATCAAATAGACGGACCATTATTCGTACTCGGCACGAACTGTCTACGACTATTCACGCCTTATTTCATTTATCTATAACATTTTCCTAATATTGTTCATGTAATGCAAAGAACACCCACTATTTATTATGATGTGTGCACTAAATTATTTCGGCAATTCTGTCGGCCTATTCTGTATACATTTTTCACATGGCAAAATTACGGATAAAATTAACGAACAACTTGTCGGTATATCAAGCGAGTCACAATGATACCTTTGCTGACGCCTTATTCAGTTTGTTTCTCGGTTCAGCGTAAGTTACTTTAACATAACATGTTGAATTCTTTTTGCCTTGTTTACGAAGTATTCAAAATTGTATACATATTATTAACAATATCCATAGTTGGCTTTCTAATAATTTTTAGTGTTGTTCTGGTAGCAATAAGTCTCCTGCTACCTTATTCCAATGTTAAGGCTGGCATTTCTTTTTTTAAAACAAAACAAAGATTCGCAGACCAAGTTTCAATTATAACTTTTATGTACGGTGTTTCATTTCACTTACAAAGTTTTTAAGACTTTACTTACCCAATTATTGTTGTATCTTCATATAAAAACATCGTTAGATCCTATTTCAATCACCTAAATTGGGTAAATTGTTTGTTTTTTTAAGAATTGCTACTCATACCTATTTTTCTATATGAAATCATTATTTTATATTTTCCCGGGCAATGCCGGTACATGGACCCCTCTATTAATACATAAAATGAATTTAAGTCACTCTAGAAACATTTTCTCGAATAAGTTTTAGAAATTCATGAATAAATTTCTCTCCAATCTCTATACGGACGAAAACTCCAGTAGGCAACCAGCGAAGAAAAGATAATGCTGAAACATTTTATCTCAGCATGATTCAATCGTCTTAGTTTTATTTTTGTCACTGGACTTAAACAATACTAAACCACAAGAAGCCCAATTGCTGATTGTGTAATCATTGCTTTCTTATAAGCAACTATTCTTACATGCACACTTTCAGAGGGTATCCAGTCTCATAAGAGAGACGACCGATCATACTTAGATATATAGTAATTTCATAGAGTTTAATTAACTAATGGTATGTCTACAGAGAGAACAATTTGAACAGCTTTTCTCACACGGAAAATGTAATATATATAAACTGATACACTTAAAAATATATAAACATTGATATATATTTCACATCAATTATTTATACACACAGATTATATATATATATATATATATATATATATATATATATATAGGTTTACATCTTTATTCAGTATTATGTGGATGTTTAGTATATAGAGGTTGAATTACCTGCTAGACACAACCCTCGAGTGTATTCGTTCTCTCTGAAAAAGGGGTTGTCAGGCTTATCAGACATGAGGATATTTCACCCTACAAATAAATCATGACTAAATATTCAAAATAACATAGTATTCGAAGCCCAAATAAGATGGTCTCGACCTCGATACGGCTATACATCGACATGCTAGGAATAGTGCACGTTCTACTAGTATTGCTACCTCAAGTAACAGTACAAAGATTGATGCTTCACCAGACTAGATAAATTATTTTTCTTGGAATCTGATACGACCAAGAGACACCAAGACAAATACACTATAAGAGAGTTTACTGCTCAATTGAAGAGAGGATAATTAATGTTCTTAACTTATTAACTTACTCAATGTTCGGCAAATAGAGACTACTTTAATCACATATTCGAATATATGTGTATCTTATATAGTGATCAAGTGTTTACCCCAGGAAAATGTCCTTTGGTTTTGGAGAACTCCGACTGAAGTAACGTGACACAGAATATTATATATATATATATATATATATATATATATAATTGAGATTTGATAATTATCTGTTTTAAACCGGATCACGACTATTACTGTTATCAATTGTAGTATTGTACAATCTGTTAATGCTCAATTCAGTTTTACGATACTATTTAAGACTAATGAATTCTTTCCGAATGTTTAATTCATGGGGAGGATGTAGTATTTGACGTCAGGAGGAACCCCTCGAAGAATTAGCTCATCCCTTGTGGTGTGAGGTGTACATGTTCGTTCGTCATAATTCTATTCCCCAGGCATTATTATTTTTGGAGTGGTGCTGGTAGTGTAGCAATTGTTTTGTGATAATGATATTGTTGTTTCCGTGTTTATTTGGTGGTGTGTAGTAGCATACACCGAAATAATATGCAACATCTTTTGCATATTCTTGCCAGTATATATATATATATATATATATATATATATATATTAATTGATAAAGTCAAAATACGTTAATAAAATGAACATAAAAACATTTTTTTTGAAGAGTGATCAATACCAAGTAGATCATTTAAGTACTTTTATAAACAATATGATAGACTTACGCCAATAAAACAACGTTTCAATGCGCGCTACCGCATCTTTTCAAAGGCAGGACGTTCTGAAATTGAAAAAAATGCGGTAACATACATTGAAACGTGTTTTGATTGACGCAAGGCTATACTATTGTTTATGTAATATATATTTTATATATATATATATATATATATATATATATATATATATCTTGTTTACTGTCAGTGTTGAATAAAGAGAAGAACGCTATATTTGGAATATTGTTGATTTATTTACTGTAACTTGCATATCATAGCAAAACCGGGGGGAAGGCTTGAATGATTATTAAATTATTTATATGTTCTTTTATCGGAAAGAAGATTAAGTTTTGGTTTTATGTCAAACACATTGATAAGATTGAGAATTATTGTCAACTTGACACTATCACCTGCCAGCATATCGACACGTGCTTGAAAACGCCACCAGAGTCTGAGAACAATAGTAGCACGCTAAGTCTCTTTACATTCTTATCTAGCATGAAAACAAAGTATTTTATTATGGGTGTTTTATATAAAACGATCTTACTCCTGCAAAATATACTTATGTTATAGAAATACAATTTCGCAATCAACTTTATATTACTATTATCAGTATACCAGATATTCAAATAGTTTTGTTACTTTACTTTTCAGGTCTCATTTAAACAAAATAAACATAGGCTTCTAGTGTGTTCTCTTTTAATATTATTCTCATAATGAGAGAACTGATTTAAGTCTAACACGTGTATAACTGTGTTTGGGAATACTCATGAATATGAAGTTCATTTACTCCCATGGTAGATAGAAAACACCCTACTTCAGCCGCAATGGAAGAAGAAATGTCATGAGTGCAACTCATAGCAATGGCAGTGAAATTAACGTATAGCTCTTATGGAGTATTAAGGTGAATATTATATTAATATATCTGATGATGCTGTTAATGTTAACACTTTTTTCCAGGTCGGAGAAAGTGTGTCATTCAACGTCTTAGTACCAACAATGACATAAGTAAGTTACATAATTGGACAAATATGTTTCATAATTACAGAAATAAATTATAATCATCTGAAATACTCACAAGTATTATCTGAAGTTGATTGACGAAAACATAGTAAACATTATCAGTAGGTGCAGATAATACATAGCATTTTATTAATTCGTAGTTTTTTTTAACAGAGTGAATTTACAAATGTGAATCTCCATACAATAAAGCCTTTTTTATATAAAAATGTATTTGTATAGTTTCCGAAGATATGAAATTATATACTTTAATATTGATTTGTCTAAAAATCACGTGTCAGTATTTAAATTGAAAATCGATTCGTGCCACAACGGGAGACATGGTAGGCCTTGAGCTTTTTTACTAGGAGCAAAGTGTAGTGTCCGTTATTATACACTTCATCTGTTTTTCTTGTTTCTGTCAGTGAAAGACTGAAACAGTTTTCATTTGCATAACAAGCTTTTACCGATTGTGCGTCTACCTGCCTTCGTGTGGAAGCAAGTAAAGAGGGACATATCAAACTTGAGTTTCTATCAACAGCCCTCAAGATGCGGCGGTGTATAATTGGTATGCGTTTAAGTTTTACGTTGAAGAAAAACATAAAAATGGGATGAACAAAATGGACTAACAGTCCGTACAATCCCACTCCTCAGAAAGAATTAAAGTAAAAAGAACGCATTTTATAAATATCTATTTTTTTTCTTAGTTTCGAAAAATGAAAGTAACATGATTGCGGACATCAAAATATCGACTTATTTTTGTTTTAACTTAATGGATTAAATCGAGTTTAATAAATCAGAGTAAAATTTGCTTTCTTAATCTTTTCCTTCATCTTCCAAAAATGAAAACTAATTTTTTGACATATTAAAAATAGCTTCAATAAGTAAAGAAGAAAAAATCAGTTGAATTATTTTACATTTTTTGCCATTAATGTCAGAAGACAACGTTAAGAAATTTTCTGGCGTCACGTGATTATAATTTGGCGGGAAGCATGTCAGACAGAAAAAGATTGACGTAATAAAATTATTAAAAAAAAAAAAGATAACAAATCCCAAAACGAAATAATTTTAAAATAAAACAAAAATACAGTAACCACTTTTAATAAAGAAAAAAAGAAAATGAAATAAAATTCTGATGAGAAATAAATAGATTTGCCGCTTTGAATTGCATGTGTGTTGAGATAAATCAATATGAACATAATGGATATTTACTCATCGAAATTCTTAACTATAAAAAAGAGAAATAAAAAAGAAAATAGTAAATTTTAAATACAATTTGAGTGCTCGAAATGTGTAGGTGGATTAAGAAATAATATTTTAGTTATTAACGTATGTGTTCCGTTGCCAGTCCATGCTAAACGTAACATACTATTTGGATCAACAACGTTGCTTTGCTTGGCCAGAAAAATAAATCTATAAGGACGTATAGAAAGTTATGATCATCAATGGCTGATCTACGTTCAAACTTAATTATCCACACATAAAAAAATGTTGCTCAATTTCGTACAGTATCAGAAAGCATACAAATATTGAATGATTAACACATCACTGAATAAGCTTACATCTGCTGCTGTCATCTTAGCTGACTACCGATATGACCACTAAGTAAAGTACTTGATTTATGTTACATCTATTGTAAGATATTAACACACGAACTCATTGTTGCGGTGTCACGTATGGAAAAACAACTGTGAATCGTCGTTTTTGATCGACTGTTAGCAAACATAGCTTTCTCATTGAAAAATGTTCATTTAAAATGGTTTGCCGGGACAACTGCCAAATTTTGACGACTTGAGCGTTCTAGCATTATTTGTTTATGTACAACTGCGTCTATCGTCACCCTACGACATCTTACCCGTTTTTTAAGGTTAGCACTTCATAAAACTTACAATTGATGAGGGAGAAAAAGTAGGATAAAAATGAAAGAAACACAAAGAGAGAGAGAGGAAAAGGAGAGAGAGGAAAAGGAGAGAGAGAGAAAAGAAAAGGAGAAAGAGAAAAAAGAAAAGGAGAAAGAGAGAGAGGAAAAGGAGAGAGTGAGAGGGAGACGAAAAGGAGACAGTGAGAGGAAAACGAGAGAGAGAGAGAGGAAAAAGAGAGAGAGAGAAGAAAACGAGAGAGAGAGAGGAAAACGAGAGAGAGAGAGAGGAAAACGAGAGAGAGAGAGAGGAAAACGAGAGAGGGAGAGAGGAAAAGGAGAGAGACAGAGAGGAAAAGGAGAGAGAGAAAGAGTAAAAGGAGAGAGAGAAAGAGGAAAAGGAGAGAGAGAAAGAGGAAAAGGAGAGAGGGAAAGAGGAAAAGACGACAGAGAGGAAAAGGCGACAGAGAGAAAAAGGAGAGAGGGAGAGGGGAGAAGGAGAGAGAGAGAGGGGAGAAGGAGAGAGAGAGGGGAGAAGGAGAGAGAGAGGGGAGAAGGAGAGAGAGAGAGGGGAGAAGGAGAGAGTTAGAGGGGAGAAGGAGAGAGAGAGAGGGGAGAAGGAGAGAGAGGGGGGAGAAGGAGAGAGAGAGGGGAGAAGGAGAGAGAGGGGGGAGAAGGAGAGAGAGAGGGAGGAGAAGGAGAGAGAGAGAGGAGAAGGAGAGAGAGAGAGGAGAAGGAGAGAGAGAGGAGAGAGAGAGGGGAGAGAGGGGAGAAGGGGAGAGAGAGAGAGGAGAATGGGAGAGAGAGGAGAGAGAGAGGGGAGAGAGGGGAGAAGGGGAGAGAGAGAGAGGAGAATGGGAGAGAGAGAGGAGAATGGGAGAGAGAGAGGAGAATGGGAGAGAGAGAGGAGAAGGGGAGAGAGAGGAGAAGAGGAGAGAGAGAGTAAATGGGGAGGGGGGAGAGTAGATGGGAGGGGGGGAGAGTAGATGGGGGGGAGAGTAGATGGGAGAGAGAGTAGATGGGGAGAGAGAGTAGATGGGGAGAGAGAGTAGATGGGGAGAGAGAGTAGATGGGGAGAGAGAGTAGATGGGGAGAGAGAGTAGATGGGGAGAGAGAGGAGTATGGGGAGAGAGAGGAGTATGGGGAGGGAGAGGAGTATGGGGAGAGAGAGGAGTATGGGGAGGGAGAGGAGTATGGGGAGGGAGAGGAGTATGGGGAGAGAGAGGAGTATGGGGAGAGAGAGGAGTATGGGGAGAGAGAGAGGGAGAGGATAATGGGGAGACAGAGGGAGGATAATGGGGAGACAGAGGGAGGATAATGGGGAGACAGAGGGAGGATAATGGGGAGACAGAGGGAGGATAATGGGGAGACAGAGGGAGGATAATGGGGAGAGATACGGAGAGGAGAACGGGGAGAGAGAGAGGGAGAGCAGAATGGGGAGAGAGAGAAGGAGAGCAGAATGGGGAGATAGAGGGGGAAAGGAGAAGTGGGAAAAAGAGGGGCATAGGAGGGGAGAGCAGAAGGAGAAAAAGATGTGTAGAGAGTCAGAGAAGATAAAGAGAACAAGAGGGGTAGATAGGGAGAGAAACAGGGAGAAAGAGAAACACAGGGAAAAAGAAAGAAGAATGAAAAGAGACAGACAGACAGACATTTTCCAAAAGGATATACAAATTGTAAACAATAAGAAAGGTAAAGTCAAAAGTGAATGAAAACGTGTCTTAGTACTTAGGTAACGTCAACCGTTGTCACACTCAATAGCCACACCGTTTACCCATGCCACCACAAACCGTACACCAAATTCCGTTTCATATAACTGGCAGTAAATATAGCATGGGTTGTTTACGCAGCTCAGCTGAATTTCAATTTTCCGCCTTCGCGTGCCAGTGTAGATGAGAACCGGTCACTGCGCTTCCTCCATTAGTATCAGCTCATTAGCACCTCCTCTCTACTACACCTATTCAGCAACAGAACATCTCCGAGGCAGTTCCAGTATGGCAGATGAGAGCACGCATGCACGCTTTTGTTTCTACGCATAGTAATTCTTCAAATTGCACGCGCAAGCCGAATAGAGAAAGGGAAATGCTCGCCGAGTGCGTTCAGAGTTGAAAAAGTCGAGGTGTTGTTCTCCCGTAGTGTATTTCACGCACGTCCACGAGATTTCAGGGCGTGAACTTTCATTGGTTGTTTTTGATGACCAAACCCCAAAGCGGAAAGAAAATGGCGTCGATGAAAAACTGCGCAGCCGTGAACAATAGCATCTGTCAGCGGAAAACCTGTGTGCTCTGTGGATTTCATTCGTGTGCATGAGTTAACGCTCCGGAAACACCGAAGCAGGAACGGCGATAGAGACCGATCGATGGACGTGCAAAGGAAGATTTTATATATATTTCTTTCAAAGAAGAATATACATATATCGAAACAGCTTAGATTAAATGAAAGGTGAATTTCGGAGCTGTCTCGTGATATCAATGATTATACCTGCTGAAATCTAATGGTGTAAAACCACCATACGATTTTAACAGAAAATTCGGCGACTGTAAAATCTAGGGAGACTAAAATTCCATCACATACGTTATCGATATCCGTTACTTTTTTCCAATAACATTTCAGCACTTACGTCATCATTCCAGGTTTCACCGGAGAATTCAGAAGCTTAAGAAACTTCACAGAACAAACCGAATATATTATTTATGAAACATCGCAAAATGTATGAGAACATAAAAAAATTGCGTGAAAGTTGGATCTCAATCTTTCTAATTAACAGAAAAAAATGTCTGCCAAGTAACAACGATTTTTTTATTTGTATATTTCAATAAAAGTCGGACTTGATTCGACTTTCTTCGTTTGTAGTTAGAACTGCTTACGTCACAATGACAACTTTATAAATACCTATTGCTAAAAAGCACCCGATATACAAGCCGAGTCGTAGATTTAATAGACAATGGAAGTTTGTTATTTTGGGGCTTTGTATTGAAAATATTAACATAAGACTTAATTGTTTAGATATATTGTAACTATTATAATTATATTCAGTATGCGATTTACAAATAAAACTCACCTAAAAATCCCCCAAAACCCTTAATCATCGACACATGTTGCGGTATTCGCCCTGGACGGGCTGCGCCGACTTTCACCCATGAAGTTCTCAGCAGAATGTATATCCCGGTCAGGGGAGATTACATACAGCATATAGTATTCCCTAATGGTTACCCATCTGGGCATAACTTAGCTCAACGTTACTTAACTTCGGTGATGTAACGAGAAATGACCTGTCAACGTGATTATGGCGTACATCGACACGCACATATAGATTCCACTCTTAAATATTCTAATTAAACCACACATACTTGATAAAAGAAGGACGGTGAGTGACATTAGTTTTGACTATGCTCGGGACTGTGGTGAAAACTAAATTGCCAACACCTATGTCACTGGATTTCACAATATCGGCGGCATCTTCTACATCGATGGTTGGCGTCTAACATAAGGAGAGCTCTACGACGATTACATACAAAGCTAAATAACGACAGTCTGTTCTTACTAAGATTTATTCAGCTTAATATATACTATCGTTTAGCTTTTAACAACTAGAATAATGCGACAAAAGTGTGACGATTTGATATATACATACATAATACAGCAATTCACAAAATAATTGAAGCACTATTATAAAAAAAAAACTTATTTAGCTTTAATATTAGTCGTGCGGAATAGTTATGCACCGCAACTAATCGAAGCCATATATAGTATTACCCCATCACTAGGTATCCGATTCCTCCAACCAACAGATTTATTCTAAAAGTATGTAATAAATATTTTTCGAATGGAATCGACATAATTTCATACGGATGTCATGGGAGAGTTTTTAAAAGAAATTAAAAAGACATCCATTTCATCTCATTTATTGAAAAATAATCAGTTTTTCCTGAGAGTTATATTTTATATACATAGAAAATATCGGATTTTTTTTTATCTTTCAGTACTGACTCAGTAAGCATAATAGTAAGTCTGTTCGCTAATGTGCCGGAAGACGAGAGTTCAATCCTCGGTCAAGTCCTACCAAAGAAACGAAACAAAGTACTTGATGTCCCTTACTAACCGCTCAGCATTAAAATGTGAGGGTCAAAAGGCAAGTGGATTCATCCTGGTAAATGAGTTATCCCCTCGGTTGTGTAGCCCATTAAAAGGAAGCATATTGGTCACCCTCGACTATACTAGGCTACTTTTCCTGACTATATAATTTCTAAATATCTGAACACCATGTGGACCCAATTGTGGACTGTCAAGGCAGGAAACGGTGCTCTGAGCGGAACGCCCCATATGTGGCAGCAGTACTACATTTAAGGATGTATTTTACTTTTATACGGGTAGAGGATGGCGTCGGTCGTGAGCTACTTTCTGGAGAGGTTGAATGATCCAACATGTTTCTAACGGTATTAGCAACATATTTGATGTAAGTCTTCCATTTACAGACTGAAGAGAAGGTCAGTCACAGGAGCTTAACAAAGCCCTGGGATTCCCCAAGCGGAGAGCTGATTATTTCAACTGGTACAAAATGGAGATCAGAGCGTTGGTGGTGAAATGAGGAGCTTGGTCTTTGACGCATTAAAAGTAACCAGCCACCTTTTCCCACATTGCGCCACTTGCTCCAGGTCGGAATAGACACAGAGAGAGAGAGAGAGAGAGATACAGACAGACAGACAGACAGACAGACAGACAGAGAACCTGATCATTAATGCTATTCGAGGTGTTTCTATAGATGGTTGTGTCATCAGCATAAATGTCGACGAATGATCTTAGAATGTGGTTTGGGAGATCATTTATGAAGATCAAGAAGAGGGTTGGGCTCACAATAGTACTCTAAGGCACACCGGCGTTTATACTTTTGTCCATGAACGAATAATTTTATAAATTCCAGCAGGAGTAGCAACAACAGCAAACCAATTTTCATAAATACTTAATTTGCATGATATACTCCATTTTGTTTGTTTACAGAAATCCGACTTCAATCGATAAGAACAATTACTATTAGAGCTGTTCTACACTGGTTATTTAAGCGACAAGCCAGAGGCAGTCAACAGGAATCAGTGCCATATGCTTCCCTGACAATTACGCTCAATCAGCAGTTAATACTAAACTATTAATATGAGCGGAATAAGATCGCCAACAAAATTGATAAGTCCGAATTTTCCACTTCGATTTAACAAACAAAATACCCATTCTTTCTCCTTACAGAGACTCCACTTTTATCTTCTGAATTACATTTTTAGGAATCGCATTTGTCGTTTATGGATATTGCTTTTTCAATACAATCTACATAAGTATGCTAACCAAACGCATTCACTCCACTAGTAGATGTGCATATTAACTATCATTCAAAAAGATACAGTGAATTATTTATGGACAATTTTAATGTCACGGAGTTCGAAATAGATAAAAAGAAAGCTTTTGTAGATAATTTTTTCTTGGTATCGTTTTCTTTCAAAAAGGTTAATCATTGTTGGCATTAAGAGCAAACCTCGTGATTTCAGTCTGAAATCTCAATTTGCCACGGAAAAAAAATTAAAGATAAGAAAAATTAATCTTGGGGTGTAGAAAATCTAAAAATGTGTTGGCAAGAAAACCCGATAGGATTTAGATGGCCATTTTTTTTCAGATAAAACAAAAATAGAATTTAGAAATAAAAATTAGATAACAAAAAGGAACCACCGTTGAGTTAATCACCACCTAGATGTAAGATTAAATGTCCGAACTGACTGTTGATATCTCTATTCGTAATATAGAAACTCATTCTGAAACGGAAATCGAATACATATGGACATAAAATGAATAAAGTGACTTTGCTTGTTTTAACAGAGAAAACGCCTGTACCCATTATTAATCACGACGAGCTGACGATGTTTTAAACAAAATTAATTTGGAACTAACATGTACTCTGTCGTGGATCGAATGCTATGTATTTAAGAACGTGGAATAATAGGAGTTTAATTATCAGTAAAAATATTGATAAGTCAAAACTGGAGAACACGTGAATAAAAACGAGAAAAATTAAAATTAAAACACAATTTGTATACTTCGTATTAGGATGGAATTTGCTACCAAACCCGCCTAGTGTTAACGTGTCGAAACGGTTTGTTATTGTCTTACAGTTTTAAAAAGATCTTACAAATATATATATATATATATATATATATATATGTAAATATAACGTACGTACTATGTATCACACACACACACACACACACACACACACACACACACACACACACACACACACACACACACATATATATATATATATATATCTTCAATACGTATACATAATATATATTTTAGACATTCTTTGTCTATAATTATTTGCTTATATATTATGGACAGTTTTCGTCTAGATCTTTTGATTGAGATCCGTTCAAGTTTCTTGGCGAGTCTTTTTTCAGGTGTGCACTGGCTGATCAATTCACCATAGTTATACTGATAAGTAAATTCGGTCTTGTTCTGGAGTAGCGTTCTGTATTGTTAAGATAATGAACAATTTAAATATTTGGCTACATTTTAAAGTAGAATTACGTTACTTCTAAGTTTATTAATAGAAACAATTTAACAGTTAACTACACGTTTTTATGTTTTATTAAACCAGAGTACCACTATGAGGTGCTTGCTATCTCAACCTTTTATTCTTGCTTTGACGGTAAAATAGAGTATTTTAACCTCCTCTTGAGAGTAACATTTACATACCATTATTTTCATCTGATGACGTATCTAATGATTCTTACGTAAGTACATACTTCTGAAAAATTACTTATTTTGATATTTATTTTTAATTTGTCGTACACTCCGATGTAGCGTTAAATAAACACTTACATTCTCATAAGCAATTCTATATCGATTTGTGCATGCTTTGGTAATTGAAACTAGATAATGATTCCGATGAGGATTTAAATTCTATATAAGATATAATGATCACTTTTAATCAACTTTGTACATGGGCATACTCTATTAATGCCTATGCTCTGCTGTCCAACATAACATGGCCGTTATCTTCGCTTTTTACATTGATCTTTACTTTCGAAGTCATCCATTAAGATAATCTAATTTTTTTAAAGTTACGACAGGTACGACTTCATTTAGAAATGTGAGTGTATCATTCTAGGTTTAGGAACAGTATATGTTAAAACTCGTATCATAACTATTCAAAATTAAATAAATACATACCATTTTATTCAAATAATAGGGTGCATAAATGCAAATTATCAGCATCGTCGCTTTAAAGAATAGAATTTTCCGCATGAAGATACATACTATTATTAATCAGTATCTAACTTGATATATTGCTTTCAATACATATAAATATGCATTTCTGTAAATGTTTTATATGTAATATATAAATATTCCTATTTTGCACCAATAATTAATAACTTTTGCCGATTTCTTTACATACTCGAACACAACGGAAATCTAAACACACACATGTTTAAATAAACTATTAATTCAAATACGACAACGTCAGTTATATCACAAAGAGATTTAATAAAAACAGATGATTATATAATATATATATATATATTTTCACTGGACACCTTATCAACGGACATTTATCAACTAGACATACCCCATTAAAAAAAAAAAAGTTTTACACGCACTTTCTCACTCTCCATTACTTAATATTTTTTCAAATTTTTAACTTTTGCTTTTCCACTGCCAACTTACCTATCTATGTAATTTCTCTGATAAGATTTTAATCTTTGAAACGCCTTGGCTTAAGGAAATAAACATATTTTATTTTTACCGAGTACTCCTTGCATTAAACAATCGAAGTTGAAATAAATCTGTCATTCGTAAATGATTATCCCTCTTTCATCTATCTCTCTCTATATATGTACACACACAAATGACACATTTTAAGGATCAAATAAATAGCCGATGTGAAATTAAGTACAATGATGAAGACAAAGTCTAACAGAGCTCATATTATTACATAGTACAATACAATATTTATGACATATTTTGTAATCATACTCTGAACAATTACACAACAACGCTATTTATCCTTATGTACATATGTTTGGGAAATGTATTACCGATTCAACGGTTAGGTCGATATTTAAAATTATAAGCATATTATCCTGAGGCACATATTTCGTCTGTGGAAGAAATATCAGCGTGCTTTTTGCCAACATATCGACTTCGACACTCTCACCCCGAATCTTTACTTACCACTGACAGAATGCCCAACGTTCTAGCTGTCTCCCGCAACTTGATAACTATGTTATAATGCAACTGAAATATAACACATCGATTCAAGTTAATCGGGTTTCGTGTAGGATTCAATTTTGTTCGGGTGAGAATCTTGGTATTAGCTTGTCCTTTATAAGAATCCTTTCCCATGGCGTTAAATATGTAGTAAGTATCTGAATTGTAATTCAACCATCTCAACGCATGTTTAATGTTATGTTTGTATAACTTCAAATAAAGTTTGCTACTCTCTTATCACGCAGACAAATGAATCCTCATTAACCACGCAGATATATATTAACTGATTGGAAACAAATAATCGACATGGGAACATGTGCAACAATGCTGGACTGATAATGTTAATTACATTATTTTCTTTATTGTTCTTAGCAGAGATAATTTACTGTGTCAAATGAAATGAGCAAGGTGGATTACTTAAACATGTTTGGCTGGTGTAACACTCGAAACAGACTGGTGTATGAGAGGCAGAGGTAACAAACTGCCTTTTTGAACAATAACAACGCCAGTCTCTCCTGAACTCACCTGCCGAGAATGCAAGAGGCAAACATTGATCTCAATAAAAAAAAACATAAAATAGAGGATAAAAGAACAACTACAAATTATCTTTCGAAAACTCTCGTGCCCTTCTTTCTATTCATCAGATCCAAACGTCAATATCCAACGTTAGTTGCATGAATAAATTAAATACGTTTCAGAGTGTGAATATATAACACACCTAGGTGGATGTATATCCATGCGAAGATTAAATGCGTGTGATAATTGAGATGAATGACAGGAGAACGGTGATTAAAGAGTATCTTTATTATTAAAGTAACGCTGAGGTAATTCATGTCTGTTTCTCCCCTATGGATTTTTCTCATATATTTTAATAAAATACATGCTAAAATATTCCTTAGTTTTTGCAATTATGTTTTAAAATACTTCCATCCTAATTTCCATTATTATCGAATTTGCAATGAACTCCTCGAGTAATCCAGCTTTTACTAATATGTTGTCGATCACTTTAATCCTCTCATTCTATATTGTCTGACCCCAACTCGCTCGCATTTAATACACTATCTTTCAATTTCGCTTCCGTCGCACATTTTATTCAAAGTCAAATGCAATAAAGGAAAAAAAAGATTGCAATAGCTAATTATAAAAATGGGGATATGACCAGTAGTGGCAATATAATTTAATCCGTAGCAAGATGGCGACAAATAAATAAATATGAATATGTTTAGGTTGTGTAGTAAAAAATAAACTGTTACAGCGAAATGAATAGAATATTAGGGTATTAATATGTAATTCCAGAGAAATGAATTGAAGGAAATTACGCTAAAAGATAAGGTCTCGTATGAATCAACATTTGTTTTAATTAAAAAAAATAATAGCAGCCGTTTCTTTATTGCTATACAATCAGAGCATTGTTAATTGCAAAGTCTGAATCTGAAACAAAATTAATTTTCACATATACAAATAAACGACTTATTATTGCACATTTTCACCAAAACATAATTTTATCTTCAATACAAGTGACAAATAAACTTCTACGATCTGCCATTTTAGAGACAGCTTCGTTTCAGATTGAAATATCTGACACTTATCTTTCTTAAACACACAAAAACATACAACTGCCACTTAAGGAAATGAATACAATCTGATTATAGGGCGACAGTAAACTAGTGTTTATATAGGGAAGCACATTTTTCTTCGTTAAGTCTCATTATATAGGGCTAACAAAGCTGATGTAATAGGAATATGTTACAGTTAAAATGTATGTATTTAAAAAAACAATTAACTTTGAATTGCTGTCAAAGAGATGATAAACTGCCAGTTTTCACTAATAAGTGTCTAATTTAAACGAAATCAAAAAAGCATGAAAAGCCAATTTCTAATACAATCCTTGAAAAATGAAAATAATCGAACACCAACGAAGCCATTTCTTTATCCACCCACTTATTTGCGAAAACCTTTAGCTTTTCAGACACATTTGGTTTCACCTTGTATGCAAAACTGGACATTTTGCATGGGGCGTTCCATTACATCAGATTAGTGACCTTCATTGTAAACCCACGGCTTAATAGAAAGAAGAAAAAGATACAATTAAAACAATATGGAAAACTTTCCCAAAACATGAGCGGTCGATATCAAACAGGATTTTCTCATGCTGTTCTGCCATAATACCTATTATTTCGATCAAACAAAAGAACGCACATCTCAGTTGTTTTCTCCTAACCAATAACCTAACCCTAACCCAGCGACAAAGTGCTATAGCATTAATAAAGCTTGCCCTCACCGTCGCCATTTTTTGTTGTTTTGAAAAAAAGTTTCTAGGAGGCAAGGCTAAACTGAGAATCCCCTTTGTCAATGCCAGTCAAGTTGGATAAAATGGAGAGCAAGTGAACCAGTTGGAATCCATTAATAACAACTATCGTGCAGGCCAAACTCACCATTTGAAAACCTTTGCACGGACAGATATGGTAAATTTAGCCGTAAGCGAATGAAAAGAATAAGAGGAGAAAGTAGGGAGAAAATAGTTTCGCTCAGAATAAACTACACAAAATGATGGGCTGCATTGTTCCATGTGGGATGATCCTGGCTGGTTAAAGATTTGCCAAACGTGAAGTGCTGGTGTCGATTTCACTATCATAAAATGGCGTCGTAAATATTTGCAGCTTTATTATATTAACCAGCTGAAGTACCCGTCTATGCAGAGCTTTTCAACTTTGCTTGAATTTCATGGCCAAAATAAAAAGATAACAACTTTTGTAAAATAATTTTCATTATTTCTATTATATTCAAGTTAATGATGATGATCGATATCCGCTCGGGAATAACTGGAATGTTATAGCAAAAACAATTGTCTAGTGGGAGATTCGAACTCTGATAGATGGCATTAAATATTGGATCTTGAGGCGAACGTTTTATCCACCAGGTCACATATCAACGGAAAATATTTTATCTTTCTTACCTACTTAAATGAGTTCTGCGTAGGAACATTTTTTACCTCTCCGCGTAGATCTCAATAGTTCATCTACTAAGATAAACAGAAATAAATATAAAAGAAAAACATCTTATTAAAGTAAAAATATATTAGTCAACATTTGTCAAATACTTTTTATCCATTTGTAATAATAAAGGATAACAAGTTTTCTTCAAAGTAAATCATACGTCAAATGCGAACGATCATTTGACGTGAAAAGTAGCTGTTCGGTCGGTTAAAAGGGAACTGTAAAAATGTCAAAATAGTTTTTTGTAATGTTATTTTATGTAATTAAATTTCAGCGAATTTTTTTAAAGAGTCAATAACTTCAGACATCGATAGGGACATCGGATTAAAGGTTTTGATCTTCAATCCGCTGTTAGTTTGGCTTTTAGGTCAACTGTTTTACCGTGATGCTGCGACACACACACACACACACACACACACTTTTGCTTTATATATAGACTTGGAAAATATAAAAGTAGCAGCTGAGGACTATATTTTGTAACATTGAGTATACAATCCTTAATGGAATACTTTCCGCGGTTAGTTATTATCTTGGTTGTTTAGTATGTTCACAGCTGAACACAACATTTGATGAAAAGAACTTATTCGCAAAATTATTTTTCAAAAAGACTAAAAAAATGCAGAGTATAGTTCAATTGTTAGGTTCAGACTTGTACAGTTCTTTTAACTCTCGCGCGTCTAAAAAAGATACGCGTTTGAAACTCATATCTTAACTGACTGACGAAAGAGGAATGTCCTGCGAAAATCTACACTACTTAACAAAAATATATATATTGATAAGGGCTCCTAAATGTCCTACCGACTATCAGACGGACATTAATGAAGAGCTTTTAGTATTTTCTGCTAAGCATAAACGTTCCAAAATTGTGTTAATTTTATGCAATGCGAGTAAAACTGTTGCGGAACCCATTGTGACCATTCAAATACCTTCGATGTTTGTGAAACTTAAATAGAAATTAGAGATCAATTACTAAATATTCCCCGAATTTTAATTTTGATAATTTAAAAGCGGTTTTAGGAAACATCTAGGCATAACGTACTATTTGAAAATTCAAATATCAGATTTGCATTCAATATGATTCGTAGTTATGAGACATCGATTAAGCAACATTTACTGAAGTTCAATTTCGAAAACATTTTAAGCATAGAACCTACATTTCCGGGATATCTACTAGATTTTGATCACAGTTTTAATAAGGGCTCTAGAATGTATTTAGTAGAATTATATCTTTAATTTAATTTTCGTAAAGGGACATAAAAGTGGTGCACACTTATTGTTCCGGGAATTTATTTTACCTGTTTTGTAACGAGTATTTTTTTGTGAAATATATATATATATATATATATATATATATATATATATATATATATATATATTATAGATGATGGTGGTGTATGAAGCATTAAAAACGATGTTGTTTTTTTAATTTTTTTATTTTTATTTTGATATTTCGACCAGTCCTCTGGTCTTTGTTAAAAAATGATGTGATATGAAGAAATCTGAGGATCGTTGAGCAAACTGTAATTTGAACAGTGCGGCGTTCGTTTTTTGTCATGACGCGTGAGATGGTCCACACATAACGTTTCCTCGGGTTAGCAAAGAGAACTGTTGTTTTTTTTTGTTTTTTTTTAAAACGAACTTATACGCGTTCGTGATTTGATCAATGGAATAAATGATATTTAAAGGCACTAAATTTGTAGAGGGGGGGGTGATAGGAAACGAAATAATTGAATTAAACGTGTGTGAATATATAGTATAGTAAGTAAGATAATGCTAATGAATAAACAAATACTAATAAGACATAAATAATGAAATTGATCAGAATAAAATAAATAAATAAAATATTGCTGGAAAAAATGAATAAATAAAATATATATATATACATATATATATATATATATATATATATGTGCGATCTCTCATAAAGATTACGCCTTTTTGCATGTTTATAATTAACATTTATTATAATAATCAATATTCATTTCAACATAGAGTTAGAACATTTGGAATACTCAACTTATAAAAAGAATGATACGGAAGCGACCTACCCGACAGTAACACATTTGTATCATGTTAATTCGTTTTAAGGAATAACGTTAACATCTGTTGATAGCACGTACGTGTTTCACTATGGCGTGATTATTTTCTCACATCTACGATTGACACACACGAACGAGTAGGGCATGATATCAAATGAACAAAAGATGAAAGGCACTTAGCATGAAGAGATGAGGGAAGAGTATTATTTAATTCGCAGTTGAGATGTTGTTTGTTCGTAGCTTGAAACGAACTGGATGACACCGATTCTGTAAAATGGATATATTACACCGTTAGTCTACACCGTAAATTCGTCTAGAAAATGTATTACATAGATGTGACCTTTGACAATGTCTTCAATGTTTCGAATTGTAAGTGCACTTATATTATGCATCAGATTTCTTTTTTACGTAAATCAAATTTTTACGGTAAGGTGTTGAATTAAGTCATTTTTAATAACAGCCTACTGGGAATTATAGGTTCAATCTTTGCTACCGGCGATAATTATGAAAATCATACAATTAGCAATTATATTCGGTTAGTGCTGACGGCAAAAAAAAACAATCTACCCTGTAGATTAAATAAAATGTTAAGTTCGAAATTCTGTATAGTTCCAAGGTTTCCAAGTTTAAAAAAACACACTTGAAGGTCGCTTACAGTGGCTGGAATGTTGGAAAACTAATAACAAAGGGGAAACTAATAGTTCGGATAATCCACATAACATAACAAAAATATAACTATTTTGCATGTAATATAATAGTAACTGCCCTCATATTTCGTACCTCAGATTTGGGAGATCTTACAAATAACAACGATGATCAAATTATATAATCAAGTTTTAATATAATTATTACATAACTAAACTAAGTGTTAAACAACTCAAAATGAACATGCATGTGTGCGTTCATTACACAATCCGTGATTGCCCCGCTCGTTGTCCCGGTCCAAAGTTGTTGTACTATCCAATCAGTGCTTCAAAAAACGATTATTTCTACAAATAAAACCAGTTTCAGTTAAAACAATTAGTTCATAAATTAGTTCCATTGCGCTTTCTTATGCTTCTCGAAAATTCGATTCTCTCTATCTCTCCAAACACTTTCTCACACCTGAGGATATTCTTTGCTTATCCAAATATACTAGCAAACCGTGTATGGAATACTTTTATAATATTTTGGCTTGTTAATCTGTCCCATTTGATGGTTCTTGATAAGGTGCAGTAACGTATCCAATTTGATTGGCCACACCCTTCTTATTAATACCTTTTCTCTCACATACGTGATGTAGCTAGTCTCAGTCTTTTCTATAAATACTATTATGGCGTGTGTTCTTCAGGAGTATCTGATCTATTATCTGCCTCTTTTGTCCCAGCTCGTTTGACTCGTTTGTCTGCATCAATTAGTTTTTTGATATCCCATTGTAATACAGCTTTCTATTCCAATATCCAATTTCACGGAAATGCAGGTGTGTAGAACTCTCTCCTGCTCACTTTTTTCCTCCTACTTATAGCTTTAGTATTTTCAAGACTAAAGCGAATAGACATCTGTCTTTGCGATAATCATATTTCGTTCTTTTTGGTTCCTTACATACAGTGGGTTAATGGTTTGTCTTCAGTGATTTTGATAAAAAAATTAAGGTATTTTTAGGAGGGTACAAATGGTACTCATTTTTAGGTTAGAATAGCAAACTTTAAAAATGTGATTTTCGCACGACTATATCAAACCATAAGTTCGACCCGACACAAACAAACCATCTGTCTCCGAGGACCACCTCAACTCAATCGACTCTCAGAGTCTAACTTTAACTGACTGCCTCAAACCCTGAAGAGCTGGCTCTAACTCTGCTCTCCCACCAATACGTTGGAATACATGTACTTTTTACCGAAAACCTTTAATTCCACTTTTTCAGTCATTTCTATTCGATAAGACGGAGGTTGATTACTCGAGTATCCGTTAGGGATAATTGTTATACTGTATCCACGGAACACGGATTACTTGGAGACCATCTAGAAACTTTACATTTCTCAAGAAAGTCGGTCTCAGTATGATCCCCGTTTATCCTTTTAAGATTCAACATAACTGTGTAGGGATGACCTTTAAATTGTTTTTTTTCTATAGATATATAAAAAAGATATCTCATTGATTTAACTCAAAATAAAGTTTAATTTATTTTTAAAAAAAAATCAAATTAGTTGAGAGGAAACACAACATTACAGCTAGAGGGAAATGAGAGCCGTATATGCTTTACCGGTTTGAAAAATATTTATTTGTGAAATTCCTCATGGTATCATTGCTTACCGATTGCAATTCTTTATCAAATAACGTGCAGTACCAAAAACGGTTTTAATGATGAGCACGTAGTCGTAGAGAATATGTTTAATTTGTATTGATAGCATATATAGTTATATGCATTTTGTTGGACATTCAACATTTACTGCCATTCAAATTGGTTTTGCCATATTCCTTTCTAGAGGCCGCTGTATCACAGCTCTTCAATGTTGCAAGAGGAAGGAATCCCATCTAATTGTCATCGGTCTGTCCATCTTAGCAATCCACCTACTATTGCGGTCAGTTAGAATACATATATAATTTAAATAAATACAAAAGTTAACTAGGTAAGTATTAAATATACATATATGTGTTTGTGCGTGTATATCGTTCATGAAAAATATTTTATATAATCCCAAATGAACGAATACTTATAATAACATGCACGTTCGCATTAAAAAAAAATTTATTATTCTCACACATATATATATATATATATATATATATATATATATATAGATATATATATATATATATATCTCGTTATAAATAATTTTATTTCATTTTTTATTACATCCCAGGAAATGGAATCGTGATATAATCAGTGTCAAACGCTTAAGAAGGAAATAAAATAAAGTATATTAAATCGACACAAAACCAAAGAACATTTTGTTGGTTGAGAAAATTGTGCGAGTAAACAGATAAAAAGCCATGAAATATTGAAGATTTATTACAGGCAAACGAATGCAGAACAAACTGAATCGAAGTAATGGGAATAAGAAGGAAAAAAAATTAAGTAAGGACGGGGAAACGGGAAGAACTAATGGATATTTTTTTTCGACGTTTTAGACTGAAGATAAAAAGAATCCATTGGAGGAAATTGGCAAGGGTTATGGAATCGAATGAAAACTCGTGTTTTGAATAATGAACTATGGAAGCAATAAGACATGATACGAGTGAAAGAAAGAGATTAAAGTCTGAATGAAGATGAAAGCATCGAGAATAGAGTAAACCGTTAAAGAATACAGTTTTAGTATGAAAACATCAACCGGTAACTAAAAAAGGCGGGAGGGAAGGTAACACTTTATTGGAAAAGAACAATAATAGTAAGTGCTGAACTACAAAAAGAAACACGGGTAGGGGACTAGACACAGAATATTAAGGTGTGGAAAGATAAAAAGCTAAATAGTGGGGTGCGCAGACACTAATGCCAAACAATGAGTTGCGCAGAGACTAAACGCCAAACATTGGGATGCCCCGAGACTAAACACGAAACTGCCGTGTACCGAGACTAAACACGAACAAATCCATTATCAAATGACTAGAAAATAAATCATAAACAAAGAGGATGTACAATTGGAAGCGGTTGACCAAAAGCAAACTGAAGTATGCTTAAACAAAACGATCAAGACGAGAATTTTTAAAAGTTAAAAGGAAACAGATGCTTGAAAACATGAAATTGTGAACGTCAATAGCAGATATACAACTATATGACATATGGAAGGAGATAACAAGGTTATACTGAAAGAATGAAGAAAGCAGAGTTTACAGTGGCGTTTGTCACTTTGAGAATATATAGGTGCATTTTGAGACGATAAACCAGTATATTTCCCACACGCTGATATAAACAAGTTGAATGATTAATTAAAACAATACTTTTCAATAGAATAAAAGACTACAATATCGTAGGGATATACACTTTTATTGCTTAAAAATGTCTTAAAATCATACAATCACATAAAAATACGTATTCAGAGATAAGTTGCTAAAAGAATAAACTGGTTCAAAATTATTTTTTTCGGTTCCTCATCTTTCATCCTTTCTCCTAATCATCACCTAGACACACTGATATTGTTTGAAGCCGTGACTTGAAACCAGCCTTTAAGAAAAGCGCCAAATACGCGCAGTGATCTCCGATTATTATCATGAGATAAGCTACACCCATCACCTTGGAATGGAGTTAACCCGAAAAATCCAACGACTATGACATGCATATCTTTCCGAAATAGAAATGTATATGTAAACGAAGATATTGTTATTCGAACTTCGAACCACACCAGCGATAGGTTCAACCACATAATTGAACATTTTATCACCTGGATGGAAGTAATATTAATTTATCCATCGACCGGCTTTCATCTCGTCGAAAATATAACTAGTTTTTAATCTTTTTTTTTCACAGTGCAATTGTTTATTCTACAACAAAACGTCGTTGTTTATGCCAACATCTTAAAAATTAACTTGCCTTGTTCCCAAGAACCTTGTTCCTCCCTAAACAAAACATTGACTTTTTCATGGCCAAATTGCATGATTTACTATTCACGTTATTCGCAAATAAACTACTTTTTTTACCAAGCAAAACCATTGACTTTGTCCCCGCCATTGTCTTTATTGTCACCTAGGTTTGGTTGCTACTTATTTATTAATATCCATATTAATAAATTACACATGTTTAAACAATCTTATGTGTCATTATACTTTCTTCAGCGTGTTGTATTTCATATCTTTTTTGATAAAAAACGGAGTACGTATAACCATTTTTTACTTTTTTATTTTTGAAATTTAAATCCGGAAAAATGCCCCCGCCTGGCGATAAAGAGTTTGTTCACGTCATTGCCGGTCTGTAACAGTATTCCTAGGTGTGTACATTATTCTAAATATGTATTAACGCATCGTGACTGCTTTCTTTAATATAGTCAAATTACCCGTTTATGTTAACGGCTATCAAATACATCGCCAAAACATAATTCAATTATCTCAGCTCGTAAAATTTAAATCGATAGCAGTGCAATGTTAGTCAGTCATTCGTCGCAGGCTAAAAACATATATAAAAAACTGCAGAAATTAACAAAAATAGTAATGCATATAAAAAACAGAATATTTCTAGGTGTGTTGGATAAAATGGAACGAAGAAAATTTAAATTCGAAATTAAAAGTGAAAAATTACAATCACCAATGAATTGGGAGATCTTAACCACTAATGGAATCGCGACAGCATCGACAATCTTAACGAACAACATTGAGATAGAAAGTAATATAAGAACGGGTTATGAAAGTAAAGCATTTTTATCAAAGTTAATATAACGTATTTATTTTATTAATAACGCAAAACTTAGATTTTTGAAGTCACTTAAATTACTTTAACTCCCATTTATCTCAAGGCCGAAATCCATCTCATACTTGCAGTCGTACCTCGATGACCACTTTGACAAAGATACATACGCTAAATGTGCGAATGATAAAACGAAATGAGTATTTAAAATTCAATATATTTTTTTTACATTTCATTTACTGAAATTTGACTATCATTTTATACTGAGAACTTCCTTATTCTTCAGTCATTCGCACACCCAGACCGTTATACCTTTTGTAAATGGTTTCATTGAGTTTTCATTATGGGTATAATAGGGCGTATTGCATCTTTCACATGAAGCTAAGGTAAAGTAATTCAATTGAATTTGTTTGTTTTGTAATAAAAGTAATATCTTTTATAAAAATTCATTTATTAATAAATACTGAAAATTTCATTAAGATCAGATACTTTTATTCATATCTTGTTACCAAATAACTATCTTCGCCCGTTTCGAAAGGAATACAATAAATCAGGTATTGAGATATATACTAAAATAGAGTTTGAAGACATACATTTTGCGAGCTTCAAGAGATAAAATAAGATTTATAAAATTTATTAAATAAGAGAAATGTATCACAAAAACTACAATAAGTCGGATATATACAGACTTTACATTTTTGTAAGAAAACGATAGTCCGACAGTAGAATTTAATGGGAAGTTACCAGCTTCTAACCTGAATACATGTGAAAATGTTATTTCGTCTCGCACCACGCATCCACATGTCGGCCACGGCCAATCAAGACAACAATTTCAGCGACGGCTCGCGAACATATATAATATCAGGACTATTTAACACATTGAAGACTACTTCCTATGGCAACAACTGTTGCATGCATCTGGACTTGGAACCATTCAGCAGTGATGAATCGATTGACGCATTAGCATCCGCATCGACCCCTTAAAGCCCCACTCTCCTCACCGCGGCAGGGGCTGTAGCAATGTGATTGCGTCAGAGTTATTCGGCTAACATGGCTCTGGTGAAAATTCAAGAAAAGCCAGCATCAGGATCCGTCGTAATCTGGTCGTCTCTGCGTTTGTGGGTTGCAAGCATAACGTGTCGGATGCAGAATTGCAAATAAAATAATTGTGCAGGAGTCCCATCAGTTGAACAGTAATAGTTGCAGTCGACATTTTAGTACAACAGCCAACATCAGTGTCAATAGCAGATTGTTTGAGCAAGCATTTCAACACATTTCAACACAGATAATGCCATTCGCTGAAAATTACGACGTCAACTTTACTCATACAACCATACATTTTCGGGGTATCGTTCATTCCTCAATTCTAATTAAGCATAACTAAAACGTATATTTGATAACTGTTTCTTGGAAATTATAGGCATACTCATGTATCATTATTGGCTCAAAAACTCACGATGCGATTACTCGTCGTTAAATATACCTGTTATTATAGGTGATCGAGCTCACATGCTGGGGCATTGTTTTACTTGGTTGTGGTCGATGTGTGAGTTGTAGAGAGTAGCGCAATACGGTGTGTTTTTGCTATATACATGTAGCTTGTTAGGCTGACCACTTTTTATCCAATTCTTCTATCGAAATCTCATCTGCATACGGGGAGGTGACAGTGGCTAACGACACGGATACAGTTCGTTCCACAGAGTCGCATTCACTTAGGATGTTGGCAACCTTCACGTGCCTCCTCTCTGAAGTATCCGATGTCTTTCTAGAAATAATTCTATGTAGAAATATATCGGGAAAACCAACGCCAACAATAAAATCATGTGATTCATAGAAAAATAATGATCTGCACACGAAAACGCGAAGTATGAAAGTTCGTGTTCTATTTCTCTCTGACGGATTCTTGCTTCTTGAGTTAAATCTCCGCCATTTAAATACGCCTGTCTGATCAGTATGACGCTAAGCCATCACAGTGAAATTAATATAAAAAAGGATGAATGAAATGGGTGTTTATAGCTACATCGAACTACATGGACGGTTCAAGCAAGGGTTAAATGGGTTTACCATAGCAATAGATTAAGAGTAAGCCAGAAAAGTATATTTATTGGATAAATAAAAGAGGGCACATAGCTTGGATTGAAATAGTTAAAGACTAAATAGTAAATACTTAAGTATTTTACCACATACTATACTTTTTAAAGTTAAATAATTCCGAGGTATACTACCTATTGTAAACACTTTGGTATACAATTCATTAAACAAAATCAGTATCGAATCGATATCTAGGAGTACAGTGCAACTACACACCTTCCGCAGTAGTAAGAATACATAATTATCCACACTTGATCCACGAGGAGTTGATCGCAACAACTTGGACAAGATGCAAAAATTGTCTAACTGAATTAGTCCCGCACTGTCTACCAAGCTTCAGCCACTGTGCCATCACAACACTGTTGACATCCTGTGCTTATTTTACAAGTACCACCACGGAATGTGCTCCGATGAACTAACTGCACTTGTACCCTTTAACGTAAATACTACTGTTTAACTCGAATAGCAGCAAAATTCAACCTCTTTACTCCAAGTTCAGCATATGCTGAACATCTTTCCATACCGTCATATTTTTATTTCATCGGACATCTTGCCTTTGGAATTCCTTTCATGTTTCCCCGACTGTACCAAACATAGAGACTTTAATTTTAATGTGAAAAATCATCTTGCAGCGCGGCTCTTCACTTAGGATGCCCCTATAAATCTAGCCTCGAATGACAGTGGCTTCTTACGTTTCAATGGAGATGTGCCTTGTTTGGGGTAAACAAAAAACACAGCTAATTGTAAGAAGAATGATGCTGGGGTGTTTGAGTAGGTGATAATTGTTCGGAATGGCTTAATCTTAGAATTTATTGAAGAATGCGTTATTGGAGTAATTTGATACATTGTGGATGTAGGTACAGTTGAGAATTAAAAGGTCAGTTGTGGATCTCGTAGATAAAACACGAGAAACAATGTGCATAGGTACTAGCAGAAGAATGACAAACGTGTGAGTGAATTTTGTGAATAAAATATCAAATAAAGTAGGTTGTGAAAATTCCTTTTGTGTTTCTCGAGTCTTTATTTATAAACAAGCTGCGAAAAAGATAGGGGTCAACACGTTAAACAATTACGTAGTCTTTGATGTAATTATTTTAGGCTGATGACGCACAAGTCGAGCTCTTACAACAAGAGCGAAAATGGAAAATGATGAAGGAGAGAAAACCCGAGCTTCATACAGCAAGCGTAGAAAGGGAATTTTAAAGGTGACGATGAATATCTTTTTTTAAATATAAAAAAAAATAGAGAAAATGCACAATGGTAAAAAGTTAGAGCGAAAATTTAAGGAGCTCAAAAACAAATAAACAAATTATCAATGGAACTGAAACGCAAACTCAAATACATAAAAGATGAAGGTGCTGAATTTTAAAAAATGAATAGGAAGAAAATCTTAACCTAAAAAGAAAGAAAATTAAAAGTTCTTAAAAACGGGAACTGTTTTCTTGAAGGAAAATCTAAAATGAATAAAAATGTTTCGATTAAATAAATAGAAAAATAGGTGATGCAACAATGAAATATGCAGCTTTTAGAAGTGACTTTTGTTTGCTCTTTAATATACAACGGATTTAAAATGCGCGCGTTGTTGCCCTACCGTTCAAAGAAAACGCATTTTTATCTTGTAATGATTAAAAACACTCGATCAAAGACAGCGTATTGATTTTGCAAAGGGGTCGTTTGTAATGGCGTGTCATTCCAATGCAAGAGATAGAAATTGGATCATTAAAATAAACGTGCTTTTAAAGGAAAAAAAAGTAATTTTTAAACGGATTGTAATAAAGTATTATGACACTTCCATATCTATTAGTCCGATGGACAGCAAGGGGCTACTTCAAGGTTTAAGCTAAGGTAAAACGGAAGATGCCCAGGAATCGTCTAAGTGACCAATCCTTCAAAGTCACATTTCTCACAAACTTAGACAAACAAATTTTAAATCAGATAAAGTGACATTCAGTTTTTAATATGAAGGAATGGCAGAAGATTGTGCGTCTGAAATATGCCTCTATTTTTTTTTTGGGGGGGGGGTCTCCCACGAAACATGTAGTGACGAGTCACGTTCTATGAGGTGGTTTATTTTCGATGGAACCAAATGTCTGATTACGGTTCCCATTTACTAGCTTCTCCATAGCGGCGTTACATAAGGTTAGTAGAATAAAACTAGCTACCAGAACAGTAGCAGAAACTCGCTATGAAGCGAGCTGACAACAGATGATGTTGTTTGGAAGAAACATTTTATATAATATATATATATATATATATATATATATATACTCGGCTATTTTACTGGTGGAATATTTCATTTCAGCCTCCATGTCGGGTCATCAGGAAAGAATACGGACCGTTTGAGAACCTTTCTCTTGACGGCTATTTTGCGTATCGGCCCCCTCACTTATGCCAGGCCCCTTTATCTGAATCGCATATTTATTTAACTGTTCTATGAAATAACAATAACTGACTTTTCAACGGTTTCGCGTCTCACGTGTCGTTTGATTACTCAGCGGCTCGTCTGTTTTTATTTTTAACGGCTTTTTTATATTTTACATGCGAAAAGATATGGTTTTAATTCAGACAGCCGATCAATTTAATATATATATATATATATATATATATATATATATATAATTGATCGGCTGTCTGAATTCAATCCATGAAGAACCCCTTAATTTGTAAATTATATTTTCCAGGGTATTTTAAGATTATCTCTGGACATCCTCAACCAATTACCTACCAGAAAGAAGGATAATACATTTTATTTTTCAAACAAGAAATTTCTTCCGGAAAGCAACTGACTTCCATTATCAGCAAAACCACAGCTGACGAAATCGAGAGAGCGTTTTATTACTAAAACAAGAAAACACAGCAGATCTTTTCGCCTGTGTCACCGACTCAAGACCTAAGGTACAATGTTGATGTGAACTTCTGTACCGTTATAAATACATATTACGCTCTAATCAAATAATTGGGCTCTATTTGATTCATTCTACCTAACGGTACACGGAATTATATATATGTGTATATTTAATGAAAACTAAACGCAATCTCAACATTAATTTAAACATGATATGAATGTTTTTTAACTATAATCTATGGATCTACGTAAACTAGATAAAAAAGCAACGAGGCAGTTTAACATGAACATAAGTAAAAAATTACATTTTTATTCGTCACATTTGTCATCTTGAAGGGTCATTAAAGGACGGGTTAGTGCAAAAGTGTGTTTGATTCCTTAAAAGACCGGATATATTAATGTTCGAACTTATTTTTTAAATGAAAAAAACTTTATAATTTACATAGGATTTCTTTTTGTTATTTACTGATTAGTAGAAATTGAAGTGACGTACTCATTTATTGTTACTATTTTGCATAAATTTAGAAACACTAATCATTAATTTTTATAGTTTTCTGTTGAGTATATTTTCCCTTATTAAATGGGAGGGGAAACCCCTGTCACCGCCGGGTATCTATTGTATAATATGAAGCATACGATTAAACACTTAATTTTTAGAGCGACACCTATATGCTTTTTTTTTTAAATTAGTAAATAATTAAAATTGAAAGTGTTGTACTGAAAACTTATCAAATTCTTATAGACATGATGTACTGTACACCATTTTAGCATACACAAAAAATAAACCTGTTAAGATAAGATAAATCTTAGGATTATTACACATTTTTAAAGGAAAATGTATAATTCCTCGACGACAAAAAACACAAAAAAAATTAAAGATAAACTAATTATAGATGAGAAAAATAAATGTTCATGATTTTTCCTTATTATCTCTGTTATAATTCTCACCATAGACCGTTCATCTTGAGTGACCGTTTAAAGATTCTCATCTTGAAAGATCGTCCATCTTTCGTGTTTTTCTTACTACGTTTCAGATATCTTTAGATGTATCTTTTCGAGCTGGGGAATATTTCTGTCGAACTTGGGAATCTGGACGGAATTTCGAACGGAACCCTTTATTTAATCCACGGAGATAGCATAATCTCATTCTGTCAGCCATGACCGGGAGAATTCTTCAGTAATTCGCAATTCTTCGTATCGCCAGCATCGATGATTGGACCTTCAGATGACTATCACTTAGAACTGAATTTACTTAGTACTATATCCACTGCGCCACGGGTCCTTGTAAATGATACTAGTATGAATGTTGGTAGCCGTAAACATATTCCTGTTTTTAATGTGCAATCTTACTACTTATCACTGCATTATTACTACATATAACCCCCACACACACGTACATGGATGAAGCTACCAACATTTGTAAACAGTTTTTCCAACATTTATTTATTTTATTTTATAATTTTATAACGCATTTCGAGCGTGGTTCGCTCTCATCAGATGTGAATCCATTTGTAGAAATGTCTTTCGATTTGAAAGAGTCTTTTTTCATTTGAAGAAAATGTGTTATATAACGCATTTCCTCAAATGAAACAACATTTAAATAAGACATTTCTTCAAGTGGGTTCACATATCTCATGAGAACGCACCATTATAAAATAATAAATAAATGTTGAAAAAAACTTTGGAAATGTTGGTAGCCTTACCCCTTTACATAAATAATTTTCTCTCGTTGGAACTGCACTACCTTTCTTATATATATATATATATATATATATATTTATAATTAATTGTGTCCATATTGTATTAACTTCAAGCTTGGTCTGGTTAGTAAGCCATTATCGACCAATGCTGCTTCTTTGAGTTGTCTTACTCACCACCGTTCTCCTCTATAATTTATACTTTGCCCCATGAGGGTAAATGGTTTCCTTTTATCCCTCCATATGTGGTCACCCATACCAAATAAATAAATCAATCCACAAATTACGGCTTTCCGGTATTCTTTTAGCCTTACTTTTAGTGAGGGACATGTCTCACCTTTGTATACTGATGGCACGAGAGCATGCTACCCTCATGGATTAAATAAAAGGGATCTGTTCGAAATTCTGTCCAGATTCGAGAGTTCGACAAAAAATATTACCGAGCTCGGAAAAATACATCTGATGAAGGCCGAAACGTTGTGAGAATAACACGCAAAATTAAAATATTCCCGTGTTCCCAAAGAAGAAGGCCAGAGATTACAATGGCCGAAACGTTGTGAGAATAACCGTAAAGTTTAGAACAGCAGTCCGAATAGCCCAAATTATACAAGCTACATAACCTTTTTTGAAATAATTCCTTGCGTAAAAAAGAGCATTGTTTAACTTTTAATTCTACGGCGAAAATATTTGTTGTTTTTGCAGTTTTATTTTATAAGAAAAATGTAACGTTTAAAAATGTAACGTTTTTCTTTTTGTTCATGGATGCGTTTTTGTATGACATTAAATTAATTTCTTAATTTATTAGTAATATACATATTCACATTATAAAAAAATGTTCTTTCAAACAAAGTATATTTATAATATAATTGATGAAGGGTGATGAATAAAGAGTTCAGTTATATAATGTATGAACAAAAATAACACGTTCATTCCACTCTGCCATAATTATTCTTAGCTCACCTAGAATCATCGTAAAACTTGCTTGGTAGATAACATTATTATTAGCTAATTAAAGTTTTATAGCGAAAAAAATAAAACATTGCTTATTTTTGTTGGAACCATTTTCGAGACAGAGTGATTTTTAGATATCTGTCCAAAACTGATTGTATGAAATTACAATTAATGATTAATACTATACGCATTCACATTATAATACAAGAATGTAATTGCAAACATAGTATATTTGTAATATTTTGCTAAGGAAGTATTTGTTGCTTAATTTAAATGTCAACTTATCTGATACTATTATCATATTCTTATTAAAGTATGACAACACTTGTCCGAACGAAGAGGACGAGAGTACACGTTCCATATTCCCGTCTAAAATTATGTGCCTTGCGATAAACCAAAGAGAATGATCCTGCCCAACCAAATGAGACTATTAAATATATAAGGAGAGATTATTCACTGTATAAGACGAAAAAAAGGCTAAAAAATATACTACCTGTTGTAAAATTAAGAATTTGTTTCATCCTAAAACAAATTCTAATTACTGCATTACGAAATGACCCGGTGATTTACCATTTTTTTAAAGTGTAATATATTTCTATTATATACAGTCTGAACGAAATGTGACGTAACAAATTAAAACCCTTCCTAAGAATGTATAATATTTTGTAAATAACGAGTTATCAAGGTAAACCCTTGGAAATGTGTATTAGTGATATGAAGCCCTGCTCACGGAAACAAAATGGTAAAGATTTCTTATGAAAATCTATTATCTTCATTTTAAATAGGATAGCAATTCTGAGTTGAATAAACAAAATATATAAACTTTTGTATTTATCTATAAACGATGGCTGCAGTAAAGGAATTATTGAGAAAACGACACAACTCGTGTATCTTTATTAGAGAAACTAGGATAACATGAATTATGTTTTTGCTTATATACAAGGTGATCTAAAAGTGTTCTTACAACACATTAAAAGATAACAGGAATATAGTAAGAATTTATGCAGCAATACAAAACATTCTTGATTCAGTTCATTCACTTTACCAGTAACACAAAATAAAGATACTAGAATAATTAATTACGTAATAGATAGAAACCTGCAATGGATTAAGTTATTCACTTTCACTGACAATGTCACGCCAAACACATCTGTATGGACACCATTTTTGTAGCATGAAATGATTCGACACCGTTACCTTCCTGGTATTACATTAATTTGTATTATGTCATTTTTCAGTTATTCTTATTATTTTTTGGTATGGCTAAGAAGACTTTAGTCCGATCTTGTATGTATATCCGTGCCATCTCCACAACCAGTTGGCCAATTCTCATGAAATATAGAAGAGATTACAGATATCAGCAAAGAGATGCTTTTCATTAAACCTTTTTTGCTGAAAAATTATCTAAGTCTTACATTACAGAATTTAAATTCTTTGGAAGTAAGATGAACTACGAAAAGTGAGCGACGGTAAAAACATTTTTCTTTGCATTGATAAAGTAATATTAGTTGTGGCAGTAACATTGATTACCAAGTAAATAGAAGTATAATAAGGAATTTTCGCAAACCCAACGCGAACCAACAAGTAGCCGTGACGAACAAAGGATGCGTTATGAAAGCCCGATGGACGGCTTAAAGAACTAAAGTAAAAAAAAAACTTGGTGTAAATCTAAAACTGATGAGAGAAAACATTCCAAACCTCTGTTATGTAGCACGCTATGGTGAAAGCGAAAATGGAAAGATTTATTTTGCCTCAAGATGTGAAATCCGGATCAAAAGGTGAAATATCTATGGCACAGAAGCGCGAGATTGCAAACGATGCTATAAAAGTAAGAAAAGCGAATAAAATGTTCAGAAGCAACATGGCTGTTTTTATTTGAACCTCGGAAAAACTTCAAACGTTTGAAGGGACTGGCTATTTATGAGTAGCCATTGGTAAATTGGGCACATATGACAAATTGATAGTGTTATATATATATATATATATATATATATATATATATATATCGTACATGTATTGTATTAGTTTCTGTAAATGTAAATCCGTAGAAACTCAAGTGTTTATAAAAAGTGCTCAATACCAAGTAGAGCTGTTTATAAGTATACATTTTTATTTATACTAACATTATTGGTTACATATGTGCATACATGTTTCGGTTGCACTTTTCCAAGAAAGTCAACCTCATCAGACCAAGAATTTTTCATTCCTGAAAAATTCTTGGTCTGATGAGGTTGACTTTCTTGGAAAAGTGCAACCGAAACATGCATGCATATATGTAACCAATAATGTTTGTATAAATAAAAATTTATACTTATATATATATATATATATATATATATGTATATATATATATATGTATATACGTTGTTATGAAAAGTAAAAGTGTGCGTGTAATGTATATCAAACATAAGACAAATTCCAATCAGTTTAGCCGTGATTGTTGTAAAGTAAAGTAAGACATGTGCTCTGAAACGTGACGTCATGCTAGTAGGTAGCAAGCGATATCTGTCCAACTGGCAAATTGTCAGTAATTAAATAAAGCTTAAAAAAAGGAATTAAACACTTTTAAAAAGAACACGATTCGATTTATACTTAAAGTGAACTCTATTCAATATGAAAGAATTCAAAATTAATAGTTGTGTTATTGCTGTTTTAAGTTTGCTGTTTTTTACGTTGTTTCATGGATTTTGATTTACTATTTCTATTTACTTGCCTCACCACGAGGGATAGGACAGATTTCGACAGATGTTCGGATTTTTAATGTGAGGAAAATCAAACTCCCAAAAAGGGTCACTGTTTATTGGGACAAACATTTAAATTTTCTCAGTCTAGAAGACTTTCTCATTAAACTTTACTGACAGAGGACAGAAAACCCGATGTTTAGTATCAAAACAGATTTCACACTTAATTTTATAATTGCAAAAAATATAAAACAACAATTTCAATTGTAAACAAATAAAGCACATGACAATCAAAAGTATGGGAGTGAAATGTTGTTGTCCGTCTATCCTACATTTTTGCTAGAATCATTAGTCGTCACGATACTACATTTACTCTAGGGGTAAAAATGCGCAATGTGTTGAACATTTAAAATTCCCTTATAAAATTTTACTCATCGTATTTTCTTGCACCAAACATTTGAACAATTTATAAATTTAATTACACACAAACAGAACGTTTTAGCAAAAACTAATGTTTTTATAGAACAATGATTAAGTTTAACCGAATTTCTAGTTGCTATTATGCTATATTTGAAATTTCGGAGAAACCTCGCTTATGAATGTGACGACTCAAAGGGAAACTAGTGGAAGCAAAGAGTTACGAAACTACCAAAAATGAACACGAGGCATACTTTCTGTTCTACTTTTTATATTGGGGGGAAGATGGGTTTTAAAGAATGATGTAGCATCGTGTTAAGGAACTAAAAAATAAAAATACTTATCTTTGTTGAAATATTACACTTTAGACGAATAGTTGCTGTGTTTACCTTTCAATAAGTGACTGAGGGTACTGTTAAAACAGCAGATTAATTACCAATTTACCGTAATTATGTACTAAAATCAATGCTACTAAAAAGTATGTTGTATAATTTTTTATAATGTAGTAAATTCCCGAATTACTTAAAACCAAAGTAACATAGCTACGTTAGGTTATAGGGTGTCAAATATCTAGGTTAATCACCGACGTTGGTGTATACACATCCAGTTTTATTGTTGCTGGCTCCGAGTATATCGAAATAAAATACTGTCATCGAAATACAAGACTCTCATAAAAATTGATAACCGGTTTTATTTAACCGATAGTGATTAAGGTTTTTTAAAGAAGGCTATCTCATTAAATAAAATACAACTTCTACTAGTGTGATTGTCATTTTGTCTCTTTCTCTCTGGAGTTTTTTTTCGTATCTGTAAGAGTTCTTCTGGGAACGTTTTTACGGTGTCTGTATTATTTTGTAATTTCGCATAAGGTACAGTCAAATACATATTTTCTAGTTTCTGCTATATTTTAGCTTCTGACAAAACTTCTACGTTTACCAGTAGGAACATAAGTTAGTGGTCAGTGTGCATACCCCAGTCTGACAACGTAAGGATGGGGGTATAGCTTATCATCCTATTCTATTCTCTAAGTTATGCTATAGACACATTGATAACTCAACAACTATATATGTTGGCAAGCAGAAGTTTGTCATGGTGGTTAATATGATCAGAGAGCAACAAATAAATTAATAAAAATCGAACCATAAAAATGTTGTAAAGATTTCAACCATCACAGAACATTTCAAGGTCAAAATCAGTGTCATAATATGCGGGATTTGTTATAATATGAGCTAATTAGCCAGTCTCTACATTAAAAAGAACAGAAGTTATCGCAGAAAGTGTAATTTTCTCTTTTTCCGTTACCTTATTAACCTAGATATCTCACAAATAAATTAGTACGAAACTATGTGGAAGCTAGGCTCCACCCGAACATAGTGAAACCAAAAACAACCGTAGCATCTGCAGCGGTAATAAAGTAAGTATAATTCGATATTTTATGTGAATACTAAACTTGTAGAATATTTTACGCAGTTAATGTTTCTATTTCTTCTTGCCTCTTATTAAACATCTTTTTATAACTATGGAATTTTCGATATTCAAGCAACGCCGGGTTACTTCCGATAGTATATTTGTACTAATATTCTGATCAGCTCTCACACATACTGAACATTTATGAACATCGCAACTTACACAACTGTATACTTTTTCTTTAATATCAAAGCTAAAATTGTTAAGAAACATCAGAAGAAACGAGTAAGTAAATATAAATATCAATAGCAAGTGTTTTTTTTCTTCTGTATAATCCAACATGTTCGCACAAGATACAACTCTTATAAATATGCATATTGATCTACATTTGTCGTTATTTCTCATGTTCAAAAAAACTATTTAATCCTGATATTAAATAAGAAATTGAAAATATCAATGAACGAATATTTTCTTTTAATTAAAGTTGTTTGAATAATATAGTGTGCCGGGTTGGTGTCTGATGGCACCGTTATAATTATGGTTGATATGACTACTTTTATTTTTGTTCAGGGATACATATATGGGTGAGACAACTGATATATCAGTTGCGGCGATTGTTGCTTCCAATGATTTAGACTTGTTTTATATTTTCTAGCTCAAGCGTCAGTGGGTTAAAGTATCGGATCGGTTCTGTTTAATCATCTCTCACAAAAGGTTTACGCACAGATATTTCTTGATCTTGCTCTGGTTAAAAATAAGCAAGCAATAGCAGTTTTTAATGAAGTTTGCAGAGATAATATACATATATATAATATATATATATTTATATATATGTATATTATATATATGTATATATATATATAATCAGTTTATTTTAAGTGCTCGTAATTTATTACTGAAATAAAATCTATCATGTAAAGAAATAAGACATATATGGCATAGGGTTTGTAAGAATTTGATATGGAACCGGCATTCGCCACCAACTTGATAAAGGGTAAATGAGATAGATTAACAGGTGATTAAGGAGTAAAAATATGAGTGGATTGAACATCTGTTCATACAACCACTCAAAATGTCAGACTAAAAGAAAAAAGGAGTGATCTACGGGACTTTACTCTATACTCATACATCCATGTGAAATCAGTTGAATGAGTTTTCCAGCTGGTGGCCAATGATTGCGTCAATATGAAATTATATAAGAAAAATTTGATTAAGTATCTCATCCTATAGGACTTATATTGATTTATTATCTAGGTTGTCCTCGATGGCCGTTCATCTAAGAAACATGACATAAATGCTGGTGTACACTAAGGATTGATACTTAGACCTCTACTTTACCTGATTTTCATAAATGACCTGCCTGATGTCATTGAGCTAGGAATATTTGCTGACGACACCAAGTTCTACTATCGTCATGTGGGAAAAATCAACGTGCACATATCTGAGGCTAAATCCTTAGAAAATGACCTCCAGTCTGTAGTGGATTGGCGTAAAAATAGATGGTAACTTTACATGTGGTAAAGACAAAGCTACTTTCCATCAATAACTACAAGAAACCTCTTCAACTACCGATTGTCATGGCAAATAACATCCCACATGAGAGTTCATCATTCAAACTCCTCGGCCTAACTTTGACAGATAACATGAACTGGAACAAATACATCGAATACATTGCCAGGGCTGCTGCAAATAAGGTGGGCTCCTTCTACCGTGCTAGTAAACTTCTCACACCTAACATGATCCTATATCTCTACAAAGCAACCATTCCCCCATGCATGGAGTATTGTTTCCACATATGGGCTGGTGCATCATCCACTAGTTTCTCCCTATTAGACAAGGTGCATAAAAAAGGGTCACCAACTTAGTAATTCCCTCAGTGCCCACCAAGCGCCAGCCCTTGTCTACTCGCCTCAATGTTGCTTCCTTGTGCCTGTTTTACTAGTACTTACATATATTGTGCTCTGCTGAACTTGCTGCTCTGGTGCCCCAACGACGTGAATTTACTAGACCGACCCGACAATCTGCAAAATCCCATCCAGTCACAGGAGGTCCCCAGATGCCGAAGAGCTTTTTACTTCAAAAACATTTTTTCTCGTGCTGCTGAACTCTGGAACTCCCTCCATGCTCCCTGTTTCCTGACAGTACTGACATTCAGAAATGTAAAACTAATGTAAACAGACATCTCGCTACACAGCTCTCGATTTAGGTCCCCCCCCCCCTCCAAAAAAAAAACTCGCCCTTTTTCTCAGTAGCCCTTTACGCGGCCTGCCTTGTTCGGGGTTAACTATGTTATATATATATATATATATATATATATATATATATATAATTATATTTCACAAATAAATTAGGATCATGTAATAGAGAGTAACTTCCAATCACACATATATATATATATATATATATATATATATGATATCTGCATATGAATTTATTTGCGGTTCCTGTTAATAGGCTATTTAATAGAGTAGGTAGTGATCTTGTTATGCTGCGTAACAGTTGATAAAGAGACGGGAATCACTACCGGCCAACGAGAGTATCCGAAGCCAACAGTCATTGAATTGTTTTTATTTGACTTGTGGCGTGTGAGAAACCATTTGGGCGATTTTTATTTCTCTTAATCGTCGCTTTTGTTGCCCTGAATTCAGACATTGATCTAGCTACGTTTAAACGTTGATTTTGAAATCACGCCGCGCTCTAACGTTTTCTATCAACTAATACTAAAGGTATTAACGGAAAAGGGATACACTTCTTTCATGCACGTAGATTTTTACAAATATTTGTGTTATCGTTTTAGACGGATCAGTTACGTCACAGCCGTACATGTCATGTTATCCCATATGTGGAAAGACCCTAGATAGAACTTTAAAAAGTGGGAGTTTAATTGACATTAATTACAGCGAGAAGAACCAGATTCTTAAATAATTATCGGTTTACAACTACAACAAATTCTTGTATATATGTGTAACAATTAACGTTATTAAATACACTTATATACATTTTATTTACAAATATCAGAAAGCAATGAAGATTTTAAAGTTCGTACAACGTTAGAGTTGTCTAAAATATTTCGGTATGAATAAATCTGTAAATGGAAGGCTCTTGCTGATTATATTAGTATGAGCCGTTCAGTTGTGTTTTCTCACCCGTGTTTATTTGACATGAGTAGTGTGGAGGTCGTCCAAACTGCTACATGCGATCGTATCGTAGCTCCGGTTGTGAGTGGTTCGTACTGCACTGCCAATAAGCTAAGACGATGTTTATTTCTTTTAGCGAACAACTATCTTACTCTCAAACTCCCTAGTAAGATTGTCTCTGAGAAATCTCGCCGATATCACAGTAACTCCTAAATTGGGGCGAACAAACGTAAAGAAGGAAATTAGGGAACCAGCTCCCAGCTGTATCGCACAATATTATTTACGGACTTTTAAAGCCTTTGGTGGAGAGATTTCTACTCTTCTCATTGGCTGAAAATGATATATTCTTTATTTTATTTGAAGTTAGAGTTGATTTACTTTACAAAATATACAACACCCTTTTAGCTACTTTTCATTGTTCACAGGCATGTCTTAAATAATTACTTACATTTGGGATTTGTGGTATTTTTCAAGAAGATTTAACTCAATAATAAAAGTTCTCCAAATATCTTATTTAATGACATTTAAATAAGAGTAAACTATTAATGATCCGTTAATAAATCGTACATAAATGTATCCTTAATTTATTGTGAAAGTGTATAGAAATTATAAAGTACATCAAGTGAGAATGGAAATTGTCGATATTTCACGAATAGTCTTTATATATATGTCAGTTACGACTATAAGTAAACAAGTTTTTTCCTTCGCCTTTTGGCTAAGATCAAAGTGTAGTATCTGTTCCGATGGATACTGCACCCCATACTGGTGTTGTCTTGGCCTTCGGGTCTTTATTTGCGCCCGTAATTGGGTCAGTTCTGTGCAGTTCTGGGAGGTCCACCTTCCCAGGCTTTGCCTTGGGGGGGGGGGGAGTAAGTTTATTGCTTACTGCCTGAGGCGTCCCTACCGAGGAATGTCGACAGGGCTGCCCAGGCAATTTTTAAACCCCACTTTCCCGACCCGACCTTGGGTCACATCTTACTTCTGGGAGTAAGATAAAAACTGGCCTCGTGCCTAACTCCTGGAGAGGAGTAAATCAATACTCAGTAAAACTATCTTCTTTATTCAATAAAATCCTTGCTTCCATGATGACTGACGGCAATTTACGGGTTCACTTTATTTCCGGCATCCTCTTACTCTCTCCTCTTCCGCTATTTATTTTCCTCTCACCATTTCCCTATTTTCACTATTTTGTCTCATTCGCGCTTCCTCGTATATTATACATTAAACGTGAAAACACGCAAACAATTAGAGTTTTGGTATTAAGTAATGTCAAAATAAAATTGTGCTTTTTAGGAATAGTTATCCAGAAATTTGCAGTCGTAACGTAAGAACGGAAAAAAGACGAATCAAGTTCCGAGGCTTCTACACAATAGTAACCGAACTAAATCGACTTTGCAAACTAATACTTAGTTCATCGTAAGGGTAAACATAATTTTTTTTTAAAGTTCAGATCGTATTATGTAGATTGTTTGGTGAATTTCATTAACACTTGCCAGTCTCGGAAGTGTTTGGTGAAACTCGAATTGATGACGTAAATACTGAAATTTTCTTAGATATCTATTCCTAAAACATACGAATAAAGAAACAGAATAGAGGTCACTTGTAGATTTGCCTCGCAACTAACGGATCAATACGCTTTGCAAATACAAATATCCCGCTACCAAGGCGCAGTGCGCTCACACGCCGGTAATCTTTTGCTAGTTCTGTCAAATCAAGTAGATCAAGAGATAGGGTTAAGGCTGTAAGAAATGCAGCAAATATGACGCGTAACGGGAGGGACATTCTGAAAAAGATTGTAAAATGACCTATCCTACCAATAACCCAGTGTCAGAGTGTAACGCGAACATAAAGAAAACCTTTTCTAAAGTCACACGTAATCGTTTAAGTTTTGCGATCATCTCGGCTGCCACTGTTCGAGTGTCAATAATACAGCTGTTCTTAGAAATAAAATGTATGAAATAAATCTTACAGTTTCCACCCGTTAACTGTATACGGTTCGATAGATACTGTGATGAGACTGCGTTTTCTATGAATTAGTTGTTGTTTTATTTACGAGTTACCACTGTTTACAATCCTATATTTTTCCCAATAATAGTTCTAAAAAATTTATAAAAAAAAATGATTATTTATTACAAAGGAGACCCGATGACACATTTTAATATGGTATTAACATTCTCAATTTCTGAGACAACGACATGTTAGTCAACCACGAGGCGTAAGACAATTTATGCTGACAATGATAAATGTATGGCAATCCTCTGAAATACAAAAAGTCAACACCTCAGGGAATGTTTTCTGTTATTTTTTTTTATTTGAAAAAAAATAGTGGATACTCTTGTAAGGTTTTATTGGTTGGAATTTTATTTCTTAATCAAAAAAGTCAAATAACGCATTACTTCAAAATGGTCAAACACGGCCTTATAACCAGCAGTTTTGTTCCGACCATTTATCAATAGTTTATTTCATCGTTTTTCTCTTCTTTGTGGAGAACATTTTTCCAATAAAATAAACGCAATACAAAACGGCTAGAACATGTTTTCCGATATTATCACTTTACTTTTTTCCTACTAGGAATCTTTAGCGTTTATAACAAATGGGTTAAATTATTTTCTTTAAAGAAGTTTAAAACACAAGAAAAGGGTATTAGTCAAATCAATGCTCATTTTAACCGCACGATATATTTTACGCGTAAATCGTAATTAAAAAAATATAAAACACACGCACAATACCTGTTTGTTTTAACGTAATAAATTATACGTACCCGAAGCAATATAAATACAAATACATATATAATCGAATAAATGTCAACAACGTATTCAAAGCAATATGCACATAACGTATTTTGGTACTTATTGAAAAAGCATCCATAAGATTTTATTTTTATCGAGTCACTTACGAGCATGAATAGAGAATCCCGTTTCAGTTCCGAAAATTGCCGAAGCAGTTTACGATATGGAAGAATTTTATTATATTTAAAACCCCAAAAAAAAGAAACTAAGCATTGTTTTACCCAAACCTAATGTAACCCTACGTTCTTAGTGTTGCCTGCCTTTTGACATTTTTTGCACTTTTCAAATCGTAAACTGCTTCTGTTATTTCCCGGATTGACTCTGGATTATTCTCCAATACTGACTACATAAGACTTGAAATCCTTCGAATGGTCATTCCTTACAAATGATATATGTAAATCAAGAAAACATTTAAATAATAAATGTATGTCCATTGTAAAATATTTATCTTCTTTAAATATTTATACTTAAAATATGAAATAACACTCTTTTAAATGAAAGCATTCAATCGTCGATATACGTTTACAGAATAAAGTAAATTATATATTAACGATGCCAATTAAGGTACACATACAGAATACTCATCTAAGAATTTAACGAAGATAAAGTTTGTGTTATTGATGAAAAAATAAAATAAAAGTTATGAGTAACTTGACAAAGTGTTAGTTTATATTAATCGAACATAAATAACGAAAAACAATAGACCATCGCTATATCAAGAGCAGCAATTGAAATATGTATCGACCATTTCGTGAGGATTAACACATTTGCTGAACCTCGAAATATTCCCCTAGTTTAAAAGGTGGAAAACAAATAGAAGACGTTGACCAAACTAAAATGCTATATACAGAGACTCTTTGTATAGTTTTAAATTCGGATCCAATGAGATGTTTGTAGTCAGGCTTTATATATATATATATATATATATATATATATATATATATATATATATATATAAATGAGAGAGAGAGAGAGAATAGTACATACTTACCGGTCTATGCTAGGAAACACATAACTATACCCAATAGAATGTATATAACTGTTCGACGTGCTATCTTGAAGCTCACATGGAATAATTGAGAGTTGGGACTGATGGAAAGCCGTTGGTGAAGTATTAAACAAAAACAAAAATAAAACACTCGTTGGTAAAATGAATAAAGATTAGATGCTTTATGTCGCTTTTATATTTTACCTTCATAAAATTAATATGTGGACTGCTCCATAATAGTATAGTGTAGATAGGAATAAATGTATTAGCTGACTCAAGGTTGGGACTGGCTAATATAATTTATATATTCAGGAAACTTAATCAGATTTTTAGACTATACGAACATGAGAATTTTATAAATATTTGGAAAATGTTTATTTTTTAACTAAATCTAAAAAAAATCTTACAAAATATTTTTTTTTATCATACTTAAATTTAATGTGATAGTTTTTATTGTAATCTAAAAAAAATATTAGTGCTTTCTGGGATAATGAAAGTGCTGGTTTCAGTTCAGTTTACCTAAGTCTCATTTCAAAATATTTAAAAAAAAAATATTAGTGCTTTCTGGGATAATGAAAGTGCTGGTTTCAGTTCAGTTTACCTAAGTCTCATTTCAAAATATTAAAAAAAAATATTAGTGCTTTCTGGGATAATGAAAGTGCTGGTTTCAGTTCAGTTTACCTAAGTCTCATTTCAAAATATTAAAAAAAAAATATTAGAACTTTCTGGGATAATGAAAGTGATGGTTTCAGTTCAGTTTACCTAAGTCTCATTTCAAAATATTAAAAAAAAAATATTAGAACTTTCTGGGATAATGAAAGTGCTGGTTTCAGTTCAGTTTACCTAAGTCTCATTTCAAAATATTAAAAAAAAAATATTAGAACTTTCTGGGATAATGAAAGTTCTGGTTTCAGTTCAGTTTACCTAAGTCTCATTTCAAAATATTAAAAAAAAAATATTAGAACTTTCTGGGATAATGAAAGTGCTGGTTTCAGTTCAGTTTACCTAAGTCTCATTTCAAAATATTAAAAAAAAAATATTAGAACTTTCTGGGATAATGAAAGTTCTGGTTTCAGTTCAGTTTACCTAAGTCTCATTTCAAAATATTAAAAAAAAAATATTAGAACTTTCTGGGATAATGAAAGTGCTGGTTTCAGTTCAGTTTACCTAAGTCTCATTTCAAAATATTAAAAAAAAATATTAGTGCTTTCTGGGATAATGAAAGTGCTGGTTTCAGTTCAGTTTACCTAAGTCTCATTTCAAAATATTAAAAAAAAAATATTAGAACTTTCTGGGATAATGAAAGTGCTGGTTTCAGTTCAGTTTACCTAAGTCTCATTTCAAAATATTAAAAAAAAATATTAGTGCTTTCTGGGATAATGAAAGTGCTGGTTTCAGTTCAGTTTACCTAAGTCTCATTTCAAAATATTAAAAAAAAATATTAGTGGTAAACTATCCCGGGTGAAAGTGGATGAAGTGAAATTATACGGCGGGTAAAAAGTACGTAATAGATCGAAGAGAACGAATATCACCAGCCAGTGATATGGAGTGCATGAAGTGCGAGCTTTGAACCCGATATGGTGAATAGGGCACCTGCAATGAATCTGTCAAGCAAATGCACAACGATAACGTATGAAGAGAAATATCAGGTGTAAATGACCCGGAAACAAACGCACAAAAAACGGCATGAACAATTCAAATATTTTGTCGCTGGTACGTTTTTTAGTTCCTTCCTTCTTTTATGTCACACGTTCATTGGTACAGGAAGTAGGAAACTAAACGAAGAATAGGGAGCGGAAGGGGCACATTTACGGTTAGGGAGTTAGTAGGGAGAGGAAGGGACTTTATATGAATAAAAGTAAGTGAAAGGGGAATGGTCGCAGTTATGGGAAGCTACTTTGAATGAAGAAGTGAAAGAAGGAAGAATAAGGATTAACATATACAAATGACGTATTAACGTAGTTTTTTCGATAAGTAACATTGAACATGTAGAAAAATGCTATTTTCCTATTTTTTATTGGTAAAATTGTGAATGTTAACAAAATGTTTGCGAACAGTATTACTAGACAGTATTCATGTAGAAAACTTTGGACCCTAACTAGTGTGTTGCTAATAGTTATGCTGGACCTTATTGATGTAGAAAACTTTTAATGTTAACGGAATATTTTCTAATTTTGCATGTAATAAAACTGAATGCTAACGAATGTTTTTTAATAAATCCATGCTAACAATGATGCTCGGCATTGTTCATTTAACAACTAGAAATGTTAAGGCGTTTTCTTCTAACATTCATGTTGGGCAGTGTTCCTGTAGAAAACTATAAATGTTAACAATTTTTTTGGCTAATTAAAATACTAAACACTTTTCGTTTTGATTTTTTAAAATTAATTAGTCCCGTTCCATTTAGGCCAAAAAGCCACTCGAGAATAACGGTTAATAGGATGTATCGATTGTCAATTGAAAGCTTGAAACATAATTTTAATGGGTTTCTGTGAATTCTAGTTGATATTTAAAAATTAACTTGCTGCCATTCGCGCCCCTGCATGGAGTTTCATCTTTTTAAGGAATAATTCATACATGAGATGAATCTTATATAAATAGAGATTTTATTCGTCTGTCAGTCACAATTCTTCGTCAGTGACAATTTTGTTAAACGTAATAAATACATTGCGGAATTTGGCTCATTTCGAAATGGAAAATATATCATTGATAGAAAATAATACATTTTTAACAAAGAAAATAGATGTCATGACCGGAAATCGAAACGGACACCTTGAGATATTGAGTCTGATGTCCTACAAACTGAGCTCTTCAGACACCCTCTTAATATAGCTTAAAACATAAGCTTAAATAAATAATTATAGCTTCGGCGTGACGTCATAAGTTTATGATTTACGTCATGTTTCAAAACAAATTTGAACATGAGCGATAACAAAAAATAAATGAATGTGTTAACATCATCAATAGCGCCGGAAATTATTTTAATAGTCTAAAACAAACACATTACTCTAAAAAAATATTTCTTCTATTATAATCTTTATTTTTGCTTTCACTCTCGAAAGATTTCTTAGAGTAGTGCTAACTGTTTATGTATATGTACCTACGAACATCTTTACATAATACGTATACATACACGTTACAAATGAAATATATGTTCTTATGATTCCTAAAATTAACATTTTTCATATTTTAATATGCCATAGGATTTGTTTTTGTGTACATTATAATGTGTAAAGATAGAAATAAATGCAATGGTTGAATAATTCTACTTCAGTCTAGTATATAGTTTTTCTTAATTTCTTCTATTTAAGATTACTTGAAGACTATGTAACATCGAAGATTACTTGAAGACTATGTAACATCGAAGATTACTTGAAGACTATGTAACATCGAAGATTACTTGAAGACTATGTAACATCGAAGATTACTTGAAGACTATGTAACATCGAAGATTACTTGAAGAATATGTAACATCGAAGATTACTTGAAGAATATGTAACATCGAAGATTACCTGAAGAATATGTAACATCGAAGATTACCTGAAGAATATGTAACATCGAAGATTACCTGAAGAATATGTAACATCGAAGATTACTTGAAGAATATGTAACATCGAAGATTACTTGAAGAATATGTAACATCGAAGATTACTTGAAGAATATGTAACATCGAAGATTACTTGAAGAATATGTAACATCGAAGATTACTTGAAGAATATGTAACATCGAAGATTACTTGAAGAATATGTAACATCGAAGATTACTTGAAGAATATGTAACATCGAAGATTACTTGAAGAATATGTAACATCGAAGATTACTTGAAGAATATGTAACATCGAAGATTACTTGAAGAATATGTAACATCGAAGATTACTTGAAGAATATGTAACATCGAAGATTACTTGAAGAATATGTAACATCGAAGATTACTTGAAGAATATGTAACATCGAAGATTACTTGAAGAATATGTAACATCGAAGATTACTTGAAGAATATGTAACATCGAAGATTACTTGAAGAATATGTAACATCGAAGATTACTTGAAGAATATGTAACATCGAAGATTACTTGAAGAATATGTAACATCGAAGATTACTTGAAGAATATGTAACATCGAAGATTACTTGAAGAATATGTAACATCGAAGATTACTTGAAGAATATGTAACATCGAAGATTACTTGAAGAATATGTAACATCGAAGATTACTTGAAGAATATGTAACATCGAAGATTACTTGAAGAATATGTAACATCGAAGATTACTTGAAGAATATGTAACATCGAAGATTACTTGAAGAATATGTAACATCGAAGATTACTTGAAGACTATGTAACATCGAAGATTACTTGAAGACTATGTAACATCGAAGATTACTTGAAGACTATGTAACATCGAAGATTACTTGAAGACTATGTAACATCGAAGATTACTTGAAGACTATGTAACATCGAAGATTACTTGAAGACTATGTAACATCGAAGATTACTTGAAGACTATGTAACATCGAAGATTACTTGAAGACTATGTAACATCGAAGATTACTTGAAGACTATGTAACATCGAAGATTACTTGAAGACTATGTAACATCGAAGATTACTTGAAGACTATGTAACATCGAAGATTACTTGAAGAATATGTAACATCGAAGATTACTTGAAGAATATGTAACATCGAAGATTACTTGAAGAATATGTAACATCGAAGATTACTTGAAGAATATGTAACATCGAAGATTACTTGAAGAATATGTAACATCGAAGATTACTTGAAGAATATGTAACATCGAAGATTACTTGAAGAATATGTAACATCGAAGATTACCTGAAGAATATGTAACATCGAAGATTACTTGAAGAATATGTAACATCGAAGATTACTTGAAGAATATGTAACATCGAAGATTACTTGAAGAATATGTAACATCGAAGATTACTTGAAGAATATGTAACATCGAAGATTACTTGAAGAATATGTAACATCGAAGATTACTTGAAGAATATGTAACATCGAAGATTACTTGAAGAATATGTAACATCGAAGATAGCTGGCTTCTGTCGCTATGCAGTCAGGGCAATAATACTCCTTGATTCTAAACCTGGTTTGAGTAATGACTACATTTGCACTGCCGTCTGAGAACTTTGTAAATATGTAGTCAATCCTGGTATCAGATGGTGAGTAACGACGATGGCGTCTGCCTTTGAATGGTTAAAAGGAAAAAGAGATAAAAAGCTGAAACTCAGTGCACACTGGCTCACGTGACCAATAAGAGTACAGGGATTAGCTTACGTGTTATCCAATTCTTTAAGGTCCTAAACGGGCAAAGGAGACAACAAATAATTAAGTGTGATATTAATAAGCTCTAATAACTTTTAAACATTTATATTTTTTTGACTTTAGTAAGAAAATTCAGTCA
>OY744515.1:217195423-217215423 GCA_963556195.1 Sepiola atlantica | reverse complement strand
TATATACATATACATATATATACATATACATATATATACATATACATATGTGTGTATATGTGTCTATAAGTATATATATATATATACATTCATATACACACATACACGCATATATATATATATATGTATATATATATATGTATATATACAATTCTATATACACACATATGCATATACACGGCCATATATATACATCTATATACACACATATGCATATACAAGCCCATATATATACATCTATATACACACATATGCATATACACGCCCATATATATATATATACATCTATATACACACATATGCATATACACGCCCATATATATATACACATCTATATACACACATATGCATATACACGCCCATATATATATACACATCTATATACACACATATGCATATACACGCCCATATATATATATACATCTATATACACACATATGCATATACACGCCCATATATATATATATATATACATCTATATACACACATATGCATATACACGCCCATATATATATATATATACATCTATATACACACATATGCATATACACGCCCATATATATATATACATCTATATACACACATTTGCATATACACGCCCATATATATATATATATATATATATATATATATATATATTACTTTTGATGTATATACATACATCAATGTCCCTTAACTCCGGTGATTCAACTGGGACTGTGGTGTCAACCTTATATATATTCACTGCTGGTCTTGATATCTGACGGCGATGATCATTTTCTTTTTCAATATAAATATAATGCAGAATTCAGCAAGTTTATCCCGGCAATCAGTGGTTCTGCTGCGTAAACATCAACAGTCTAAACCATTTTATGTCTAGCAATGTCGAATGTTCTACAGAGATTAGCGTATGAAGAACTTCGTGACATATTTATTATTTTATAGATAGATAAGAATCGATTTCGATAGAACATTCAGAGATCAACATATACTGAGTTTAATCGAAGTAGTTACTGAGACAGCATCATTTACTCAGGTCTGTTCTCGCGCCTTTAAAATATCGATGGTTTTTGTCTCATTTAAAATTGATTATAGTGGGAAAATCGATTCATCGCACAATAGATATTTAGGCAAGACATAAAAAACTGATCTGAGTTCAACTTCCATTAATAACTATAATTCTATTTGCAAAGCGAGGGAATTACTTGTAAATTAACTATAAGAGATGCACCAAATGACCATTTGGTCACTGATACCGCTTAAGTAATTGGATTAGAGCAGATACCCAGAGCGAAAATTGCCGCTTATGCCATTAAGAATGTCAGCTTTTCTTTAGTGGTGTACTATCATAAATATTACTTAAATAATTGAGCTTGTTTGCTTCTGAAAATGTTTATCGTGTTAAATTTCTATATCTAATGTCCGTATGTTAAATGTATTTGTTAATTGTTTGAATAGTTTCTTGTTCATAAACCCCTTTTAAATTGTTAGAGGTATATCTCGTTTACAACATTTATTCTGCAACTATATGATACATAGTAGGTGGATAAATATATTACATTTTGATACGAAAATAATTGTGTGGAAAGCGTTCGTGAGTCATAAAAGAGAAATGATTTTCTGCTTTGTTTCATTTTTTATTCTGACAGAAATGGTAAGAGGTTCAAGGCCTGAGCAAGATGGCAAAGCGGTTGTCGTTCATTCTAATAAAAGACCCGGCTTGACTCGAAGGTTTCCGAGATTTATTTAAATGTATGTTACTTTATTTACACACCTCCTAGCCAATCAATGCTAAGTACGTCATTCGATCCAACCCCAACATTGAACATCATATGTTTTTATTAATCAAATAATTGTTTCCAACAGTATGCAGTACGTTATACATTAAGCTGCTTTTTTTCTGATGCTATTGTTTGTGTGGGTAATATTACTAAACAAGCGATTATTTAGTCACGAAAATAATAGTCGTCACAGGACGAGTAAAATTAACTCCCCGAGTGGAACAGTTTTACACCAGATGTATGTCCCCTTACGAAGTTTAAAATATATATAAGAATATTAAATCTTATTTCAAGAATACTTATTCAAATGTTGATAAAACCCCGTTATATGATTTTGATTCTAGAAAATGTCTAAAATGTTGGCTAAAGTGTAAGGAGTATTAATAAGAAATTGAAATTAAAAAGAACCTTAGTTAATTAGTGTTTATTGAATATGAGTCAAATTTAATGAAAATCTAAAAAAAAATTAAAAATAGGCGGTTGTGCTCATATTATGCACCCTAACACGCTTTAACATTCTTAAAAATACTGGAAATTGGAGAAATATATATATATATATATATATATATATATTTAGAGAGTGAGAGAGACAGATTACACGTTAATAAAGTTGTCCAACACGACGCCCATGTTAGGCAGATCCTCTTGTAACGTATTGGTTCGAATCCTCTACGAGTCTCATTTTATACCCTGTAGTATGCTTTGTTTATATATAGTCCCGCGGAGTAAATACATAGCTTGTTTAGTAATATCTGTGTAAACAATAGCATAATACCACTTTAGGAATAACATGCTGTATATTATAATATAAAATAAGTATTAAAAAAGTTTATATAGTGGCAGGGTCTGACGCAAAAGTAGATCGCATTCCTCATTCAATCTCAAGCAACACCATCTCTTCCTTGACGTTAAAAATAAAATAGATTTTACTGTAGAGTTTCCCTCTTTTAAACAAGCATAACTATTGTAAAACCTAGAAATAGAATATCATAAACAATTTTGAATCTTTGTCGTAAACAAATGATTATTCTGAGAATTTCCCTATAGTATTTGATAAGCGAGGAAGGAAGTAACATACGCTAGTAAACAAACAATCAGGGTTGCTCACTGTGAGTTCGAAAGACATATTATTGAAAGTGTTAAAATCAGTGGAGTGGAAAATACGACAGATTTTGTGAGCCGTGCGACTGATTGTAGGAGAGAAAAAAAATCAATAGAAAAATTGCAATCAAATTTACCTTGGAAAGATTTCTATTTCTTCCGAACGAAGGCAAAGCAAATTAAGTAAAGAAACTGTCATAAAAAAAAGCTTCCGACGAAAAAAAATAACAAACGGAAAAATGAACGCCATTTTGAAAAGGATAATTACAACAGTAACCGCTGTTCTTTTTTCTAATGCTAATTGAAATTTAGCGAAACAAGAATAGAATATCAGATATAAAAAGGAAAACACGGGTATACTATTGAGAAATAAAAGGAAAGGGAAATGAAATTGTGAAGGGAAACAAACATTTAAATGGTCGAAGAAAATGTTGGGTAGAGAGTAACGTTAGACTGTATTATAGGGGCAAATGTAAAGGGAAAGAACACAGCCAAAGTAAAAATCTCCAAATGAAAAGAACAATAATATATGAAGATAATATATGTCTGTCACCAGAACCACGTCACGATTATTTAAAATATCACGCCATGTTTTGTTAAATATGTTTAAATACGGATCCAAGTTGTAAACTATTAATAAAGAAGTTTACGTGAAAAATGTTCAATATTAGCATTAACAAAGCCAACCCCTTAACAATATTTTCTACAAGAACACTGTCCAGCATGTATGCTAGCAGAAAAACACGTACAAGCATTCCCTTTTTCTACATAAACAATCTGCTGCATGACTGTTAGTGGACATTCGCTAGCATTCAGTTATTCACGTGCACACTAGCAAGTCCTCCGTTAACATTCCAGGTTTCTACATGAACAATGTCCAGCATTACTTTAAGCAAAACGCTTGTTAGCATTCATCGGTTTCTACATGAATAGTGTTCAACATTTGTGTTAGCAAACATTTCATTGACATCCAGAGTTTTGTAAATGAAACATAGGCAACGCTCAATATTTTTTCTAGCAAATAAAAAAGTTAATATTTCGTCTTTTTATCTTTATCCCCTTCCTCCTTATCTACTTTATTCTAAGCATTTTCCTCTCGCTGCTAACTGGAAATGTGATCTCCCTTTACTTTTTAGATAAACGATCTTGGTGTTATTGTTTATACTGCGTCCGTTATTATCTATATTTTTTGTTGTTGTTGGAATCCGTCTGTCTAAGGAGACAATGGAGCTCTGCGCCTCAAATTTGTCCATTGCCGAATTGCATCGTCTGCTGTTACTGTGCAAGCCTATCCTTTATCGACACTGTTGCAGTTGCCACATATTTAGGGTGTGTCTTGTTGCGAGAGCTCTGTTGCAACCTCTCTACAGTATGTGCTCACTACTCTCTCTCGACTGCTGGTCTCCCATCTTCTCAATACTCTTGCAGCATGCCTTGACAGCTCTTCCCCAGCGGCTGTGATGTTCAGCGACGGGCTCCCAGCCTGTTATTTAATAATAACATTGCTGTGTGTATCTACGTACGCTTCACAACAAATTTAATTAAAAATAGGACAATCAAGTAGTATTACTATCTAATGTTTTTTCTATGTATCTAAAGAAACGAGACGTTCCCGTCAGTCGTTGGGCCACAAATACTACCACTAGTCTTTACACTTTTACTTTGTTCGAAAATTCATGAACCTTGACATATCTGTTCTTCCTGCATAACTATATATAATAAGTATCTTTACTTTCTCATGAATATATAAAAGTAAAGAAACTAATTATTCTACCATCTAATTAACATAGTGTGTGTAGACACTACAAGGTCATATATAAATTAGATTTCACCCTTGAAAAAAGAAATACGCAGTTTTCTAAGCGGTCACAGAAGCATTAAAGACTATTGGAGAGTAATCGAATCGACGGAGCGAGACGTGGGTTGATCAAATCGTATAGGACTTGTTCAGTTAATTACAAATTACGGCTGATTAAAACAATAACATACTTTTATTCAAATATATCTCAATCTCAGTACTAATGTATATTTTAGAATGAATTTTATGGATTCAAAATATCGTGAAAAAAGACGTACGAAAACAAAAAAAAACTTAATAATTTCAACTTTCGTATAATAATGGATACACACTATCAGAGAAGATGGAATGTCGAAGTAAATATAGATAAAAAGGCGAGTTTTCAATGAATAATTGCCCGTTAAAATTAATATATAATTCTATATTTTAAATGTTGATCCACAACAACAGCTTTGTGTATACATTTTATGAGTAAGTAATTAAATAGTGCTGGTTGAAATTGCTGTAACCTCTTTAGATGGATCCATAAAAGTATTTTGCATTTACATACGTAGGGCGCAGAGAGGAAAATTTGTGTTGAACACAAAATTACTGAAAAAAAGTAATGCAAAAAAGAGAGAATATTGGGAGTATATATATTTTTTAAATAAAAAAAGGATATGTAAGATAATAAAAAAACAGTGACAGCTGAAAAAAAGTAAAGCGAATTTCAAGAATAGCAAATAGAACACAAATAATAGTGGCCAAATAGCAAATAGCTAAATGTAGGGGAAAATTGTTTAGTTTGCGAACATTAAAAGATGAACGGGGTGACATGAAGTATCGAAGAGAAAGAAGAGATATACATAAATTAAGAAAGGAAACAGAAAAACATTTTCATGTGAGAAAAGCGAAAAGAGAGCCACACATGGACATTGAAATAGAGAAATAATCAGTTGTGTGTGAGATAGATAGATAGATAGAAAGATAGATAGATAGACAGAAAGATCCAGAGAGAGGGAGGTTCAAATTAAAAGAGGAGACACACGAATATTTCTCTAGGCACAACTCCAGGTCTCTATATTGCTGATCAAAACACGAGATATTAATTGAAAGGGACATGGTGTTATAATAACAACACCAATTACATTTAACGACATCAGTAAATAAATATGATTAACGGTGTAACGCAACATCATGTTCCTTTGAAATAATATTCAGAATTGAGATGACGCAGATACAGACACTAACTTGCCATTGAAGCTTCTAACTCAGTTGGAGCCTTCAAGATTGCTATGCTTGTATTATGCGAACATCAAACATTTTTGCCGTAAGACACCAGCATTTATAATACGATTGTCTATTCATTTTAAGAGACATAGGGCCGGAAATATAGAATAAACATGTGAAGAGGTGATTAGCCTCTTTAAATGTTATGGATTGAATATAGAAATGACCATTAATAAAAGAAAATGAAGTTTTAAAAATGAAGGTATAAACAGTTACCAAAAGAAAATATTTTTCACGTGGATTCAAATGATTCAGCAACAATGCTCAAACTACTAAACCTCTGTGGACCGGGCTTGTTTGTCGACGTGCACAGTTTTTTTTACGCCACAAAATCACGTATTTAAAAGATTGCTTCATCGATTTAGATGATGATAATCACCCAGTGGATAATGTCACAAAATGATAGGATCATCATTTTTACGTCATCACTTATGAAGAATAACCGGGCACGGTGGATGACGTCATCATATATAGGTCATCCATTATAAGATCGATTATAAGTGGATGACGTCACAGAATGATGACGTCATGAATAAAAGCAGAGAGAGAAGGGTGAAAGTATACTTTATCTGAACGTCCTGGAGGTCTAGGTTATTATAAATCTATACAATACACTCTGACGATCAACCAGTCAATGCAAAGCAGATAAAATACGAACAGAAATTCAACATTGCACACAATGTATTATTTTATTTTGACAATCATGTAATTAATATCGTGTATTATAAAAATGAACGTACGTGTGCAAACATAGACAACTAATCGTGATTATTGAAGCTAAGTTTGTGCAATACGATTTACCATGCGTGTTGCAACAACAGGAACTCAACTGTTATTGATAAAAGAAAATTATCATAACTGCCTCGGGCAACGCCGAATAGCCCTGCTAGTTCTGAATAAAATATATTGAAACCTTCATGATATTGTTCAAGACCTTCATTTTCGAAGCGATATAAGCAGCGTCGCTCACATATTGTTTAAGACGATAAAGAATATTTATTTGAAGGAATGAATACTTGGAAAATAAGAGATAAATAATAAAGAAATATTTTTTTTAAAATTAAGGAAAAAATGAATAAATAAAAAAATAAAAATAAATATGGTGATGATGATAATGATGAAGAAGAAGCAAAAGTAAGCTACACTGGTATGCTTTTATGAGTAACATTATCGCTAGCCATAATAAAGACGTTAAAAATGATGGGGCAGCCTATAATTGTCGCAATAAATGAATATATCCCTTAGACAAAACTTATCGCAAAAAACTTGTTATATTTCGGTTCTACAAATGTCATTATATGCACATTTTAATCATATAAAACTAAAAAAAAATAGAACAAAAGAAACAATAATCCATTCTATCAAGTCCTTTATTTCTTTATTAAATGCTCTCACTAGGTTGACTAAAAATTATTTTTAAAAAACTTGCGACTCTTCACATTTAAACCTCTCCAAATGTCTGCTAGTTCAACGAATTCAGTCCAGTATTTGGTTCAAAAGTTCGACGAAGGGGGTTATTGTAGTTTATATAAAATATTGCATGTTCAAATTTAATTACTTCCATTTATACATACATATATATATATATATATATATATATATATATATATATATATGTAGTGGTTTTCAGATAGATCTTTTTCGTATCACGGCTCTTCAATGTAGGTCAGAGCGGGCGTCAAATAACATACAGTGAACACAAATAATTTGTGACTTATTAGTCTAGATAGAGCACCGAGAAAGGTTTTTGCCATCTGTGGTAAGCGAGTTCCGCACGAGCGTTGAACACTGTAGGCAGCAATGCCACTTCCTTCTGTCTTCTCAGGTAAGTGTATCTCAAATTCACTCACTGTCTGTGCTGATTGCCGACGACCGTGTTGTCCTGAACGTTTGTCTTGTGATACTAGCCTTAGTCTACGACCTGCGATCAATCCCATGCGAGCGCCTACAACTTTCACTGATAGGGATAAAATAAAATAGAACCATATCGTCTGTAAGTGAAAAAAAATATTTGAAATATATACACATATATATATATATATATTATAGTTGCATTCCAATTACCAAAGGAACAATCAATCCATAACCATACCTTTAATTTGTTCTTTCAATGTTCTAATTTTCATATACCATAAAACAACCACCACCAAACTGTTCTTCTGTTCTTTAATCTCTTTACTTTTTACTGATATACGAAAGCAAAATCCTTGGAAGAACAGAAAAAAAAGGTTTGCTTGTGGATTAAAAAAATTCAGGGAACAGATAAAAGGTATAATTATGGATTGATTTTTTCTTTAGTCATTGTAATGCACCTATTATATATATATATATATATATATATATATATTTACGATATATTGTTTATTTAAACAAAACATTATGTGGTTACACATTTACATATATATTTCAGTCAGAGCTATAGTTATCCAGTTATTTGGGCCAACACTTGTTTATTTCGTATGCGTGCATTTACTTACATATCGTTTTTATAGACGATATTAAGATTCGAACATGTACGTTTGTTGTTTAAGCATCGACTACATTATTTAGCTCAGAGCGTCTATATAATTTTCTTTTAGTATTAAAAGTTACACAAAATAGAATATTTTGGGTGCTTATAATTGTGTTAGTTTATGAGCTTATAACGAGTATAGTTTCAGAAAGTAATTTGGTTTCATACCAGCAAATGCAGCCGGTTTGAATAAGCTTGTTTACTTAATATACTGCACCAGAGGCACAAAAGGCAACATCATAGTGGTAACAGCTCTGAAGTTCGACTTTCGTAATAATAAACAGACCATTTGAGACAAACTCACACTGTACCCAGTAGCCATGCATTAACATATCGCAAACCACAGCGTAGACAACACCAAATGTATGCTCATATACTCCAGTTTTCAGACGCAGCAACACAGACGAAAATACAAAAGCAAACTCATTCTGAGACTGAACATCCACATTACTGAACTGAACAATAATTTGAGACCTCACAATTATTATTGATTCTATAAACACACAACCTGGCCATCAACATTTTCCTACATGTGATGATAAGTGTGTGCGATGGGAATATATCTTAACTTTTTTCATTAGCAATTATTCATCTCAGGTTTTAATTTTGTCAAGTTCCTATTTTCTTCCTATCCTTAGTTTCGTATATAATACGGAGTACATTTTACCATTCTTCTCTATACACTATCTAAGTGCGCATACATACACATATGTGGGTGTAAATATATATATATATATATATATATATATAGATATATAAATGAGAGAGAGAGAATTCTCCCTTCACGCACAACAAATCATGCGGGCAGCCCACACCCCCCCCCCGCCAAATGTTACCCGTCTCCCCTTTTACCCAACACTTTTCAACATTTTATGACTATTCAAAATAAGTAAAATGAACCCTTTATTAAGTCTGGTCAAGATACTCCTTAAGACAGAACTTTTGATTTGACTTATCTCTCCATCTATCTTGCTCTCCTCTTTAAAAATACATGTGGATCAATGTTTTTCTTTAATCTTGCACACTTTAGATTATACAAATCAAATTAATTGTGAAAAAAAAAAATACGTTTGAATAATGCATATTTAGCAGTGAAAATATGAGTGTACGTAATGGCGTCACCTGCTGTACATTCTAAAAGTAAGAACATTGATAATTCAGAATTCCTATTTACTTGTCAGTTGACATTTCTATACACATGTATGCGGTTTCAGGTATCTTACCCCTAAGCCATCAAACTTGCTACTGACAGTAAAGGAAATTATAATGCTTAGTTTATTCTCTTAGTTTACATATTTTCTCCGCGACGGAATATTTAAGACAACTCTAAAATTTATAGACGAGTATGGCTCTACGTTGTATATCTATGATATGGGAAAACCATTCTGATTCTTATATATTCTCGTCCATATTTTGTGCCCTTCATATTTCCTTCATTAATATCCAGGTATATTTATTAATTGTGGAACAATGTTATTCAGATAAGTACAATTTTAATAGATCTGATACATTTCTTATCATAGTTAGACCGGTTTGAAAATATTTTGCAATGGCAGCGATTTAAAAAGTAGGAGTTTATTTTCTTGTCTATAAAAGTTACTTTTCTGGGGAAAAGAAGATCCCGGACAATGCCAAATTTCGACAACTAGTATAGATATAATTCTAACTTGCTTTTACTAATTCACTTACCTAGAAGATAAACACAAGATATAAAAATAAGACTATGCCTAAACAAAATAATATTAATGATAATAAATAAAGTAAAAGAAGATTAAGGATTTGTTTCTGATTTAAAATCTTTTTCTCGGTTCTCTGCTATCTGGAAGGTATCGACATGAATATAAAAAGATTATGTGAAAATAATTCTTTCAATCAGATGAAACATCATTTACAATACGACAAGATCAACCGGTGCTTCTGCACTGATATCTATCACAAGATATATCTCGATTTTAGTCCCAAATTAAACCTATAATTCGATTTTGTCGAGAAAGTCATCTCAAAGAAAATCAATCTTTTGGAGCTGTTTATTCCAACAGATACGATGTTGAACAAGACAAATGTAAAGAATCCAGCGCTCTCAAAGGCACGCTTTGATCTCTACAGCTATAGCCAGAAAAATTGTCGCATTTTATGGTAGGGGCGCTTCAGGCGATTGGCCATAAACTATTACCTCCTTAAATATAGAGAGAAATACCCGAGTAAGGGCATCTTACTTTACCTCAACAGATGCGGGTCTTGAGTCTCCACGGCAGCTCCTGGTCTGTCAGACGGAGTGTCGAGGCGAACCTCAACTAGTATGACAGACCCGGAGACAGCTTGATTTATTTAATGCCAAAGCATGATCCCTACTATAAACGATGACATTTATCCGATTAATTTAACATAAATTGCCAATTCTGAAATAGTAGTACATCGGTATTTGTATGGAAAATGACCACAATAAAGCCGATGGGATTTCAAATAGTAATCGCCGATTCCATAGTCTACGATGGCATCCATATGGTCAATAACGCAACATCTTAAACTAATATTAACATTCGTCCTCCCTTTTTTCTTAACTAGCGGGTAATGATTATTATTTTCTAACACAAACGTCAATATTAAGTCATTACAAAAATAATAGCCGACTTCAGAAACATACATTTTCACACGAAAATATTTTCACTTTTCCAATACTCTGTAAATAACGTGAAACGGTTCCAGTACTGACAGCAAATGTATTTGACCCTGACGTGGATTTAGCTCAACAAGTGATTGCAATTGTTTGCCAAGATGACACGACCGTCCTCTACCTACTCCATCTTCATGGTTCTTATCTCCACTACTGAATTTCTGGAACCACCTTCATACTGTCTGATCCGTTGTGGATCCATCTCCGTACTCTATTGATATTAGCAGAAATTTCGGTAGCATTTTGTCCAAGTTTGAACTCATGCAAAATAAAAAAGCGAAGGTCATGTTTTGGCATGTTCATCATTGAGGATATTCTATGCTTCAAAAAACTTTCTATCTGAAAAGTTACAAATTATTATTAAAAACACACATTGATTATTATATATGTTAAAATTTACCAGATATAAACTACACATTATGTGTTAATATTTTTTTTAACCCAGCACTTCAGGCGGCCATTATTTTTGTAAGGACCTAATAGATTCAAAATTTGTATCCGAAGGAGATGTGTCGTTTTCTATATGATTTATGTTGAATTACTTCTCGCAACCTACTCAATATCTGATTGAAACCCAATGTTTATCGAAACGAAAATAAATAGCGTATGATATAGAGAGCTAAGTTAAAAAAAAAAACATTGTAAGAAAGAAAACAGAACCTAATGAAGAAAGACAATAATTAATCTGCATCGCTGAAAGTGAATAATTTTATTATTTGACTTCGTATTTCTTTTTAAATTATGCGTTTTTGTGAACGTTGTTTTAAAAAATACCATCTACTTACCTGCCTACTTATATTCCTATATCTTTATACTGTGTATATACTTTATATTTGTATGTCGGAGATTCACTCTTAAAGTAATGAATATTTCATTATTAATTTTAGAACACAGCTGCTAGGCGGAAAAGATCGAAGTGTGGGTTATATTTAGTTTCATGTTTTTTTTTTCATACAAAAAGGATGAAACGGAGTGTTAATTCGTCGTGAAAAATCAGAAACATGCCATTTTGTGAAATTTAAAAACATAATTCATAGACTTAAACTAATAAATATTCATCAAATGTAAGTTTCTTTGTATTATTTTACAGTGTTTTTAGGAGAGCATAATATAAGCAAAACCTCGTATTTGTAAATTATAAAACTATATTTAAATAGAGATTTACATTAATTGAAATTGATGCTCGAATTAAGCATAATTCCCTGAACTCCAATTTTAAACTTTTCAGACCATTTATGCTTAAACCTAAAATGTTAGACATTTTCTAGAATCCAAATCATTTAACTAATTTTGATAAAAATCTGAATAAGGATTGTAAAAATAATATTCAGTTGTATAATATATTAATTTTAATCTACGTGAGAAAACATACAAGTGGTGCAAACCTGTTTTATTTAGGGAGTACATTTTACCTGAACTGAGACGCGTATTTTTTTAGTAATACTTGGTTTTTAATTGCATGACTATGTATTATTTCCTGATTGACAAATTTCTAGTTTTCTGATGAGTCCATGGGAGAAAGTTCCGGATCGACATACAAATACTTCTTGTTATTCTGTTGAACGAAACAGATCCGTGATTGTCCAAATGTTTTTAGTTTTAAAAACATTATTAGTAAGATGAAAACAATCTTGGTCTTTAGAATATGCAAAATGTTGATATATATATATATATATATATATATTATTTTATGTATCCACTTTTATGTATCGATTTTTCAGTATTTACTTCAACAGTGCTTAATACGTGAGTAGAGCTAAGTAGTAAGTTATGAGAATATATGTATGGCACTTAAGCTACACAGAGGCTTCCGCGTGTTACCCCGGTAGGGAATCGTCAGGCTAAAATGCATGGAGTATGTATTTTAGCCTGACGATTCCCCACGGGGATAACACGCGGAAGCCTCTGTGTAGATTAAATGCCATAAATACATTTTTATAACTTACTATATATGTATATATATATACATTTATTATACGACGTGCGGCAGATCTGTTTTTCTCCCACCCTATTCCTATATATTCCCCTCTCTCTTCCTCTTCCCCATTTTCCCTCTAATATATTTCTCTTCCGATCACTCTTCTATTCCCCCCTCCCTCAACTCTCTTCTCTCTCTCTTAATTAGTTTGATCAGTCATTCACCCCTACTACTTATCCTATCGATCGTATTTTATTTACCGCATTTTCTTCTTCTTGACGTCATACATTTTCACGACGTCTTTAGTTACGTCATCTCCTGTGCATGGTTACCAAGAAGCAAGATAACAAGTAAAGGTATCAAGATTTGCAGACTTTTACAATATACTAGATCTTCGATGTTCATACGATTCATTTAAATCGATGAATGTGATTTACGACGTCCTTAAATAGCTTTTCCTGGTATCCTCTTTCACCTCTGTAATAGATGACGTCAAAATAACGATGCTATCATACATTTACGACGTCATAAATGACATTGCCGACGTGTTTACATATTATAATAATGGCGTCATTAGATGCACGGGGACACACATAGAAGAAACAATATCAAAAGAACTTTAGAAGTATACAATTCTACTAGACGAACACAAACCCTTAGGTATGCGGTAAAACAAAACAATAACAGCTATACAAGTAAGCTTTTTCAGAAGCAAGTTTTAAAGTTCGTACTCTGTGCGTTTTTTAGCTTGTCAACATGTTTAAACATAATCGAAGAAAATTACATGTTTAATTTGATTCTAATCTAAATTAAAAGAGATATGCATCAAGGAAGATAATGCAAGGGTTAGATAAGAGATGCAAATGTTTCGATTGAAAAAGAAAAGCAGTTATCGGCACTAAGAGATCCGATCGAGAGGCAGATGAGACATGAGGATAGGAGTTGACGTATTTAAAAAATAGGAAGGGGAACAGACGATAAAGATGACAATAAACGGAGAGAAAAATATTAAGAGATGAAAACTGAATGTAATTCAATTGTTAATCAAAGTAAGGACCCGAAGAAGAAAAATTAGTTAAAATGAAAGAAGAAAAGTAAATGGATGAGGAACATTTTGAGATCAAAAGAAATAAAGATTATACAAAGAAGAAAAATGAACGACGATTAGATAAAGACAATAATACACGACAAGAAAAATGAAAGGCCACAACGATAAACGTAAAGAAAAAGAATAAAAGAATAAAAATTTAAGATGAAAGAGAAGAGATGAGATATGGTAAGAGGGAACAGTAGAAGAGAAGCGAACGCCGATGGAAAAGGTGATAAAATCTAGACGAAAAGAAAAGAGAACACGGAAACAGCAATAAATAAGGAGTATGCGATTAAGAATCAGAGAAGAAATATAGAAAAACAAAAGAGACGAGAGAGACAAAAGGATAGATAAAAGACAAAAGGAAAGCAGGGGTAGCAGATGAATGAGGAAGAAAAATACAAAGTGGTAGAGAAGTAAAAGACGAATGAGAATGTGGGGACACAGGGAAAGAAAAGAGGACAGAACAACATCAAGAAACATAATTCTTTTCCAACAAATGTTATCTGTGAAAAACCTTGCAACACTATTGGTTCTCATAGGGCTACAACATGGTAATCTTCAAATCTAATGTCAATAAACACCTGACATATAATGTCCTCATGAATCATCAAAGTTTATTCATTCCATACATTATAGTCAATCCTAACATAATATGCATCAAGTTTCAACTGTTAACCTATCCATCTAATTAAGCCGTACCTTCGAGTGGCTTTTAGCCTTTGAAAATAATGACCGTTTAGTAAATAAAATTTAATTTAAATTAAAACAATACATTAGATTGGACAGAAAAGAAAGCAGAAAAAAGAAGAGAAATAGAGATAGAAGAGGAAGTAGAAGATAAAGTAGAAGAGGAAGAACAAGAAAAAGTAGAAGCAGTAGAAAAAAGGAACAAATGGAAGAAGTAAAAGAAAAAGAACGAAGAGGACAAAGAAGGGGAAGAAGAAGAAGAAAATAAAAATACGCACGTTGAAACGAAACGTAAGAGCAATAAGGAAGAAACAAAATGAGTAGTGAAAAGAATGGGAAATTAAAAAAGAGGAAGACGTGACAAGAGAGCAGTGAACCTTGGGTTTACTTACTGCAGCCTCGTAACTCGCTTTCCTTTTTTGTTCTATAGTCCTGACATTCCATGGGCGATGATTCTGACAAAGGGGGGGGGGGGTAATTGCTATTTTCTTGGTCGGACACTATCCATCTAACACTTATCGTGGGCTAGTTTTGATTTGAAATAGTTATTTCTTTTTAGCGCTTTACATCACGTGGCTCTATGCTTTGTCTGGAGTGACTTCCATAAAAAAGAAAAAAGTAAAAGAAACCCTAACACCAGAAAAAAGAACAAGAGGGCAAAACGCAAAATATGATTCCGTTTAACGGCCTATCACCCACTTATATATCTTCATATGCATAAAATATATACAATTATATTCGGGCACATACATAAACGAAAGACCTAAATAATTATAGAACTGAATATGAAAAAGAACCCACGACGAAATGTAATAAGAAAACAATGCACAATGCCGATTCGCAATTTGATAAACATTAATAGAACACTAGTTGTTATTACCCTATCGTTGCAGTGGACGTGGGTTCATACCTTACCTCTCTGCATTAGCGTGTGCATGTTTACTATAGATATGATGCGATGTCAACTCGCCATAATTCTTAGCGAAATCGATTACGTCAATCAGTTACCCCCAGGAAAGAAAAGATTAACACAGTGCAGTGACAGGATGGGTGCGAAACCCCGCCTAATAAACCGGTATCGTCCGCGCCTTTGGGTCTGGATTTAAGCCGGTCTATTGGGGGTTGTCGGTCCTGTGCATTTCTAGGAGGTGCACCCTACCAGGCTTTGCCTCCCCTCCTTGGGGAGGAATAAGTTTATTGCTTACTGTCTGAGGCGCCCCTACCGGGGAATGCCGACGGGGCTGCCCAGCCAATTGTTAAACAGCCAGAATGCTCAAATTCCCGAGCGCTGGTTCTTTCCCCACTTTCCCGACCTTGTGCCACATCTTACCTTGTGGGAGGAAGATAAATAGAACGAATGTGTAGACAGGGTACTGGTACGTTAAAATGGAAACGGATGATTTTGTTCTGAGCTTGGATTGTTTATATACGGCATAATCACGTTGCACACCTAGGCACTAAAGTTAAGCAAAGTTGAGCCTGGCCAGTACCAGCTTAGTGACCATTTAGGAATACCATTTGTTGTAGAGCATCTCCATTGACCGGGATAGACATGCAGCTGCTATCTCATGTGAATTTGCTTTTTATTAAAAATTACTGCAGAAATTCCTAGATACCGGAAAGCTTTCTACTCTAATAGTGTATCCCCTCGAACTGCTGTCCTTTGGAATTTCATCCCTGTTCACTACTTCCATGACTGTACTAAGATGTAGAGATTTAAATGTAATGTCAATAGACATCTCGCTGCTAAGGATGCTCCTGTAGACATGGTCTCTGTTTCACAGTAAACCTCTAAGTCTCAGCGGCAATGTGCCTTGGTTGGAGTGTATAAAAGTAATAATAATAATTTTAAACAACGTTGACTTTTCGGTGGAAGCTGGATGCCTGTCCAGGGTGAATACTACACCGGCTTTGTCTGCGTTACATCAAGTCGAGCCATGTCGTATTTAATGGCGGGGCAAGTTGCCTATTGCAAAAAACAAGAGTACACGGATAATTTACCACTCGTTTCTATCCCCCCCCCCACATTAGAGGCTAATTGCGAGTTTCCGCTTTTCCAAATATTCCTAGTTATTAAATGATTACGGCAGATCTGATCGAAATTGAACGCAACATAACCGATTTAACAGGTCGCAACGGAATCGATTGCACCAGTCACACGCGCCTCTCGGCAATTGGTTGAACGCCTATTTGTCACTGCGGGGAGAAAAGGGGTAAAGACCGTGGTTCAGGTGTGAGACGCATGCTGTCAGATGAGACGCCGCTTGATGACGCTGATGATTGCTTTAAAAAAGAGGTTATAACAGAAAAAATATCACTGTTTTAATAGCGTCTCACATTTTTTTCTTTTCCAGCGAAGAAAACGAATCAGTTTTATAAGAGATTGAAGCCTGATTGATTGTTATTGATTTTCGGAATGCGCAGGAGGAAAAAAATGAAATGTATTTTCTCCTGCATCGTTTACACAAACGTGGAGAAATGCGTCCCATGCGATAACAACTAAAAGCGAGGAGAAATAAAATTTGTTTTAATGTCAAGAAAAAAAATTACTCCATGCTGAGTTGATAATAGAGAAAGAGAGACGGATTGATACAGAGAAGAGATAGAGAGGGTGAGGTTGGAATGCGAGATGGAGGTTGGAGAGAGGGGGAGAGAGAGGGGGAGAGGGTAGTATACAGTGTGTGTGTATATGTATAAAATTATGAGGATATCCAAGTGTGTGTGAACTATAAAGAGTGAAGAACATACTGTCCGTGTATACAAAATATAAAGAGTGTGTGTGCGTGTTATTATTGGACAGAGAATTAATGAGATTGAGATGAAAAATACAGCATGTTCGCTTTTTGAACACACTAGAATTATACGCATCAAAAACCCACAGTCAAGTATATATCAAATATTAATTAGTTCTTAACACAAACACGTAGTTAAAGCAAAATTAATTGTTTTGAAAAATTAAAATAATTTTCAACGCAGTTTATGTTTTAATATTCATTTATTTATCTTATTATTATTTCTTATGTTTAAATTCAGTTTTTGAAACATGACGTACATCATAAATCTATCACTTCATGCCAAAAGCTATAATCGTTTAGGTGAGGAAATGTTGTAACCTCTGATTGTTAGAAAGTCCGAATAGCTTTGTTAGTAGAATCTTAGACTGATGCTCTCAATGTTTTACTTCCGACGTGTGGTCATCGCATTGAGAATTGATTATTTACTATCGGTTCTATATTTTCCATTTCTTAAAGTAGTTCAGATATGAAACAATGTAAAAAAGTTCGCAATGTATTTATTACGTTAAAAACAAAATTGTGACTTACATGCGGACCAAATCTTTACTTATATAAGGTAAGCGTAAGAAGGTCTGAGACAGAACATGACGTGTATACGTTTATATATGTGTGTGTGTGTGTGTGTGTGTGTGTGTGTGTGTGTGTGTGTGTGTGTGTGTGTGTAAAAAGGAGGATATCTATACAGACCACAGCAAAATAAACACGAAGGTATGCATGAAGTAATCGATTTTTCAATTTTGTGAAATTAATTGACAATTTTTAACGATACAGGTTTTGCCTAAAGCATAATTTTACTTACACTTTCTGTCAGATTTACGTCATCTAAATATATATCTTACAAATACACATTATATATAACACATATATATATATACATATATACATATATATATATATATATATATTACTATTTTATGTATACACATACAATTTTATAAGGAGATATAATTTTGTATGTATCAGTTTTCAGTATTTAATTCAGCAGTGGTCTATACGTAAGTAGAGCCAGGTAGTTATGAAAATATATTTATGGTAATTAAGCTACACAGAGGCTCCCGCGTTTCATCCCCGAGAGGAATGTTTAGGCTAAAATGTATGGAGTTAGTTTTGACATGTGTTTTGATATACACGTCTCGCTAGTTAATTAATCAGATTCTATGTCGTTCTCTTAACCAATCTTTGGGCTTCAAACGAACAAAGTTCTGGTTAGTTTTACTTCTTATATCTTGTTCTATAGAGTAGCCTGTATCATCTTTCTTTGTTGTGTCACTATAATGGGTGAACGTATTTTAACACGTGGTTTCTTCTATTTCTATTTTATGTTTAACTTTTTCAGTTGTAAGGTTTTAGTTTAGTTTTTTCTTTTACTTATTTTTTGCTTATTTATGTATTGTTATCCTAAGGTAAATCTTATTCTGTGCAAAAAGCTGTGTTCTATCTCATTTCTACAGTTTAATACATTTGGGGGATCTTTAACGTTTGAGATTTCCAGTTTCTCACTCAAACATAATCTACACGGTTCGTCTAAATTTCTACATGTACTGACCTGTCATATTATGTTTCATTGAATTATATATAATCCCAATGGAGGACTGGATGACCCTGACCCGAGCAAGAAAGAATGTTGGAATAAGAGTAAATAACCCATACTGTTGGGCCCAGCAACAACAAGCAACTCCCTTTTAGGAAATTACTGAAAGACAATGAAACACATACTTAGATACTACAGTTATTGACCAACCTGTACTGACCAAGATTTCACGGATGGTAAATTTGATGCCAAACGACGAATATAGCATTGATGTGATAAGATATTAGGATAATCAAACAGTTTATATAAGGTTTACAAAGTCACGTAACTCTTAAAAAGTTCGTGTGTATACCCATATTATTAAAATGGAATGCCTGTAATTAATATCTATCATTAACATTTACTGTGTTGATAGTTGTATGTATGCAGAATTCATTTCATAGTATTTAATGAAATATGTTTAAAGTAAAGAATGCTGTCCAAATATAATATATATATATTTCTATATAAATTTAAAATGAGAAAATATAAAATAAAAATTGTAGGGAAAAAGCACCAGGCAAAACTCTGCCCGAATGCAAGCAAATGTCCGATTGCTTTGCTTGCATTCGGGGCAGAGTTTTGCCTTGTGTTTTTTTCCTACAATTTTTATTTTACTTTTTACAATTTTAAATCATGGCCTTTGCCAACTTATCTATCCCAACGACTTCCTCTGATGATAAGATTTTGATCTTTGAAAAGTCTGGCTTAAAGAAAAAATTGAACTTGAATAAATTGCCTTTTTGCGGAATATACCTTGCTCTGAGCAACTGAATAGTAATACGATTTGACTTTTGCTTTTCTAATTCCTTTTCATCCTTCT
>OY744515.1:217143010-217188010 GCA_963556195.1 Sepiola atlantica | reverse complement strand
TTCATTTGTTAGGACATTCTCCAATGTTCCCTTGTACTTCATTATCAAAGGTAAAAGTGGTTAACAGGTAAAAGTGGTTAACAGAAACTAAATTCTGAAACAAAAAGAATCTTACAGTTTCAACACGTTTAATGTATACGGATCGGTGGAAAATTTCATTCTACTGCGTAAGCTATAAATTATTTGTAATTTTCTCACGATTTCTCAACTATTAATAGTTCTGGACGTTTACTTTACATAATATAGTACAAGGGTACAATTTGAGAATGCACTCAAAATACACATACGTGTATAAATAGAAAAACAAGGGCAAAAATAACAACTTTAAATACAAAAGAGTACAGACTGTAAATCCTTTTCTCTATTTTAAATCCGCGTACTATTTTTGTAATGGCGTTTTGATTTCCCAACTCCCAGAATCTCTTATTCGTGGTTATATGGATGAGATAAACGATGAAAACTACGCTCGTCCGACTGGATTCTGAATGAAACCTCTGCGTAATATATTCTTCTTTTGCATGTCTGTTGCATTATCGTTTATCGTAGAGATTACCTCACGCCCCACCATGCCCAGAAAAAGAAAACGCTTAAATTGATCTACTCAGACAACAGTATATTTGCCCCGTTCGCATTGTATGTCGACTTTGAGGCGCATATTTTGAGGTAATCCTATCAAGTAAAATTCTAATAATGCGTCCGGTATGACTTCGCACGGATCGCAGGAATGCGGTTGCATAAATAACGTCTATGCACACAGTAAAAGACCGATCGGTGACTGCTTACTGATGATGAAGTCAGATATCAGGTGCGCAGGGGCCGTTTTTTACTCTTCTCGAATTCAAGCCTGACTTTTGTCGGGGTCTTTTTTGTCGACAGTTTAGTGATGCTACACATTGCACGCGTTTTTAATGGCAAATAATATTTTGCTAGAATAAATATTTTGAGAATAGAACAAAAAACGAAAATAATGGGCTAATCGCTACAGTCCCCTTCACGAAAAATTTTAATATTCAAGTTTACGAAATATTAGAATAATTCATCACGCCACTTTGGGTATCTATGGTTTTAATCAATCATATAATCTCAGCGCTTAATGAAAACAATATATATTTGTTTCTCGTCAATTATGTGACCTTTCAATAACCACAGGTCTTCTCTACTCTTCTTTCCATCCTGGCACTGGCTTTGTTTAAATTGATCTACAAACAAATTCTAAAATCTCGCCACCGATATCCTAATCATTATCAGCTATTTTCTCATAGTAGTTTCTGTATCAATAGGTACCGAGTATGGCATTGCTTGACTGACGACTCTACTGTTTATTAGAAGAAGCGAAATATTAGTCTACTAGATAATTCTCTGATGCGATATTTTCTTTATAGTTTATTTGATCTCTTTTCCATTTTATTCTGTTTGTATGATAACATCATAATATTCGATATATTATTATCATTATAATAAAAATAGAAGCCTTTATCAAAGCAATATTAATTTTTATTAAAATCTTTTTTTTTACTTTAATCTTATTAATTTCGGAAAATAATTCATCATGAGAGTTGACGAACTTTTTTTTTATTTTTAACATCTGCGCGTATAACATCCATTAACAAAAAAATCATATAAAAAAAATGCATATAAATATATGCATATATATGCATATAAATATATGCATATATACATAAATATATATGCATATAAATATATGCATATATACATAAATATACATGCATATAAATATATGCATATATACATAAATATACATGCATATAAATATATGCATATATACATAAATATACATGCATATAAATATATGCATATATACATAAATATACATGCATATAAATATATGCATATATACATAAATATACATGCATATAAATATATGCATATATACATAAATATACATGCATATAAATATATGCATATATACATAAATATACATGCATATAAATATATGCATATATACATAAATATATATGCATATAAATATATGCATATATACATAAATATACATGCATATAAATATATGCATAAATATACATGCATATAAATATATGCATATATACACATGCATATAAATATATGCATATATACATAAATATATATGCATATAAATATATGCATATATACATAAATATATATGCATATAAATATATGCATATATACATAAATATATATGCATATAAATATATGCATATATACATAAATATACATGCATATAAATATATGCATATATACATAAATATACATGCATATAAATATATGCATATATACATAAATATACATGCATATAAATATATGCATATATACATAAATATATATGCATATAAATATATGCATATATACATAAATATATATGCATATAAATATATGCATATATACATAAATATATATGCATATAAATATATGCATATATACATAAATATATATGCATATAACGTTCTTTCTTTGTCTTAGAACAGATGTTACTATTTTGTGGATTGAGCAGAAATACATCCACTTATATTTGTGGCAATTTTTTATATTTAACTGTGTGCATATCTTTGAAGTTCAGCGTAGCTTAATATACATAATTTTGCTGGTTGATATCATAGAGACCTAGGGTTTATTTAGCTTGTGTGGGGCGATACTGTCTTCTTTCTCTCGGGGATTGTCGTGTCATGTCATATTTGATTCGTTTCCGCAAATCTGCAAGATATCGGACATATTTTATTTCAGATATCCATGAATTAGCAAAGTTTAATCGCTTAACTATCGTGAGCTTATCGTATGCTCGGTTTAAAGAGATCTAAGACCAAAGTAATGGTTCCCTCAACAACACCTTCTTCATAGAGAGAATATTATAGAAAATGGAAGCGATAGAGACCAGCCTAACGATTGCGACTTGCTCTTTCACTACACTCTGCACAATGCTTATCTTAATATAGAGATATATATGCTTCAACAAACGTGTATGTATACATATATATATATATATGTATATGGTATAGTTGCATTCCAATGACCAAAAGAACAATCGATTCATAACCATACCTTTAGTCTGTTCCTTCAATGTGTTAGTCTTCATGTATCGTCGAATGCTCACAACCAAACTATTCTTCACTTTCAATCTCTTTATATTCACATATCAGCGAGTGCATATAATTATTATTTGTCTTATAAACAGACTTTCTAATATTTTTATATAATATTTTTTTAATATTTGTGTTTACCTTTTTGAAAGGCAATATGCAATAATTTCCTACATCTTACGCGTGTTTCGCAGCAGAATCAAGATAAATACAGTCTTCATCTTAACATATATATATATATATAAATAATCACTAGTTGATGTATGTATACATGATACATAATAAAGTAATATATTACGTATACACGTTGTCAGTATTTACTTCAAATGTGCTCAATACGTGATCGTAGAGTATTTTTATATATGCAAATATATTCATGGAAAGTAAGCTACAGAGAACACTTAATTCCCGGGATAATGGAGGAAATAAATAGGCTAATTTATAATTTCTATTGGCAGAGAAATTCACATGAGGCTATCTATATACCAACATATAAATATAAGCTTGCACTTTACTATAGGTCTATAAGTTTTATTTCAATGCTTGTAAAATAAAAATAAGTTGCATCTGGAGAAAGTCGGAGGTTACACTATCCAACTAATTCAAATAATCCAAATTATCAATCCTTGCTTAAAAATATGCATTATCTCCCTGTAATATGATATTTGAGTAGTCATATATGCAGGGAAACTAAAACACTGATCAATTATACACGAATTAATTATTAAATAAGAAAAATAAAGCTTGCCGCTTTTTTACACTGATCCAGAATTGATCATTGGATTCCGGGAATGCTAATTTATTTAATATCCCGTTCTCGCTCAGTTACTGATGGTCAAATTCGCAATCGGCGCCATATTACAAATATTTAAATGAAGAGAAATGGAATATAAATGAAGAATCCCGAAATAATTTTGCGCCTCAATTATTTCCCATGCCACAAACATTCTGTCTGAATTGCATCTATTTGTGAACATTTGATTACGATTATCCGGTTGCGTACAAATGTATCCGGTTTGGTTCAGCAGTTTGAAAAAAAAAACGATAGTAAATAATTTTAAACAATAGTACAACATTCATTTTAAGTAATGCACATATATTTATATCTGTCTAAATAAAACAAAGAAATATGTAACGCTACAAGCAACACTATTGAAAGAATGTGTATTCAGATTATCATGATCTTATTTTAGATTCACGAACAAAGTTACAATTCCTTTCGATTCCATGATGAAAGCAGGAGATGCAGTCTGATGAAACAAAAGAGCCGCGTTTCCGATAGCGAACAAAACTTAAATTTCTGTAACCGACTATGACTATGGGCATCACGATATTCAGTCATTGTATATATTGTAGAATTATTTGACTACCGCACGTAGAATGAGTAGCTGGTTGGAATTATACAGCGTTTTTGACTAGGATATGTATTAGATAGCATATTGAGTGGCACTTCCCTTTCAAGGTATTAGTACATTACTTGTATGAATGAAAATATCGTCGGATTTCTTCATACTTTCGTAGCACATTTCGATAAAATGTTCCTTCTTTTGAGATGACAATCAGGAAATAATTCCAACATGGCCACCAGATGGCTAGACGTGTGTCTCACATTTGACAGACGATTATAAATATCGCTACTTAAAATTATCATGTAAGTTGCATGATATAGAATTAGAATTTGATATCATCATTATCTCAATAAAAAGTCTAAAGTAGACAGCGTGTTTTGTTCAATATCACAATGAAATCGTTACGTAATACAATGGAAATTACAAATCGGCAAAAGGCAAACGCATTATATAATATATATATATAATATATATATATATATATATATATATATATATATATATATATATATATATCGTACATGTATTGTATTAGTTTCTGTAAATGTAAATCCGTAGAAACTCAAGTGTTTATAAAAAGTGCTCAATCCCAAGTAGAGCTGTTTATAAGTATAAATTTTTATTTATACAAACATTATTGGTTACATATGTGCATACATGTTTCGGTTGCACTTTTCCAAAAAAGTCAACCTCATCAGACCAAGAATCTTTCCTGAAAGCTTCTTGGTCTGATGAGGTTGACTTTCTTGGAAAAGTGCAACCGAAACATGTATGCACATATGTAACCAATAATGTTCGTATGAATAAAAATGTATACTTATATATATATGAGAGTGTGTGAAAGAGAGAAAGCGAAAATAAATTGTTAACTGTGCTTTAAACAACTGGTTGTTCTGCTAAAGATAGTTGCAGACTAACCCGGTCTCAACATCTCTACAAAAGAGTGTGGTAAACGATCAAAGGAAGATGACATATATATAATTTATATTAACAAATGAGTAATTAAACATCGCGATCTCGATAGCGTATCGAAAGCCACAGTACATATTAATAACTAACATATATATTTCATGATACATTTTAATATTTATATATGCATACATCACGTCGGATTACCTTCACCCTCTTCTTCCCATATATATATATATATATATATGTATATATACATCCGCGTGCAGAAATATATGTGTGTTTGTATGTGTATTCATTCACATTTAATGTATCTGTTTCTGGAACATCATACGAGGTTATTTAATTGTAGATACCTTTTAATTAAAATGTGTACATAATAATATGATTAATTTACTTCGATCGTATCTCGAATTCATTTAAACTTTTTGATGGCACATCCCTATTGGGATAATTGTCAATTCCGTACGGCATAGAGCAAGGCATATATTAATTCGATTCAGCTCATATAACGCTACTTTATTATCCGACATATTCTACATTTACTGTTAATGCATTTATTTGCTACTGAAAATGTTCATTTTTATCAATCGCATTCAAAGAATAAATACATGATAGACTCATCGATTGTTTTAATCGCGTTTAAAATGCATATTATCTGTTTTTACGGTTTTTGCGTTTATTTCTAAGAAACACATACAGCACATGATACTATTTCTAGTGATTATTTTGGGAGCAAATACTATTCACCTTATCCCCTTTTCTGTTAAATATGCACATTTAGAATTAATATATAACGTCACTACATAGAAATATTAGCTAATAAATATGATGGCTAAACGTGTATTAACATATAGAAATCTACGGTGAAGGGTTGGATTTTTATGTAAAATTTATTCAATTTTGATAAATTTAATACATTTTCTGGGAAAGAAAATAGAAATATTTCCGATTCTCTACGCGACTCTCTATAATTTAAATGCCTATGTACCCTTTTAAAATCCCAAATACACTATTAGATTATAAAATTAAACCGTATGTACTTCTTATTGAAATCGCTCCAGACAATAGCATGAAGCAACTTCATGTAATGAGATAACAAGAATGAAAGATGAGTATCATAAGGAAATGGGATGCCTATGGCCTTAGGCTTGAACAGACCAAGGCTATCTGTAGGAGGAAAACAGCCAGCATGAAGAGACTTCCACAAGCTAGCAGCTCCTTGAAAGAAGCTACTGGCATAGGAAGTTGAATTGCAATGAGTTATCAACACAGCTAATTGATAGAGATCAGTAGAACAACGATTCGACCGATCTGGAACAAAAAAAGCACGGACATAATAACACAATTCTAAAGAACACATGCTATAATAGTGTTTATAGAAAAGACTGAGACTAGCAACATAACGTCTTCGAGAGAGAGAGAGAGTGCAGATAAGTAGCAATGGTGCGGCTAATCAAATTACAAATACATTTCTGCGCCTTATCAAGAACCCTCAAATGGAACAGAGTCACCAGCCAAAATATGACAACAGTTCTCCATACATGGTCTGAGAGTGGATTTGTAGAGATAGAAAATACCGTTAGATGTGAGAAGCAGAAATTACTAATGTAATAACTTCAAGAAAGATTTGATGAGAGAGAAAGACCAAGAAGTTTAAGAGTCGATTTCTCCCCAAGAGCAGAGCTATCCATGAGAATCTCAGGAAGAAAAAGGGCGCCTACGATTAAAAGACACGAGCTGAGTTATAATAGGATTAAACGAAACAAACCATTTCGCACTCTAATCCAAAACTTAACCCAGTAGAGTAAGAGCGCTATGTTGCAGGGTCGAAACTAATTCTCTACTAGATCTGTACCTGACGACCGTCTGAAAGTGTCACTTCCTACACTGATGATAGCAACATCTTGAATAATCTCTTCATTGGCATATCATGAAATTTAAAATTTAAAAACTAGTTTGTTTATTGTAATATTTCGTCAAAATTGAAATTTTTATACAATCAAAAGGCAAATGAATAACGAATAACAATGATAACCAATATTTAAAAAAAGTAATGTGCTGTATCTATGATTACTGAAAAGAGGAAAGTCTAGACATTTATTGAAATGAAAAGTGTATCTTTAGCAACGTCACAATTGTAACACACTGAATCAGTTTTCAATGTGAATGCATTATTTAGAAATACATATTTTCTAATTGTTGTATTTATTTCACCTAAGAATGGAGATATCTCATAAAAATGTCTTAATGTTTGTATTATTCTGTTTTCATTTCTAACATCCTCTTTTTCGACGTGACAGTTTCCATGGATACATCATCTTTTCAATCTTGTTAAATATTCTGTTATCATTTCTTATTTTTATATAATTGTTTAATAAATTCTACAATCGGTAGATACTTAACAATAAATATTAATTTAAAACAAAAATTGTTTTTAAATTTGAAATATATTTTGTCAAATAAATATGTAAATTAACTCCCTTATACATTTATGTATACATCTTACCCAGATTTGCTAATGCAAAAAGCTGTTTTTTAATATCAATATTTTAATGCTGAAAATGTCACTGGCCTCCTACAATCAGAGTTTGATCTGTGTGGAATACACATTTCACAGATGTCCTAGTAATATTGCAATGATTCAATATAGTTGAATTTATACACACGTGCGATACATGTGTCTGCTTGTTTCATATATTTATGTTATGTTATTACATACACGAATGTTATATATGGTATACATAAGTAGCTACCCATGCAGCTTTCTCTTATATATGTAGATAATATATTCTTATATAATGAGTGTAGGGAGAGCATGACACAATCAAAGGAACTTGTTTTATGATGAAATTTAGATAATCGGCAAACGATAATAAAGTCTACATACTAACGGTTTATCTTGCCGAATACGCGGCCTTTTCTACATCAATCGGCATGATTTACTGTTTATAGTAATCTTCCTTTCAAAAGAATACATTTCTGTCATGATCAATACTATTAAAATACCCTTTTACATTCGGCAAATCTAATTCTAATTGACAGTTAATTATTCCTTTAAAAAATGATACGAATCGGTTTCTTTTTTATTTGTTTATTGAAAATCTTCGCAGTATAATTCTTTCTAAAACAATAACTAGTATGTATTGTTACAGTAAAAATAAACGTCAGCTAAATATACAAATCAATAAACTAAATGTAATTTTCTGAAATCTAATTATTTTTGTTACTGTTTTAGTCGAAGAGATGATATGTGATTTGAAAACAATTTATTTAAAATGGATAACATCGGAATTGTTTATCTCAGAGACATTAGATTAATCATCGTCTTAGCTGATTGGACGATCGCATTTTTTAATGTGTGTTAAATCAATAAATTACATGCTACCTACTTCAGTAAGAGTTTGCATAATGTCATAAGATGAGTAATACCAGCTGCACCGAGGTAGGTACCAGTCGAGCATACGTCCTCGAGAATCAGTCCGCCAATCTAGGCCATGGCTGGGTGGCCTTGTTTTCTGTTTGGCAGAGATATGGTCCTCTGCAGTTCTATGAGATCCACCATCCCATCCCATCCTTCTCGCCCTCAGAGAGGGGCCATTTATTGCTAATGGCCTACACCGCTCTTACCGAGCAACGTCGACGGGGTTTCCCGGGATTTTTTTCGGCCAGAGTGCTCATGCTAAAAGGCGCTGGCGTTTCAATCCTCACATTGTATCACATCTTGTGGGAGATAAATAAATAAACCACCTGTCCCGATGTGCTATTCTATATAACTACAAGCATCCACGTGACATGACCGTTAGCCTCCCCCCTGTGGTGAGTCTCAGCGATCGGAAACTACAAACAACTCGCATTACCTGAGAGGGCAATGTTTGAGGTGGTGCACCTCTTAGAACGTGTGCCATAACTCATCCTGACAAAGAAAGATGTTGATAGTTAAAGTCAGATCCTAGATTGCCAGAATGATTCTAAGAGGGGAGTCAATGGCATAAAAACAGCAATATTGACCTTTTGGCTAAGAGCAAGGCGTGGTATCTGTTCTGGTGCTGCACTCTATCCTTTTTGTCCTCGGTCAGTGAAGGAGGGGTTATTCTACACTGGGGAATTTTCTATTTTTGTTCCAATCCAGAGTGCCATTTCTGAGGGGAGCTGGATTGTTCCTATATTAAACATCTACCTGCTATCTAACTGTGAACAAGCATCGCGCTGCACAGCTCCCAATTTAGAATGACCCTCTAAAAGTTCACCTTAATTCTCAGTAGCCCCTTACGTCTATTTGGCTTGTTTGGGGTGAACCAAGTTAAAAAGAAAAACTCTGCCCTGATGGGGGAAGCAAGTAAATAGTAACTGTAATTTTAACATCCGTTTAATTGTAAACAACGCTTTCTTTTTTTTCAGTAAACCCATTCGCACACAATTGTTGGTGGCATGGTTATTAAGTGTCACTGACACACATAAAAACACCGTCTCGTATCTTTTCTTAGATCGTACACTGTGTAAACAGGATGTATGTGCCTTATTCGCATCTGAAAAGCATCAGGACACCCCTCGTAGATTAAATGTGTTACTAAATGTCTTGTAAATTGCCACTGTATAAATCTTATCACTTTAATATAGCTACACAGTATCCTCGACTAGATCTATCATCTTCGTGTGGGCGTCATCAAGTGTGGCTGAATAGAAATCCCGAAATAAGAGCAGAAGAACTGATTGTTAAAGAGATAATGTTCTCTTGAATGAAATCAGTAACTGACAGTTGTGTTCAGCTGTTCTTTGCCATCTCAAGGCTAATTTAGTGAAAAGCATTATTCAAAGCGAATGATTTATGGCCGGGTCAGCCCGCAGACACCTGACCTTTCACGTTTCAATTCATATCATTACAGTAAGTGTTAGCAATGGTAACATCTCTAAAAATAGCGCGTTCATTCCAGGATTGTGTTATAAACTGTCTGCACTTTTGAAGAAGATAGAGAAAAATAACAAAAAAAAAAAAATCCGCCGTTCAAAGTACAATGACAGCTTTTATTAACGAATCGCTAAACATTTAATTCGCTATTTGTCTCCACCGTTACCGTGAAACGTGACAATAAATGAATCGATTTCATATTAATGAACATTATAACAAGAAAAATACAAGGATATTTATTTAAAGAAAAACAAAGTGTTTACGGGGGAAGCTATTAATTAGGGGATATAATAAAACTCGCGGGAGGAAATATTTATTTTATACTAATGATTCAACTTATATCAAGCCACAAGATGAAAAGGGTTAATGAGATAGATCGATCGTCGCTTGATTGATTAAGAATATTACGACAGGACCAAAGACGATTTATTAAATTAGCCATCTGTGTTTACTTACAATAATTGTTTACAACAGCCCAGTGGTAATGTTTTCCAAGGACGGGAATACATCAAACATTGTTAGCATTTCGCCTAGTAAAGAGCTAATGCTCCTTTTAACTTATTTTGAATTCTTCTTTACTGTTTTCATTATTAATTATTTCCAACTCATTCAAAATGAAGTGTATACATTCAATCGCAGATACAGGTGTTTGTTTCTGTTTTTTTTTAATGATGGGGTATTCACTTATCAAGCTTAATGGCCACTCGAGGTTTCTGATAAGTGTTTTTATTAAGATTAGATTAGAAGAGATGATGTTTTAGAGCTCAGGATAGCAATCTGGTGGCAACGTGTTCCACAGATTCGAAGTGTTTTGAATGAAACTGTGCATAGAAATTCCCATTGATGTTAGAAACATGAAGTTCTTTGCAGTGGTAATAGAAACTACGAGTTATTGCTGTGAAAGATTTATAGAGGCTGAATCTCAAGCAGGTGCATTCTACAGAATAAAGAATAAAATGAAGAAAAAAAAGTATGGTTCCTTCTGTGAGAAAGTGGCTAAATGGAACAGAAGAGATTAGACTTCACAGGATAGTAAAGTCGATGTTTCAAGGTTTGCAGTTGATCATGGTTATATGATCCCTTTTTACTGTAAGATTTGCATGCATAGAAAAAGGAGATGACACCATATTTTATGTCAGAACAGACTTCATTTACTATGGATTTCTGGTCTCCTTAACTATGGATATCACCAGATGAAAATATGTAACTGGCTTCTACAGCGTGTGTGTTTCTTCGCTAACGTTTTAACTGAAACTAGTATCACGTCAACACTTACTATGCTATATGATTGAAACAAAACCAATGATTACACACACATATATATATAAATATGTATATATATATATATGTATGTATAATACTATTTAGATGCGGATGTGTAAGAATAGGATTATATTTGAAATTGTACACACGAGTTTAAAATTGCGAAACTGAATGGAAGATTCAATTAGATGCAAAAGTAGAATAAAAGGGACGTGTTACAGGAAATGCATAATGGGCGGACGTCCGAAATAACACGTAGAGAGAAAAAGAGGCAAGTGTTGTCCTCTGACAGATAAGCTGATTGTATTAAGTCGTAGTTTTTTTTTGAAGTCCCGTTTTGTTTATTAACCCTGTAGAATGAAGCGTTATGAAGCTTATTTAACCTTACAGTGTTGTGAGAGAATACATGGCAAGGTGTCATTTAACAACACTTTTGTTCGACTTTTTTTCTTTTTTTGTTGTACGTAATTGTGCCAAGTGAAGAAAGAAGGATGGAAACGTCGGCTGCCACTGCCACATAACCACTGTGACTGCAAACATATAGTCAGCGTGTTTCGCACACGAAGATAAAGCGCCGCAAGTTACATATGGTGTCATCCTTGAAACAAATGTCAAACCTTGTAAACCATACATGCTTTTGTCAAATAATATCGACACTTAACTTAAAAAGTGCATTACCGCTAGTTGATATGTAACTAACACACTGGAGCGTTATGGGTTTCTGTGTGGCGAAGCTTCAGCCATGTAATGGATTTATAATTAAGAAACGTAATTACTCGCCGGTAAAGGGGTTAACATTTAATATTAAGTTCTAATGTATATCTATTTGTGTTATGTTTGAAGTGCGGATGAAGGCTGGCAATCGCCATTGATCGCCATGGTTATTTAATTAAGTCCGTAATGAAGTTTGAATATATTAATAGATAAAAGATCTACATATTGGAATGTGTTCGCTTTTCAGAAAAACGGTGTGAAAAGAGAAGGGCTATTGGTACTCGTTTACATTTGGACATGTGTTAGCAAGAATTGTAAAGTGTAGAATTAAAAAAGAAAACGTGTTTTTACAAAGATTATTTATCAACTTAGAAATAGTCATAAAAGCAAGATTAAAAGGTAGTTATTACGTACATATATCGACATGCCCGGTCCTAATTATGTATGCGCAACAGAATGTAACCTACACGACTGTCAACGTACAATTTATCTATTATACATCGTCAAACGTCCACTAAACCGACACCTATTTCATCTCACAATATACGTTATATTTCTTTTTAGTTTTATTTTCGTATAGTCCTTCATCTTTTAACGTTTGTGGTATAACTCTTTGTACTTTCGGTGTCCATATACATATGATTTTCAATACGCTGTTAAATATATTCAACATCACTGGATATTCGTTATCATGCTACCAACACGTTACTTTAAAGCCTTGTTGTCCGAGCATATGTACCTAATTCTATCTAAATCAGTGATTACCAATGTGGGGCGTGTGCTTTCGTAATTAGTTTTATAAGAATCTCGTGGAGCATGAGGATGATGTACACCAGACCAGAAGAATAAGATGGCAATTCGAGAGTTTTTTTTGTTTTTTTTTAAATAAAGAAATTTAGTCACAAGTGAATTAATGACAGTCAGTCCTGGGATATTTTGTCAACGTTATCTCACGACTGTATTGAACACACCAATAAGATTAATAACATATTTCCGGTGAAATGTAACAAACATGTTTCATGCGATTGTGAGTTTAAGCTGGCCCGCTTCACCTACGCTTTGGTTAACAGCTGAAGTCTACATGAGTTAGCAGCCCAAAACATATGTAAGTGGTCCAGCAAAAGTGCATAGTACGCAAAATATTTTGATGGGATAATAAATCAACAACTCCGCGTAGAAGTATGAGATTACATAGAAATAAAATTGTCCATCTACTACTAATAGCTATTAACATTGCATTATTGTCTAAGTGATAATCTGTGCGTAGTAACCTCAACAATGCATATACAGTATATCTCTATAAAAAAAGGGTTTATATTTCTGACTTTTGCGGCATCAGAGTTAAACGGTCGAGCAAAGAGCTAAACTAACCGCAGATTCGGAATCACCACCTTTGATCCAATGTCCGACATTTTAACGCCCCCTTACCGAAACAACTACCTTTAAAGTACAAATAATCGGACATATTGTTTAATTTAGAAGATAACATTTATCAGCTTTTAATAAAATTGCTAAAGATATTTGATAATTGGTCACTAATATATTTTTATTTAATATAGTTTGATATTATTCTATTTTATATATTACTCTGTTTCATATAGTCTAATATATTTTAATAAGATTTTTTTATTTCATATTTATGTTACTTTATGTTTATTTACAGAAAAAATGTGTTTTTATGGAAATCACTCCAGACAAAACATGAAACCACTTAATTTAATAAGTAAACAAGAACGAAATATGATTATCGAAAAGACAAGAGATGCCTATTGGCTTTAGTCTAGCAAAGACCAAGGCTATAAGATGGAGGAAAACAATCAGTTTGAAAGAGCCTGCCGTTCTTGGAAATAAGCTACTGGAATAGGAAGCTGTATTACAATGAGATATCAAAACAGCAAACTGATAGAGACCACTAGACCAACGAGTCTAACGAGCTGGAACAAATGAAGCATGGATTTGATCAGACAATTCTCAAAAACACATGCTATAATAGTATTTATAGAAAATACAGATACTAGTAACATCATGTCTGTGTGAGAGAGGGTACAGAGAAGAAGGAATGATGTGACCAATCAAATTACAGATCAACCGGACAGATATTCACCCGCCTAAATATGACAACAGCGCTCTGTACTGGTCTGATAGTAGATTCATAGAGATAGAGAATTTGACTTAGGTGTGAAAAAGTATTTGGAACGATAGTGAGAACCGACTTTACGAGAAGCAGAAAAAGCAATCGATCTTCTATATGAACACCAAGAAATATTTCATGAGAAAAAAGACCAAGAAGTTTCGATAGCGATTTCTCTTCAAGAGAAAAACCACGCATGGCAATTTTAGGAAGAAAAGGAGCACGGCTACGATTGAAAGACACGAGCTGAGTTTGAACATGATTGAACGAAACAAGCCATTTAGTTTAGACAAATGACTTATTTTAGGTTCATGCGAAGCGGTAAACAATTTTTACATCGAACTCTAAATAGGTTAAAAGACAAAATATTTTCATTAAATCGGCGGCCTGATGGATAAGGTTTCCCCTCCAGTTCCAATATGTGATGCAATCGTTGGTTCTTATTTTACACGGAACATGTTTTTTATAGAGTTCCAGCGATTTCTTAGCGGCTATCGAACATTATTATAAACTTGAATATGGTTTTTAATATAAAATGGATGAAAACTATGAAATAGATGTCCTTAACTTCTAATCTTCGCTATAAAATCCAAGAAAAGTTAAGAAACCCGGCATAGACGAGTACATCAGCTAGTGTACACAGAAAACTCATTTCTGTGTATGTAGGTACATATGTGTCTCGGTCAACAAAGGAGGGTGTGATCCATATTACTAGAAGAGCAATATGTGAATCTTCAGCTTGCTTCAAAGTGTTTTCACTTTGGCTTATGTCAACCATAATTATGCGTTGCTCATTTTCGTCATTGTATGTGACATGCGACACGTAATGTGATATATTGGAACACTCGCGTGTCACCACCAGCAGAGAAGGTATGCGATGCATATCTCTGCAACTGCCAATGCTTCCTCAGCCAATCAGTGCACGTAAGTATTCAGTTTGATTATCAATGTGTGTTCGTATGTCGGTTTGATGAACAACATGTAGTGTTTCTCTAAAACATGTCAAACTGATATGAGACATTTGTAATAAAGTGATATATTGCAATTTGGCCAAACGAAGAAAAGAAACATTATTATTCATTTATTTGTACATCAATCACTTTATTACGTCGTAAATTATTTACTGAAAATATGACCCAAATGAAATCACTTACATTTTTCCAACTATCAATACATGTTTCTATAGAATATTTCGACATAGTGATAAAAACATGACAATTAATTCATGTCTTTATTGTTGACATTTAGGTGAGGATGAAAAGTTCATAATCTCTATATGAAGTTAGGTATGTTCAAATGTTTACATATTGTATGTGCAGGATTCACTCCTATACTAATTAAACGACCATTATGAATTTTGGAACACGATTGTTTGGGGTAAGCGGTTATAATATGGGCAACATTTAGCTTAATTTAGATTTATCAAAGGGTGAAAAAGAGGATGGAAGCCATTTGTGGAAATACAGATACCTCCGACGTTTGTGAAATATTAAGCATCAATTATTATATATATATATATTCCTCAAATCTCAGATCATTGAGTTTTTAAAAGTGTTTTTAAGGAACCTATCTTGACACAACCTCTCATTTGAAATATCAGATGTTTCTAAAAATGTTATTCATAATCATTAGGCACCAATTAAGCAAGGATCACTTAATTTTTATTTCGTTCTTAAGACCAATTTAACTTAAATCTAGAATGTTCTTAAAATCAAAATCATGTAATGCATTTTGATCTAAATGAGAATATGGATTCTAGACATAAGGTTTATTACCATTTTTACTGTTCGGGTCATTAATATAACTCGTCTTGAGATGGGTATTCTTTTAGTCTTATATATAAAGAGAGACTGGTTGTATTTTCAATCGTTTTCCGCCCACGCTGTGTAAAAAAGTCCGCAAAACTTTAGTATTGTTGTATCTATGTCAGGAACTTGCGCTACTTGGCGTTTCTGTCGGAAACGCAAAGTCAAGAAAATCTCGCCATGAGCAATAACATGTATTGGAACACATAAATTTAGAATAATGAAATAAAAACTAATAGTCCTGTTTCACCTGTTGGGAGAAAAGACAAGTCAAGGAATCTGACTGGTGCTTAACCATGGGTAAAAGACTTAAATTTGCTTCGTGTTTTTGACCCTTAGGGGAGATCGAATTATAAAAACATTTCTTCTTAATCTTTTGAATTTATGTCGCCGTCTGAGAGCCTCATTTACTTAGCTGACCGACGTTACGATTAAAAAGAAATAATGCTGTAAGTCATGCTTAATAAATAAAGCATGGCATTTCAATATAATCTCTCCAGAAATCTAATATGAATGAATTAGAATAAAATTAATCTGGAATTTAAAAAAAATGAATAAAATTATATAATGTTGGTTCAAGAAAGACATGTGAATAAATTGATAAATGTAAAGCATTTAATTTCGCTCAAAATGACGAGTCAAAATCTAAAGCATTGACAATTCTTCAGGAATGTAAATCGAATACGTCATAAAAAGAAGACGAAATACAAGATGTTAGTGAAATGAAGGCGTCCAACAAAAAGATAAAATCTGTACTGAGAATTACCATGCGAATTATTTCGGTTAAAATTATAAATTATACACATCTGCAGAAAAGAGAAATATCTTCTTTTTAGCTATTTCTCTTTTGCGATTCTCAGCATATCTATTCGTACAAATTCTTGGAGTCTCTACAGAGAATTCTATTTTCAGTTAGGATTTTCAATACGTAGAAACTAAAACAAAGAAAATGATTGAAGCGAAACGGAACGAAAGCATTGGAGTTACAATTTTAAAAACAGGCGGAATCCTCCTTTTATGTGAGTTTTTCTTTCTTGCTGTGAGAATGTTATCTAATTCAAATGTTACATTCACACGGATAATAGCGTGGAGGGAAAGACCAAATCCTACGGGAGATGAATCTATATTTCATATTCGATGCCAAAATTAATTATTGATGCTTTGAAGAAAATGGAAAATAGAAAAAGCAAAAGATTTATCGGTTATTCGGTCTTCGAAGTTTATACAGAGAATATTTGTTTAAATATTATTGCATTGATTTCCGTAAAAAGAAAACATGCGTTTGGACGAATGAGTGACGATGCACGTGGCAATGATTAGTGTCGGTTGTACTGTGTCGGATTTTAAGGATAATTCATTCGAAATTCTCATTTAAACGGCCCATAAATTAGACAAATTAGCAGAATCCTCTTTAGTTAGGACATAACAAAATAGTTTTGTTCAAATAAAATGCTATTTTGCAATTATGTTAATCGAAATCTTCGAAAATGATGGTTTTATTAATTGCTGCGCATATATATATATATATATATATATATATATATATATATATATGACAAAACATAGAAAAGGTGTTTTTGACGTAATAAAAATTGAAAAATTAAACTAAAATATATTATTTATGTATTCAGCAACATTTCGTTTTTATTTCAAGACTTCCTGAGGATGATTTTCTGAAAAAAGGCACAAGTACAAAATGTTTTACATAATAGGTAGTGGCGAATGTGAGCTTACAATTTGCGGCGGTTTATGTAAAGAAAAGTATGATTATATATATATATATATATATATATATATATATATATAGTCTCGGAAGTTTCTCAACCATTAAAACTATAAAAAAAAAACTAAAAAAAAAACTTATAGTCCCAAGTCTTCCAGTGGAAAATCACTCATGTATGTCAATTTATTTTTTACAGTTATTATATTAGTTAGTTTCTAACACTATTTCAAGGGATCATCAGTTGTTTACCATGAAAAACTGTTTCGGGAATTTAAAAACAAGACAGTATTTAATTTCATGGCTTCCCAGCAGAGTTGATCAGACCCCACTTCACTTAAAAGACAAAACCATAAACGTTCCTTATACTAAATCTACGTTTTGTTCCACATAAATGTTTTGCTAACTTATATTAGTTATTTAAGACATACACAAAAAAAAAATCTTTACCTGTGCTGTTCGTCTGTCTAATAAAATTTATCCGTTACTTACAAACATGTTGCTGCATTTTAAAGTGTTTGGACGAATCCATGACACTATTATTTAAGTGATTAATGTATTATTTTTAGTTTTATATTATAAATATAAAAAACATCAACACATCAAAAAATAAAAAAAAAAATAAATAAATATGTATATATATATATATATATATATATATATATATACACATTCTTTGCGTGTTTTCTACGATAGTTTCTCATTTTTCCACACAGTCATATGTTACATTGCCCTGGTCGGATACCAGAATGAAGAAAAGTCAGAACGGTGCCAACAATAATGTTGCTGGGTTGATATAGTAGCCCCGTCTATCAATAACAGCTTTAAGTCGCCCGATTTCTGTTCTCAAGCGTTGGTATATACTCCACTGGATTGAGGGTGTCTCTGAGTACATGATTCAGAAGTGATACCCACATGATAACAAGAGTATATCATTCGCAATCTTTCTGGTGAGTAACTGTAGTGTGTTTTCCCGTAGGTGTCGTTAGGGTTTTGATATGGATGAGAAAGCTTTTTCCTTACTTCAGTCTTATGGCTCAGGATTTACATTCGTGAATGAGATGGCGTTTTTCACTAGTAAAGTTTGTGATCTCTACTTGACTGGCAACTTCACGTGTCAAATCTTCAGATGACGTAATAACAGCTATGATTATACTTCAACGTAATCGATTAATCATAACCTCAAATAATAATGGTGTACACGCAGTAAGTAAGATATATCTTCAATAATAATTCATGATGGGACATAATATAAATCAAACTGTCAAAAACATCAACAAAGCAATGTGATAAAAAACATTACTACATCACTATATATACATTAAATAATATTTCTTTAAAAAGTTAAAGTGTTTTCACCTCGCTTCGGTCTCTCATCCGTGTAATACTGGCGGTTGTAAACGGTCGCATTGGGCTCGAACAGTTCGTAGCTTCAGACTAGAATCACAGCACCAATGTTAATGCCAACGCGGTTGCGAGAAATCGACACTACAGTAATTGACATTAAGATACACTTAGCCAGGAGGCGGGTGAAATGTCATTGCTTTCTACAGTGTTCAACGCTCGTGCGGAACTAGCTAATCGCAGATGACAACACACTTTTTAATTTCAAACAGTGCTCTTCTTTTAAGACTATTACATGTTAAAAGGGTCTTTTAACTATGAATATTTTGTTCAAAATATTAAAGTGTTTTTCAACAACAGACACCGTCGTTTTGACCTCTCTTACCCTCATTAGTGTAAGAGTGGCTGTTAAAAGCGATCACATGGACTCGAACGCAGCTTGTGGTTTCAGGCTCGTATCACGAAAAAAACGCTCAAGACAACGCGGCTGCAACAATATATATATATATATATATATATATATATATATATATATATATATATATATATATATATATATATATATATAGTCTAAAGAAGCTTTGAGTCATTTTAATCAAAAGAAAAAAAAAGTAAAATGCAGTTTAAATTCACAGAGAAACTAACTAAATCCAAGATATTGCAAACTTAACATTCGTTGGAAAATTCATAAATAAATACATAAATAAGTAAATAAAATAAAAACGGGGGTTGAGTATCTAACAGTGAAACAAAAACAGGAGACCCTAAGCGTCTAATATTAAATTATATATGAAACTTCTTTTGTAAGATGGTAGAGAAAATCGCAGAGTGCTCAATTAATTGAGAACATAAAATTAAGAGCGTAATATTCATTTATTTTTCAGTACAAAAAATCAGTACAAAATGCCCCATTTTGTCTACCAAGTGATAACAATGCTGAATATAGCCGGGAGGTTGACGCATTCTGAGATTGAAATCTGATACAAAAATTGTTAGAAGACAGATGAGATTTATTCAACTTGATCTCCGTTAGAAATCACTGATCGGTGGAGTGGAGACAAAGCTATCGATAATCACTGTTAAATCTTATTTTTCAACGATTTTAAATTAAAATGTTCAAACGCGTTGTCTTTCAAAGGAACTAAAGACTGCTCTCATCCACTCTCTCCTTGGACCAGGTAACATCAAATGCGTAATTATCAATTCACACAGTCTAGTGATCCGATACTCTTATTGAGTCAGTTGACCCCGGATGCATTTTATGTTCCTGTTATTTTCAACTAACAAATGTATATGCTTATAGGTTTACTCGACCAATATTTAACATACTTATTACCAAAGATGGGAATAAAGTAATCTTTTTAAAGTATGAATTCATGAAGAACAGTGAGACAAAATCGACAAAGAAAAGGAAAACCTGTAAATAAAGAAAACCAGAGGCATGAAAGCATGGAACCGATACACCTGTGTAGGGCAATACTTCACTTTTTACATGTTCTTTTTGTTTGTAAAGCTAATAAACTAAATTCAGTCCACGTGTTTCACATTGCTGTATTACTTGTTCTTGTATTGTCTTTACATTTTACTACAGATAATAGAATGTTTGGATCGCATTTTCGATGAATTATGTAATTTTGATTTGAAAACGAAAACAAAACAGTACATTTTACGGTAAGGGTACATGTTGTAATAACCCATTTAATCTTTTGCGAGTGTATGTTTCCTTTTAATTCTTTAAAACCCCAGCAAATATTTTAAGAATAATCTCTACATTACCTTAATCGGTGACTGGTCTCGTTTACTCCCACAAAGAATGTAATCAGACACACTTACCTAAAAGAATAGAAACAAGAAAACAATTAAAAATCAGTCGTAAAGTTAGAATGTTCAAACAAAACAATACTCGAATATATATATATATATATATATATATATATATATATATATATATATATATGTAAATTATTCTCAACAGATAGTCCAAATAAAGAGAGCATACAATAGTATTCGGGTCGTAACATATGTTTTCAGACCATGTTTATATTAGTTTGATAGAATTTTTCCTCCGAGTTGGATTAAAAAACAGCTTCATTTGCACCCAGAGAAAACAATAAGAATGCCTTCAAAATAATAAAAAATAAAAACACACCTTCAAGTCAGTAAAACACGTAAAGTGATAACGTCAATGTTAAATACGTTTATAAAATATGAATTTATAGAACCATCATCGTATAAATTACGTTAAGAAATCGGATAAAGTGATTAAACAGTCCGTATTTATATTTCACAAAGTAACATTATTGGGCACAAGAGGTCATCCAAGTTTATATTAGGGAATTGATTAAGAGTTTTTAAAAGTTGATGCTAAAAGCGTTTTCTTATTGATTGTAAATTTAAATGTATATATAAATAGTTGCCATTTTCTCTCTATACATATATAGCATACACATATATAGCATCAACGTCAACTCAGAATGGGTCGTTATATATAACATTCAAAACTCAAACAGAGACCGAAGACTTAATATATGTAGCCTTTATTGACGATGCGATTATAAGATGGAGCAAATATTTGAATTAACAGAATGTTTATAAGTAATAAATTATTCTAACATATATATATATATATATATATATATAGCTCAATGTGTGTTGGTATGTTTATGCAATGTCTGTGTTTTCCCTATAAAAAAGATTAGTAAATGTACATAACATCTACAAAATGTATTCGGATGTAAAATTTACCTGGGAAGATAATGAAAATGTGTCCCCATCTCTAAGTGTACCCATAAAAAGGCTATGACGGCATGACTCTTTAAAACTTCAAATATATCCTATTTTTGACAATTGTAATCATATATATATATATATATACAATTTTCTGGAGAAAACAATGGAAGTGGTCCAGAAACTCTAAGTACATACGAACCTAAGGGAGCCAAGGGGTCCGAACCTCTTTTAAATTATTAAATATATCCTATGTTGATGAAATGTATATCATAAGTATCCGGGGAAGACAATGGAAGTGGTCATGAATCTCTACGTTATCCTCTATTACCCGAATGTCTACGTGGCCCCAACTCGACGTGACCCATGGGCCAGAACTCCGTTAAAACTTCAAATGAGTATATCAGATTTTTATTAAATTAAAACCAATGTGATAGGACACTAACTCAGATTGTTTTTTATATATTTCAGCATCTTAAAGAGGACACTCGGGAGTAGTAGACAGTTAACAATTTTAAAAAGGAATATTTTGTTACGAACATCGTGAAAACTTACGTAGAAAATCCTCATGTAATCCCGAGCAACGTCGGGTTTTCCTGCTAGTAATTTAGAATTATTGACATTTACGCTTCCCTAATGAGATAGAGTAAAACATACTGCACGGACCACTTTATCCACCCCACCTTATTTCAATGTTAATAATATTATAAACACAGTATAAACAGTTTATTTTGTTGTCCTTTGTTACATTAAGAACCGACCTAACTTTGACCGCGTCGTTAGGGTTAGAGTTACGTTAAAATTAGGGTTGAAGTTAAGGGTTACGGTCATGGTCAAAGTTAGCGTGGATCCTAATATAACAAAGTGCCAATTTTATTTTATGTTACTTTAACCAGTTTTTTTTTCAAGTACATTCAGATGATTTGAAAAATCTCACCCGAAATATCCTATTACTGACCATAGAATACATAGAATAATAAATAAATCGGTCAGGATTACTCACAAAAAAAAAATCACAACATCTTAACTAGTAAAGAAACAGACACCATCCGGAAACGTGTTCTAGTAGTTAACAACTTTCTCTCTTGATCGATATAGAAATTCGGATGTTTATTGGGGTGAGCGATCACATTGCTTGCCATTTCCGAAGTATCCGTATAATAATGCGTGTGTACGTACGCTATCATCTTCCACTGTAATTGAAAAAAATGAGATAGCCCGATCGCCAAAATGACATGCACAAATAATTTATGCGTATCTGGTGTCGCTGTTTACCAAAAGGTAAGATTGTAGCAATTTCAGAATGAATTGCTCCTAAATCAAATATAGCGACAGAAATAAAATTCTGCGAACGACGTTAACTTTTTTTTTTTTATTTATTAAAACATATTTAGCTTACAATTATTTTAAGGGTGATAAAATACATTATTTATTGTTAAATTAAAATTGTTACAGTGATTAAATTAAACGTATGCCAAGTTAAAATGTTTAAGGATACATGATACTATTCCTGCATTTTAAAATGCAACATATATATGATAGCAACATTATGGAACTGATAAAATCCTTATTATTTCCCCATAATAATTATTTCTATATACACAACCAACGTTTTCGAAATGAAACCGTATAAGGAAAAATGAACATACTGGAACTCCCTAATCTCTAATACAGAATATCCCTGGACATATCATTGAAGCCCACGGAATATACAATGAAAACAGGAAACTGGTATCAAGAGATATTGGTACTGTGACCAAAAGTCACAATTATAAATAAGTAAAAGACCGTAGGCAAGATTGGGCTTTAAGAGCAACTTTCTTTAGCTATTAAATGGTGGATTCCTGGAATGTCTTATCCCTTGTGGTAAATGCCCCCAATATGAACTCTTTTAAATCAAGATTAGATAATGTATGAGCTACTTGTAGATGTAAGCTGGCAGGCTAATTGGAGGATGACCCTTTTATAGTCGGTGCCTTTCTTACTTCTGTAGCTGCCTGTCAGATAATAAATCGTTTCTAAAACTGCTACCGTATTTTCTGCCACATAGGAGACTCAGCCCGACAAGAGAAACATACGCGCGTCATACGAACAGGTTTACCTTAACTCTAAAACTTATGAACACCCATTTATAAACCTACTTTCCTCTAATAAGCCGCATGATTTCTTTCACTTATTGTTTATTTCGGGTGTCAGTTTGCTCTCAGACATCAAGGAGCCCTTTCCTCGGTCTAAAACTTGATTGTCCAATGAGATACATACATATTCGATTTTTCATTTAAGATTCTCCCCTACTTTTTCGACCTTGAGTTAGTAAAGAAGTGAAGACTATTACCTTTTCTATCCCCATCTAACCACTATGTTATAGTAACTATTTCTTGTGGAGTGACGTTGGTTAGGTGAATAACTACACAAACTGATTAAATAAGAACATCATTGAAAGCATATATCAAGGTCTAAAGCCACTCGAAGAAAATAATTAATGTGACAGAAACTATTCCCATCCGTGAGATAAAGAATACTAAGGGAGTATTAACTTTGGTCAATAGTATGAACAGCTTTTAATTACTTATGGGGCTGTTCGTGACAATAAATTTGTTAACAGTGGATTTAAAGACGACCCAGTTGTAATCAGCAGAGAAGCAGTCATGCGGTAATGTGTTACACAAGTAGGAAGCTCTTGTAAAGATGCTATACCCATGAAAATTTCGCTTGTCGCTAGACGCATGAAGGGGGAAGATAAGTATGTTTTTGTTGTCGTAGTAAGGCGAGTTTTCTCAGCTATTTAAATATATCTTCTTATAGCAATCGATTATTTCACACTTTGACTTCGTATTTTCAACAGAATGATTTAAATATTTTATCGGCAGTCGGCAACAATAAACCGAGATATTATAGGGTTATTTTGAATTATTTTAATTTGTCATAAGATGCTCACTTTAATTACACTATCCCAGTATTTTAATCTAGGAAGGATAAAGAATATCAAATACGGTAAAACAATAAAATCTATCAGAACATGGAGATGGGCGTGCGAATGAGACGTTTATATAAGGAGTCAATTCTCAACAAACCTCCATAATTTGAATGAGAAGTTACTCGCCTCGTGAATGACATTATTTGTGATTTTAATAAAATATTATGATGACATTTTTCGAAGCTGTAAAAAAAATTGTCGATATAGATAATAAAAATAAAGCCGAGGGATATTTTCTATACATTTTTAATCTTGGAAAACGGAAGGAAAGATGTATGCTAAATATAATGATATAACACGCAACAGTGTTATGTTTACGGTATTTGAATATCGCCCGAGGAATATGTACAGACTCGGGGAGATGCGGGTTTTGTTTTATGGCTCGAAGGATCGACATTTTAGAGTTTGACTAATGATAAACTGCTAAACAAAACTCAGAAAATTATTGTCTCTTAGCAATTTGTTGTAGAAAAGCCCCGGGGATATTGAGGTTTTTTTTAAATATATGTTTATCTCACAAATAGTAGATACACAGGTTTTCCTGGACAAATTCGAACAAAGAAAATAATCTGTGTATCAATACTTATATATAGAAAAAAAACCGTTATTTAACCAGATGTGTATTGATTTCAGTAGTGTGCTTTGGTATGATTGTAGTTAAGTGGATAGAAACGTGTACTGTCGACTTGGCGTCTCGTTATTGAATCTTGTCAGATCCATAGCACCACGCTTTCACTCATGTCAGTACCCTTACGCAGCTCCTCCTTCTGATGAGTAAAAGTAATCGGGGAAATCAGTGCAATAAATAGAATCAAGGAGGCTAACATACTAAAGATCCTTTTTCATACTTAAGGAGCAAGAATAAAGCAGCATTGTGTTTATTTGTATGTAAGAAGAAATAATAGTGGGCCCATTCGGAAGATTCATCCATTCAATCTACGCGTTAAGCGCTGAAAATGCTATTACAAACTTAAGCGTGAAATACTGACGATAATTGTATTTAAAACTAGCAGGAAGACCCGACGTTGCTCGGGATTGAATGAGAATAACTACTATGTACTTTTGTGCTATGCTCATGACACCATGTTACTTGCTTTGTTTTTATTGGCCCTTCTCTTGTTTTGCGTCATATAGTCGGAATAATTTGAAATCTTAGGAAACTCGCTGCATCAGTATCTTATACATATGGTTTAAATGTAATTAAAATTGGATATACGTATTTAAAGTTTTAAGGGAGCTCGTTTCCTTGGACCACTTAGAGATGGGGGTACATAGATATTCGGAACATGGTAACGTGGAGATTCGTGACCACTTCTATTGCCTTCCCTGGATAATTTTATATTATGATATGAATTTCAGCAAAATAGAATGTATTTAAAGTTTTAAAAGGAGGTTCGGTCTCCATGACTTTTTTATGTTCGTATGCCACTTAAAGATTCGGGACCAACTCCATTTTTTTCCCATTAAATGTTATACATATGATTTAAATTGCATAATCATAGTATATTTTGGCAGTTTTAAAGATTTTATGTCCGCATAGCTTCCTTAGGGATGCACTTCCATTATCTTCCCCGGTAAATTTTACATGAGAATAAATGTTTACATTGTATGTTGATTCTCTAACTTTTTCTCTGAAAGGAACAAAAAAAAAATCACACAAATAGACGCAGACATTGAGTTTCATATATATATATATATATATATATATATATATATACGGGGAACAGACCGACGGAAATACCTTTTCAACAGGTGTTTGGCAGACCAACATAAATCTTTTGGGAGCATTTAAATAAGATGCGTCCATTCAATCTGCGAGAATAGCGATGAAAATGACATTTCAACCTGAAGCGTGACCGACAAACCAACAAGAACTCTCATAAATATTTCCTTAATAATGAGACATCACTTATCAATACTCAAACTTAGCACGGGGATAAGGCTTCACAGGATGGATAGCTTATATGTTGAATGATGAAGAGTATTATGAGAGGAAAGAAAATACTGAATAGAATTCACAAAAGACGATTAATTATTGAAACAGTTCATGAGAAGTGTTTATTGAGATTGGATTTAAAGACAATGCTGTAGCTCGCAGTGAAGCAATCACATGGTTACGTGTTCCCCAGATGGAAAGTTCTTGGAAAGAAACTTTGTTCATGGAAATCCGTTTGATGTTAATTCCAAGCATGGTGAAAGGGCAGTTATTTCAAATTGTGGTACTCTATTAGCTGATGCACCATGTTTCCGCGTCGTTAAAGTTCGGGCAGGTTACGGAAGCGCATGAGAGTTGACGAAACTATAAACGAAGCAGACGATAACTTTAAGAAATTAATCGCATTCAATAAGAACGAATTAATTACTATAATATCTGTTGAAAGACTAGTTGATTTTTTTGGGGAAAAAAATGTTAAAAAAAGCGTTGAACACTTTTTTTTTTTAAAGTAACATTTTCTTAAAATCATGTGTTGAAACTTTCCGGTGCACATAAAAAAACAAAACAACATTTGATTTAAAATCATTTGATTAACAATGGTTCATTTGACAAAAGAAAAAAAAGAAAAATAAGCATCTAATTAATAGCAGTTATTTATTTGTATACATGTATTTTAGTTTGGTTTCCTTCCTCGTAATTTATCGGGTGCCAGTCTTCAATTTACCGTTTGGCAGTTTTCGTGTGTGTCTTACAAGCAGGGACAAGAAATTAAAGCTAGGCAGAACACTCTGGAAATTGCGATAGAGTAGGTATTTACTCCTCTCCAGGAGTTAGGCACAAGGCCAGTTTTATCTTACTCCCACAAGTAAGATGTGACCCAAGGTCGGGTCGGGAAAGTGGGGTTTAAAAATTGCCTGGGCAGCCCAATCGGCATTCCCCGATAGGGGTGCCTCAGGTAGTAAGCAATAAACTGACTCCTCCCAAAGAGGGGAGACGACGCCTGGGAGGGTGGACCTCCTAGAACTGCACAGGACAGACCCATAGACAGACGTAAATCAAGCCCCGAAGGCCAAGACACTACCAGTCTATGGGGGTGCATGCGATAGAGTAGCGAAAGACTAGCAACGCCTTTTCTGTGAGAAAACGGATTAAGGGAAAAGAATTGATCCCCACCTGATTACGAAGTCGATTTTGTATTCTGTTAAGGCAAGGAAGGGTGCTATCAGCTACATCTCAACAGATATGACAGGAATACTCCAGCTTGAGACGTATCTGACTCTTATATAAGTATATGTTAGAATGCACACAACCACAAAAGTAAACTACATAATTTTGAAAATGGAAAGTAGCGAGTATGTGTTCCTCTAAAAACGAATACACGATTCAAAGCTCAGTATTATTCCATTTATACTTACACCAACGAAATATTCTGAATAAAATTTCGCAAATGGTCACGTTGCCTATGCAAACATTAAAATCATATATTACATTACGGCATTAATACCCTTCGGTAACTTTCTGTGTAATTTAATCAACCGTGTCTCACATAATATGCAAGAAAAGCATGACTCATGATATTTATGTTTAAAATAAATTGTATAGTTTTTCGGGGCCCATTGTTAACATACATTATATCTTATTACTAGTCTCAATGTTCAATCTTAGCATTGGGATTGTGTACGCGTTAACAATATTTTATAACGATCCCATAATAAAGGAATATGTGCACACACAAATACCTATACGGATTTTATTTGGTGTCGAAAAATTCTATCTTCTAACGACGAATAACATCATTTTGACTTTAAAGCGAGACCGGAATTTAAAACTGTCTTTTTTTTTCTTCAGAATTATTTAAATATATAGTTAGTAAATACGCTATGTTCAATACTAAAAACAATATTAAACCATGAAAAAAATAAGTTTACATTTTCAAGTGAGTTTTCTGCATGATAAGACGTGTCTACACCCTATGTAAAAACTAATGCTTCGCCAGTTTACGCACTAACATTCATGTATATAATGTTCAAAATCGGTTAATTAAAGAAAACAGAAATACGAAAGAAATAGAACTCAACTGGAAAGTTTAAGAAAAAAAAGTAAACATCAAGCGGTAAAGAAAAAGGACAAGAAAAAAAAGAAAGGTCCCATTACGGAAACAGAGTGCGATAATTCGTTTCCGAATTAATTTTTGGTGGCGAGGGTTGTCTGACTTGCTATCTATTTGCTTCTTTTCCCCAAAAGCTAGAAATTAAAAATCGTTTTTCCTATTTAAATATGGATAAATACAGAAGTAGCAAAAGAAACATTGTTTCATATTGAGGAAGTATTACTTATCTTCATAGATTTCTAAATAAAACATTTGTCAGACTCAAATATAACTAATCAACACACAAGGAATCTTAAAATTCAGGGGAGATGCACACTTACAAGAATTATGCTCGTATGAACTAAGCGAGTACACTAAATCTAAAAAGTCATACAGTCAACGGGAGGTAACAACGTTAGTTTGATATTTTTATATAAAAATAACGACCCCTAAAACGTAAAATTATACCGATTCTAAAAGCACATAGGGGCCATCTTTTACGAGACTCAGCAGAGTAAAAACGCTAAGAAAACAAATATACAAAAAATAAAAGTAACTGTAAGCTGTAAAAGTTAGTTTCAAACTTGCATGAGCTATTTGTTTGTATTTTAAACCCGTTTGAAGTGCTATTTATTAGAAATCAATAGTTTTGTTACCGTAACTTGGGAAAAAAACATGCCCGATTTGGGGGGGGGGGGGTTACTAACAAATGCACTAGGAGCGGCCATATTGTTTTTGTGAAAACGGTGGGAAAAAAAAACAAGAATTTTTTTTTTTTACATCTAATGAAAACCCATTTATAATAGGTACAAATGAAAACAAATTACATAGGTAAGTAGAAAAAATATCTATTCTCGTCGTAGGTCAACTTCACTTGTTGCAAATTTATGTTTTTAAACCCTTTCTCGTTCTTTTTTTGGACCCCGTTCGCGCCTCTGCTGAGCGTCGTAACATATACCCCACATAGGTTTAGCGTCTTGCCATATCAAATAACACCTAATAAACCTATATTAGCATAATCAATTACGTTATTATATGAAATATGTATTTAAAAAGTTGTTTTTTTGTTTCGTGTTTTTTTTGCCCTACTCTATATACTATATACTGAAGTTACTTGATCGTTTAGTAATAAAATTAAATAATGCTATATTAAGACATGTTATACTTAAAAGACAAATAATCCATGCAATTCAGAGGACAATCAGAATTAGTATGTCTATTCTAAGTTAATGAACCCCTATACTATAATTCAACAAACTAGCAAATTAGAAGAAACACACATTAAATGTAAGTCCTCATTGTTAACTACTTTATATTTCTAAGGATTTGTTTATATCATATCAGTTCATCCACCCAACAAAAATCAGATCTTATATACTATATAAACATACACACACATCTCTTTCTCTCTCTCTTTTATATATATATATATATATATATATATATGTGTGGATAATATAAGTTGAATAAACAAAATTAAAACAGTATTTGTATCAGTTTAAAAAATTCTAACACGACAATTATTTGCCGCACGATCATTTCCAAGAATATTTGAAAGATTCTGTTTATTTTTAATATATATTTGATGACTCAAAAAGGTCTGTCAAAAACGTCTTCATTACATACAGATCTCATTTTAAAAATCAATTTAAGTATTATTTACTAAATCGCATATATCTAGTCAATATAAGAGACATAACCTTTTATGATGCAAGTATACCTTACTCCATCAGTTAGATCAATAAAGTTAATAGTAAAAACGTAGGATACAAGAACATTAAACATTTAAAATACAGAATGAACCAGAATGTAATATATATATATATATATATATATATATATATACATTGTGTGTGTATTTAGGCAGCATTTTCTCATTGATACATACATTAAAAATAACAGAATACTTCTGTCTGGTGATACCTTTCTTTGTCTTTTCAATTCTTCTAATGCATTTTTCGTGTTAAAATCAAACAAGTTGATGAAAGATCCATATGTGTTAAAAACGTTTTCGATTCTTTCTTGAATCATATTTAGGTGTTGATAGAAAAAACTCGACTAAAAATCTGGTGAAAGTATGGACGTTTTAAAATACACCGGAGAGACGTGCACGTAAACGTTAAAGAACGTTTAGATTGTGGAAAGAAGATGGCTGAATTAAAGCTGATTTTTAAAAATATATTTATGTATTTATTTATTTATTTATTTCATTTTAAAGTAATGGCTGGTTTATCTGGGGTAATCTAATAATTATGGAAAAGGAAAAATAGGGAGGCCCGCAATAATTAATTTAATAAAATATCCCATTTTTAATGGCGGTCAGTTATGTATTTTTAAGTGTTTGTAAATTGAACTAGTTGAATCTACCCAATCATAACTGCCCTTCATCTCAATTAGGACACACTTTAGGAAACAACACCAAAATAACCAATTTGAGAAAAAAATTAAAAATACTTGTTGCCATTTACATAAAAACATAACCTAAAATTAATAATATTGCATATGAGACTAGTAAAACCATTCTATTTTTTTAAAATTTAGTTCAATAACGCTACACCTGCGTAGCTTAATTCAAATTAAAAACGGACATTTTATTTAATTAATCATTGCCTCTTTCTACATGTTGCCTTCTCCATGATTATTCGACTACACAAAATAAACCTGCCATTATTTAAAAAAAAAAATGAAATAAAAAAAATTAAAATAAATACATAAAAAGATTACATTCATCTGTCTTCTTTGAACAATGTAGGCGCGTTTTTACCCGTCATTTTAAACGGAGTATGTACACTATTTAAAAAAAAAAAATTATACAACGTTGGTTCACTCACTGTTTTCGAAAAATATTTTTAGAATTCAAAGAAAATCTAAATATTCAAGTTCGTGCTATAAATTCAATGTGTTAGTAATGATAAAGAAATACGCATTTACTGCGATAATTTAGTAACAGTTTCTGAACTTTAAAAGAATTGAGATTTACCAAACACCTCCGCGTTTTCAAATGAGTGAAAAGGAATGTTGGTACTAATAAAAAAACGAGTTCTATAATGTGTGCTGTTGTTCCTGACTGAATGTAGACCTTGTGATAGACAAAAATAAAAATAAATTTGGTTTGCCGACCCACACGCTCTCAATGGAAGGGCGTGAAATTTACAGCAACGCTGCCAATTGGTGATTACAACGTATTAAGAATAGGTTTCAAAACTAGATTTTAAATGTGTGTTTTGAACACGATATATTTTACTCTCTCTCTCTCTCTCATATATATATATATATATATATATATATATATATATATATATATATACATACATATATATACATATATATATATATATATGATGTGTGTGCGTGTATATTGTATTGAAGGTGAAAAAGGAAAAACTAAATTATTTATATATTCATCAATGTTTTGTCTTCATTTCCAGATTACTTACTGGCAATATGTGGTGCGTCTTAAATATTGTAGATGTATTTTAACCTTCAAATCAATTATCTTAAAACACTCTAGAAATAAAGACGTAACGTTGATGCATATATAAATAATTTTGTTTTCTCCATTTTTATTTTGCATCACGTTAGTATATTATTTCCATAATTTCTATTATATACACACATATATTACTCTTTGACAAGGGTATGTTATCGGCGAAAGTCTCAGATATATATTTATAAAAAAAGTTGTTAATCATTTATAAATATATGTAAAAAATGTAAATTAGATGACAAAATAATGTCTATTTATTTCTATATAAAATAATAGGATAACTGATCCTACTCTATAATAACTATAATAGCAATAATACGAACTAGCAAGACCCCGTAAAAATTACACGGTGTTTTCCACATAAATCAGTATAATTTACTGTTAATAATACCCAGGTTGCTAAAAATATGCACATATTTTACTCGTTAACTGTTGCGTGACAGGATGGTGTGTATATATTCATTTATATTACCTCGTTGCCCGGGGCAAAAGTTGTGTATTCTGTGATCGCCATCTCACCCCTCGCTCCCCTGCCTTGGACAAAACTACTAACTCTGTCTTCCTCTTTTTTAAAGTAACCCACTTCTTCCCCCAATTTTTTTGTTCAAACTATCAGTGAAAAAAAAAAAAACATTGCTTAATGTCCGTTAGAAACATAAAAATAAAAAATACTGGCCCTCTCTCCAACTAAAAAGAGGGAATAAATGTGTTTAACGTTTTAATAAATATCGATGATACGTCAACTGGTTAAAAAGTAGTGTAATTAAATAGAAAATGTCTCTAAAAAACTTTAAAAAAAGACGAAAAAATAGTTTTCAGTTTTAAGCAACACAAAGAAGTACTTTTGACTTAAAAAAAAGCAAAAAGAAATAATCCAATTGTATTTATTGCCACTTGTTTTGAATTTTTTTAGATAAATAAATAAAGAAACATTTTATTTATTAACAGTGATTACGCTGTATTGTGTCGAAATTATCGTCTGCCAGCCTTCGTGTTGGCATCGCCTGTAGTATAGTATTCCAAACATTAGGTTTATTCAAAAATATTCTAAAAATTTGTCAAGAACATATATTGGCTTTTATATACGCAGATGTTTATGTTTAAATTCATAGAACTTACCTTCATGTTTGATAATATTTTAAAGTTGCATGGAAAGTGAAAGTATTTCACAGTTCTCTCTTTCTCTCTCTCTCTCTCTCTCTCTCTCTATCTATCTATCTCTCTCTAGTCGTTTAAATGTTTCAGCGAACAAAAAAGTGCATAAACCTTATAGTTTACTGTGAAAATTCTTATTTATAATTATACTAGCAGGGGTACCCGACGTTGCCCGGGGCTCTCCCTCCTCCTCTCCGCAAGCAAAATAGGATATTGAGCACTTTCCTGCCGGACAACGCCGAGTATTTCGAAAATCAAGACGGCTTCCAGAGCACTACTAAAATTACTCTTACCGATCCCACCTCCTTTTCATCTGCACAATAGTCCGAAGAGAAACACTACAATAGCTCTATCTAGGACATTTAGCACTTTTCTCCCGGACTACGCCGAAACCTCTGGGTCCTATATTGAAGAAGCTCCCCCCCCCCGGTGCTGGGTCCAATTCTGTAGAAGAACCCTCGGTGCTGGGTCCTATACTGTAGAAGTGCCCCGGTAGCTATACTGCAGAAGCACCCACCCGTCCCTGTTCTGCAGAAGCCTCTTGGTCCTATACTGTAGAAGCATCCCAGGGTCTGGGTCCTATACTGTAGAAGCTCCCCGGTCCCTATACTGCAGAAGCACCCATGGTCCGTATACTGCAGAAGCACTCCCGGTCACTATACTGCAGAAGCACCCATGGTCCGTATACTGCAGAAGCACCCCCGGTAACTATACTGCAGAAGCTTCTGGGTTCTATATTGTAGAAGCACCCCCAGTGCCTATACTGCAGAAGCCTCCGGGTCATGTATTGTAGAAGCACCACTGGTCCCTATTCTGCAGAAGCACCCATGGTCCTATATTATAGAAGCACCCCCCGGTGCTGGGTCATATACTGTAGAAGCACCCCTGGCCCCTATACTGCATAAGCACCAATAGTCCCTATTCTGCAGAAGCATCCGAGTCCTATATTGTAGAAGCACCCCTGGTGCTGGGTCTTATACTGTAGAAGCACCCCTGGTCCCTATACTGTAGAAGCACCCCTGGTCCCTATACTGCAGAAGCAACCATGGTCCCTATTCTTCAGAAGCCGCCGGGTCTTATATTGTAGAAGCACCCCAGTGCTGGGTCCTATGCTGTAGAAGAACCCCTAGTTCCTATACTGCAGAAGCCCTTGGACCCTATACTGTAGAAGCCCCCCCCCCGTGTCCTATACTGCAGAACCCCCCCCCCTCTATACTTCAGAAACCTCCGGGTCCTATATTTTATCAGCACCCCCGCAGGATGGAGATGTTGCTAATTCCCCCCCAAGCACCCGCCCCCCCCAAAAAAATTTATCCCCCCGCCCCACATGCGTCCCAAACATTCTCCTCCCCCTCCCCCAAAGAACTATTTTTATTTTAAAAGAAATAAGTTTAGGTTGCTAGGTGCGGATGTGATTGAGCAACCCTTGTTTCACTGTTATTGATACATCCGGACAGAAGTTATGGGATAACCTGATACAACCGGCTCTCGGACCTAATGGAGCGGTTTCGATTCTGGGTATCGGAACACAATTTACTTTTTGTTTATTTATTGAATTTCTTTCGGAACGTGACACCGTAGGTAGGTACACCTAAGCGTATTAATATATACTAGCGGTACCCTGTGGAAATTCCACAGTGTTTTCTACATCAATCTGTATAATTTACTGTTAATAATATTATCCGGTGGCTAGAAATATGCACATATTTTACTCACAAAAATTTTGCGTAACGGAATGGAAGTATATATATTTATTTATATTACTCGGTTGCCGGGGCAAAAGCTGTCTCTTGACTAAATCTTCTTAAATAGGAGTGTCAGATCGTGACACACAAAATAAATAACACACACTCTATCGTATTAATATATAAATAATAATAATAATAATAATAAGAAGAAGAAATTTTAAATATTAAAAAATAAAATAAATAAATACATACCGTAAGCCTGAAACCGGCCCATTTGGTAAGCGTTTCCGCTAATGAAACGGGATACCAGAGTTCTATCCTCGGTTGAGTCATAGCAAAAACTAAAACAAACATTGCTAAAACTCTCAGTATTATAAGGTCAGGATCAAGGACAATGAAGCAGTCCTGAGGAAAGAGTGGCGCCCTCCCCTACATCTCGGGTTAGCCGCTAATGTATAGAGATCCTCTACTGTAATCGGACAATTTAGCCTTTTATAAAGTCTGAAATTAGCGACCACCTCACCTAAAATAAGCGAACGCCATTTTTATTTGACGAATTTGACAATATAACAAAATAAATATTTGAAATAAAAAAAATTAATTCATCAGATGTTAACTATACAATATCATTGCCCTTGTCTTATTTTAACGTATCTATTTGGTACTTTGTTACATTGGGACCCGGGCTAACTTTGACCCTGACCCTAACTTTAACCCTAACCCCCAATGACCCTGAACTTTATAGGTAACCCTACCCCCTCCCTGACCCTAACCCTAACCCTAAAGACGGGGTCAAAGTTAGCGCGGGTCCCAATCTAACAAAGCACCATCTATTTGTTAGTAAGTTACGCTTGTTTTATTATGAGCACCCCTCGGATAAGAGTGAAATATTTTTTAAAAATTAATAATTTGCATTCAAATAACGCGTGTACGATGGACACTCTACTAAAAAGGGTTGATATACCGTAAAAACTGGCAGGCTTCCGAAATAAAACGAAATTATGCTTGTTACTTTTTTTTTCGATAAGATTTTCTTTTTTATTTTGCTTTGAATCACGACTTTCCTCACTTTCGTTTTTGTTAAATTTTTTTTTACTTTTTGCGATTTATTTTTTTGTTTTAATTGCGTTTTCACTTTTCAATTACGTTTATTCTCTCTCTCTCTCTCTCTCTCTCTTTCTCTATCTTCTCCCTCTATCTATCTCTTACGAACACAAACTTTCTCTTTCTTTCGTACGCGCTCTCTGTGTTTCACTGAAAAAAAAAGGAATTCCAGTGTTTTCTACATCAATATGTATAATTTACTGTTAATAATATTATCCGGTGGCTAGAAATATGCACATATCTTACTCATCAAAATTTTGCGTGACGGGATGGAAGTATATATATTTATTATATTACTCGGTTGTCGGGGTAAAAGCTGTCTCTTCAGCAATCACTATCGGTCGCGACTCCCCTCCCCCGTTGTCAGGGGCAAAAGTAAATACTAAATCTTATTAAATGGTAGTGTCAGATCGTGACACAAAATAAGAAACTTAACTTCTCAGATGTTAACTATACAATATCATTGTCATTGTCTTATTTTTTACGTCTCTATTTGGTAGTTTGTTACATTGGGACCTGGGCTAACTTTGGCCCTGACCCTAACTTTAACCCTAACCCCCAATGACCCTGAACTTTATAGCTAACCCTAACCCCTCACTGACCCTAACCCTAACGACGGGGTCAAAGTTAGCGCGGGTCCTAATGTAACAAAGCACCTTCTATTTGTTAGTAAGTTTACTTTTTGCGATTTATTTATTTGTTTTTATTGCGTTTTCACTCTTTCTCTATCCCCCCTCCCTCTCTTACGAACACACACTCTCTCTTTCTTTCGACCACGCTCTCGGTGTTTCACTGAGAAAAAAAACAACAAAAAAAAACATTGCTTATTGTCCGTTCAAAACATTTAAAAAATAAATACTGATCCCTTACCATCCAAAAATAATAAATAAATGTTTTAACACTTTAAGAAGTGGTGCAAATAAAAAATAAATACTTAGTTCAAACTATCATTGAAAAAAAAAAACATTGCTTAACGTCCGTTCAAAAAAAAATAAATAAATAAAAATAATAGACATGCCCTAAAAACGCCAAAATAAAAAACAAAAAATAGTTTTAAGTTTTAAGCAACACAAAAAAGTACTTTTTGACCAGGTGATTAAAAAAAATGTATTATTTCTTCCCCATCCCCTCGAAATGTAGAAAAAAAATCGTAACGGTTGGTTGGGATCGAACTATAAACCAGTCGGGCCAAAGACAAAATTACTATGTCGCTTACCGTTGCGCTAAAGGGAAATAATTAAAATATAATGCAAAAATTAGACTAATTAAATGTTGTTAATAATCTCGGTGCGGCACGCATGCGCAGAGCGTTTGCCGGAAGCGTGACACACGTACGTACACCTTAGCGTATTAATATATAGATATATATATACTCGTAGTAGAACTCGCTCTCCCCTTCATACTACTACTACTACTAGTAACGAAATTATAGAAGTAAAAATAATTATATATTTTTTTAGATATTAAAGAAGAATGTCTTTAAAATATCCCACAGTTGATAATTGCTCGAATGAACTCAAAATAGAATAAATACTGTTATTAGATCTGACCTAACGGTGTACGGGTACATCTAGTAAGACTTATAAATTAAACACGACATTAAGTAATTTAGACAGTGAAAGTCGCCCGATTATTATTCTTCCTAATATCAGTCAAAGATACGTTCTCGGCAATCAGTTCCCCAGAGAATATACATTTCAATGGCCTTTTATCTGTGGGACTGTGCTATATGTCTTAGGTAGTCCTAGCAGGTTCCACAGGCCTTCTCTTCCCTCTTTAGGAAAGTGTGAGTTCATCGCTAACTACATGAGGCACCCCGAACCAGATAATAACAACGAGGCTGCCCATACTATGTTAGATTCCAGCGTAGCTCTTTCACTGGGGCACTGTCTTTTTCTGCTTCCTTCTTCCGGCCTTGTACCATATTATATTTTTGGGGAAGTAAAATGATTTATTTTTATGAAAATCGCTCCAGACAAGGCATGAAGCCACTTGATGTAATGAGCTAAATACTGTGTTACTAAATACATACTCCCGAGACCAGGTTAGAATTGAAAGCCGATTGAAAGAAATATTTCATGATACGGGCATGATCATTGCTCAAATCAACGAAATGTTTACATTTTGTATTCGTTTATTTTCATATTTCGGATCTGTTTTTCATTTACTATTTCCAGTACATTTTTTGAAATCAAAATGTTTTATGTTACTTAATAACAAAACGCATCATTGGTGATGACCTTATTTTCGTAATATGGTTCGAGCAGGATATGAAAAAACACATTCTTTGTATTCGTCTTTTATGTATGATCTGGGGCACACCACGACCGTGGTTTTGTAAAAAACACTGGTACTTTAGAAATATTTACATACCCCACTTTATTTTCTATTACTTGAATACCTGCTATTTATTTCAATAGCAGGAACGTTGCTTCGATTTACTCTTACGTCTGTGGCTGTAATACTTTAGAAATCTTTACTTGAGTGCTCTCTCCGATGTCAGCGATTTTTTTTTCTTTATTCTGAAAGTGTTATGATGCAATTAAGCGGCAGAAACGTAAGGAATCTACAGTGTAACACCCTCGCAATCACAAATATTGGGCATCAAAAGCTTTTGAATATAAACAAAGATACAGAAAATATAAACCAGTCAATGAAAGTGAATAAGTGAAATAAATAGGCCAACTATTACATATAGTAAGATTTATATATATATATATATATATATATATATATATATATATATATATATATATATATATACACAAGTGAATCTATGGGGTACATTCTCTTTTCTAAATAAAAGGGAAACACGCAGGTAAGACTTTCTCATAGTAACTCATTTATCGGTTAACTAAATAGTCGACTTTCCTTATACACAATGGGATTGTATTTCATATTTACTCGTGTAAATATAAAATACATTCCCTTTTTTAATCGGTCCGATTTCATCATAATAAAGTTATATATATATATATATATATATATATATATATAGGCCACCTATAGTATGATATTTGTCATTTCATTTGTATATACATAAAGGTGAAAGGTATGTGTAAAGAATAACCCCCTGACAATACTACATTTTCTTCCGTAGATTCTCATAGATAGCTCTGCTTTTAAAAAGAAATCGACTCTAAAACTTATTAGTCTTTCTCTCTCATTAAATCGTTCTTGGAGTTCATACATTAGATCCATTGCTTTTTCTGCCTCTGGTAAATTCGGTTCGCTCTTTCGCTTAAAGAACTTTCAAACACATGAGAATACAAATCTATCATATAATGTTTTGAGTACCGTTGTCATATTTGCGCTGGTGAATCTCTGTTCCTATTTGTAAGTTCTTGATAAGGTGCAGGGACGTGTCTGTAATTTGATTAGTTCTAACCTTTCTTTTTCTCTTCACCCTCTGACTCACATACGTGATTTTGCTAGTCTCAGTCTTTTCTATAAATACTTTTATGGAATGCGTTCTTCAAATTGATGTCATCTATTCTCTGTTTCTTTTGTTCCAGATCGTTTGACTCTTTGGTCTAGTTTGCTCCATGAATTCGCTGATTTGATACCTCATTGTAATACAGCTTCCTATTCCAGTAGCTTCTTTCAATGAACTGCAGGCTTGGTAAACTCTTTTCCTGCTGACTGTTTTCATCCTACAGATAACCTTTTTTTTCACGACTAAGGCCAATAAGTATCTCATGTCTTCATGATGATCATATTTTTTTCTTGTTAGCTCCTTACATCAAGTGGCTTCATGCCTTGTCTAGAGCGCTTTCCATTAAAAAAAACACTTATTAATCATCTTTATTTACACACACACCGCTCGACCAATCGCCAACACTAATCCATCCCCATATACTATCCTTTATTCCACCCCATTTTGAGCCCAATTTTCTTCTACCACTACTTCTAACTTTATGCATATGTGCTTGACTCTGTTCAATAAAATGCATTTCTTTAGAAAGTTTTGTAAATTAAACGAAATATCGATGTGTATTCAACAAGAATATGTTTGTATTCTTTTGTTTTATGTAGTTGGTTCTTAATACTCGTACGCTTGTTTATATATTTACATATTTAAAAGTGTATTAAATATTTGAAACGACATCACAGAGATCCCTTACAGTATATAGGTGCTAAACTAGAACAAATAGTAGTTATAAGGACATTGATTGGAAGATTATGTAGTTATAATCTTATGCATTGTCTAGAATCAACAAATGTTTTATCAAGCATTCATATAGAAAATTAATGAATTGTCTTTGGTTAAAAAATACTGCTGCAATACTTTAAATCAGTTGGTATATGCATCCACACAAAACACCTACTTTTTACCGTCTTTACAAAATGAATGTTTAATGAAACTGGCTAGAACAGCTGTAACAGGATTGGTTCATAATATTACAATTGACTTGTAATCTTTAAAATAAGTATGAGTATAGCACTATTGTAGACCAATTCCTTGACCCACACAGATCCTTCGAATGGCGTCTTATGACGTAAACATCTGGAATTCTGTTGTATAGCTGACACGTAGCAGTAGTAGTCGTTGCACACATGCTCTCTTTCTTTTTCTCTTTTTTGGAGTTGTTTATTTATTTTAATAAACGCGTTTATAAAAATATTAATACGGTCAGTTTGGACTTTCAAAATGCTTTCGAGGTGTTGCTTTTCTTTTACTGTATATATATAATCACCTATAGGTCTTCTTCTAAGTGATCTCCAATAGGGGAAGAGCAGATGGCTGCTCCTCTTCGCGGTTTAGAAAATAGAGAATTTAATCAGCTTATCCATTGTGTTGAACTGGCGACTTTCTGTATGGGACCCAACATCATGAACACGTTACTCAAATTCAAATCTGAATTTTGAATAAGATTTTAATAATTTTTACTTAATTTAACGTTATGTAAGACAATTATTTTTTAAAGACTATTTTAGTAAAGCTACACGCAATCTTTCAAACAGATCGGCTCACCGCGTACTTTAAATGTATTTCTGAAGATAATAGCATAGTGGAAACTGTGTGAAAATAGAGTCTACACGACTCAATTTAAACGCAATGAAGATGTTTGAATTCGGAGTGTATTAATCACGTTACCATGAAGTGCACAATGCTAATTCATATGTAAATGTGAAATGGGAAATCACAATAAGACCGTTTGAAATGAAACACATCTTCAAACGTTATTCTCATCTCGTTGATTTCCCGTATCAAAATTTTATTAACAGGGTCACCCCAGGAAATACCGTCTGATACATTCCGCTCTTGACACGGCACCGATTTTGGCTGCGATGGTTAACTTCATTTCAGGAATATTCTAAAGATTTGTTTTGATATACATTATTCTTTAAGTAATCCCACAGATAAATGTATGGACGATTTTAAGTCCGGTGAGTGTTGAGACGTTATGTATCATACCTACTGATAAGACGATCACCAATGTGCCCCAGAAGTCATAATAAAACGAGTCATTTAAATTGTGCATAGCGGCCCCTATCCTATTGAGGTTACTGTTAATCCCTCACAACACCTCATCTTCGTCTGCCCCGAACGTCTTAACTAGGTACCGCACAGAACAACGCAGAGGTGCAAATTTAAAGCATGTTGTTGAACGACGATTAAAATGGAGAATAGTGGATATTTATGGCTGATACTTTATCAGCAATGGCTGAATTTCCTTGGCACTAAATGTGGTTCGATTGCAGAAAAGAAAGTTTATTTTATTAACTATTTCATTGGATGCGCTTTTTTAGTTTACCACAATAAACTACACACATACTACTGATATGTATTGTTATTATCGCTCAGCAAAACAGATTAAAAAATCGACATTGTCTTTTAATTTAACTATATCTCTGACGACATTGCTGAATCAATTTTAATATAAGTTTACAAACAACCATTACATATATATAGATAGCGTTCAACAAACATTTGCCTAAATTCTAAATAGTTAACTGTTATAAAACCAGTTTGCTATTTAGTGTCATACATGCGTTTAATGTTTCTAACAGAATTGATTTTCCCAAATATTCAAAGTGAAATATGCAAACAGAGCTGCACAAAAAATTTTTTGAAAATTTTGAAAACACTTTGACATTTATCAAGCCTCTGACAACAAGGCTAGATCACTTTTAGGGTAATTATAAAAACTAGCATGCAATGAAAACTCGCTTGTAGAAGTGTAAGCCTCAAAATATATCCAAGTTATATTTCAATGTTAATTAAATTGAAGTCTCGAAATATTACTCATTTTAAGATATGTTTGTGTTAGTATATGCTTTCAATAACATACATACGTTCAATGCTACAAATTTTCGCATTGATAGACGAACTTCTGTCTCATGGGGAATCAGTATTCTAACTCAGTATTAGGAGAATAACCTGATATATTTTTATTGCGTCTTTAAGATTACCTTCTGTTGTATGTGACTGAAAAGGTAAAAAATAAGGGAACGCTTGATTTCCATGTTCGATCCTTCTGATGTCGGAGAAAAATATGGTGGATTATTTTTTTCCTTGTCTTATCGCACACGCGCAACACTTGACCGTTTACATCTTTTTGTTACGAATTCGTATACTTTTTGCGATCTTCATGTCTGTATCTTATTTTGAAGTCAATATATATTGTTTTATTTTTGGTTCCCCGATTTATAAAATCGGGAGACTTATGTTTTGAGGCATTTCCATCCGTTCGTCCGTCCGGATTTTTCTCCGCAACCATCCATTGAATTTCTCTAAAATGTTGCATGAAGTTGTAACTTTTGTCAAGTTAGAAAGTGACATTCTCCGATTTTTGAAAAAAAATCTAGTTAGCCACCCAGAAAAAATATGATATTTTTGCCCCATAACTTTTTATCCATCCATTCAATTTCTCTGAAACTTGGCCAAAATATGGAGTCAATTGCTCCTAATAGAAAATCAGTATCGCTGACCTTGGCAAAATTCTGATTCGCGCTCCCAGGGGTACAATGTGGGTTAAAAATGCCCCAAATTGCCTAAATTTATTGCATTTTACACTCGCCACATCGAGTCACATAGAGAGGGGGAGCACGCAAACGCGGCTTGTTAACCTTGTACCCGCACTAGACTGAAAAAAAGACCACTAGGTACGAACACTATCCTAGACTGTAACAGTGTATGGAGGTAATATTTATCCTCAAATACTCAAGTACATAAAGATAACAACAACTGAGCACAGAGACATTTAAAAATTTTAGCGGTATTCGACATCGAGGTTATGGTGCCCTTTTTCTGTTTCCTTTTCACCTCTTATCACAGGCGCGCACACGTGACACATTTCATCTTATACATTCTTTTATTATCAGTTAATTAACTTTTGTGATCTTCATGTATGGATCCCATTTTTACAGTCAATATATATTGTTTTATTTTTAATCTTTCACTTGCACCAGCTTGATGCAGTGCCAATGGTAACACGCGATCACGCAGGCCCGTTAAATTCATAAAACCCATATACCCTTTTCAAATAATAACATTTATGAAGATAACCACAGCTGAAAAGATAACCACAGTTAGTAATTTCTGTATTTTTCGACATTTTTCTTGGCCTAAAGCCAAGCAAGGGATAGGCTTTCTCCATGCTAATATTCCGTCGCTGCAGATTTACGAGGAGGTTGATTTTCGATAAAGGATCCTCTTTAAGTCACTTCGGTTCATCTTTTTACATAAGTGAATTTATGACGTCCTATTTGATTGCTACTAAATCTAGAGGATATATAGTGTGACAGTCGGGAATGCTGAAACTTCCTGACAAACCAATTAAATATACCCTTCCCAAGCGGACATATATCACGATCGGGATTCCCGCTACATCTACGTTAAAGGGTGATCCTTTTATTTATGTCAACCCTTAGCATCATCATAAAATACAGATCCTTGCAAATGAGTATTGATTTACTCCTCGCAAGGAGTTAGGCACAAGGCCAGTTTTTATCTTACTCCCACAAGTAAGATGTGACCCAAGGTCGGGTCGGGAAAGTGGGGTTTAAATATTGGCTGGGCAGCCCCGTCGGCATTCCCCGGTAGGGGCGCCTCAGGCAGTAAGCAATAAACTTACTACTCCCCAAAGAGGGGAGGCGAAGGCTGGGAGGGTGGACCTCCTAGAACTGCACAGGACAGACCCATAGACCGGCGTAAATCAAGCCCCGAAGGCCTAGACTATACCAGTCTATGTGGTGCAGTATCCATCGGAACAGATACTACACTTTGATCTTAGCCAAAGGGCCAAGAAGAGGGAAAATGAGTATTGTGAACTGATTTTCAGTAGTTTCGTTTGTCTTAAAGCGGTTTCTTTTTTAGGGGCTTACTAAAGTGTTCCCCACCACTTTCGTGGACGAATAGGGTGGACCATTAATTATCTATAATCCTGGGATGTTCTAAGTAAGAGTTGTTGTAAATATTGTTAATGTGCCTCAACAGAGGATCATATTTATTCGGAGAAATCCGTATTGCTTAAGAAGATAGATTAAATATGGCAGATGAATTGGCTCCAATTAAACATATCTGCATATTTATTGCTAGTATTTTAAATTCTAAATATCTAGAAATCTGGGAGAGAGGTTTCGATGTATCGCCTAATATTAATGGCGACTTTTAGC